>VZTF01001716.1:2304999-2481710 GCA_013397755.1 Cnemophilus loriae
TCTCCTCTCCTCTCCTCTCCTTCTATATTAAATAATTATTGCCTATTACACATACTCTAGAGGTGTTGAGCATTGTAAACTGGAGGTGATACCAGCCAGAGAATAACATAAAGACCTGTTGTGTTTTTTTCTTTCCTTGAACACTATGAAGAAGCCTTAAAAGTAGAGCTTTTGATTTTGATACACTGATGATATTTGGTGAACAAGCTCCGTAGGGAACCAAACCTTTCCTCCCAACAAATAAAGCTTTAAAATATCAACTATGGTCTGCTGTTATCATATCAGCATGTTTTGATTTCTAATACATAATATTGCTGTAAATAGTGCTACAAGCAGATCAAATCTTGACTTGATTAACTTGACATTCAAATTTGTCACTCCACTACCTAATGGACTGCCTACATTTACAGAGCAACTGCAATGTGAATACATATGCATGTGTTCCTGGTGTGCCTCAGCTGTAAATAAAGAAAGGTATTACTAAATGCTGTAAAAGCCTCTTAAGGACAGACTGTAGCAATCCTAGAGAGCTCTGTCAAATACTATACAGTCAGAGGGAAACATGAGGTGTCTTTGTTTGACTGCGGCTGGGACATGGCAGTACTTTTGTGGGTTGATTGGACAAAATGTCAACTCGCATTCTGATTTCTCTCAGTTAAGACAGCAAAATCACCTATACTGCAGTGAGAATGCAGCATTGAAATAAGACAGAACACAGTTTACATGGATTAATCATCTATCTCATCTCAGCTACAAGCTTAAAAATACTGCCTTATTTTTGTTTTTTTCACAGGTCTAGCTTTCTTTCCTGTCAGTATGAAGATGCACAGTAAATGCAGTCTGGAAGAACTACCGAGAGCATAAACAGAATGGGATAATAGCTAGAGGGCTCCATATGTTGATGACAGGGTATGGTATACTGAGAAAGAGATAGGGTTAGCATTGTTCTAAGTACCTATGTACCTCATATAATACTATGAAGGAAATAACATTTTCTAAATGCGCAGCACTGTGCCGAAAGTGCAGGTGAAAAATCTTTACTTGAGCACAGACAGATGGGAAGCTGAAGTTAAGATGGCTTTGGAGATATGCACTATTGTAATTTGAGATTATTAAAAAGCTCCTAGCAAAGCTCCTGAAGGGCCCAGTTCCAAACACTACCACAGAACAGATTGTACCACTGATAAAGGAGTAAATGCAAGATTCCATGCAAAAATAACAATAATCCATTAGCAGACTTGCTTACACTAATCAGAAGAAATGAAATTGCATTCAAAGGTGAATGGAATTGTGTGTTGGGATGGCTATTGTTTGCTTGAATTTAGTTCTTTTCCTAAAAAGAAATGTTCAGAAGAGAAACAAAGGAAAAAACGTAAATGTTGCCCCATTATGAGCTGTTTGGTGCTGTGCTTTTAGTGTGTAGGGCATTGACGGCAAATAAAAAATATTCCAAAAGGCTGCAGCAGTGATGTAAGATTTCTCTGGGCAGTCAGGACTGTGCTGAATTTCAATTGGCATCAGTACAAGAAATATTTGGAGATAATTATTCCTGGACTGGTCTATGGTTGTGCGTCAGCTCTAGTGTGAATATACTCCAGTTGTGTGTATGATCTGAGATTTGATTACCCATTTAATTCTCAAATATATCAGACTGCACTCTAAGATGGAGATGTCACTCACTGGTTAGGTAAAATACTGTCTTTATTCAAACTAGTTTTAAAAGCCATATGTTGTTACATTCATTTTGGCTTTTTTAAATGTGGAAACTGGAAATGAGGTACAGAGGTGCCTTGGTGAACAGATGCTCTGGTAAGACAAATGCTAAATGCATCCACTAAATTAGCAAGTTGCTGAACTTTTCATAAAACTTAATAAAAAATCCACTTTTTTCATAATCAAAGTTTGTCATATCTGATTAGTGTTTTTTCTACACTGAATTGTCATTGTCTCTGAGTTGATCCTGCTTGAATGAAAATAGGGAAAAATCAGGTGAGAGCTGGGTGCTGTTTGAACAACTGTGACACACGATATCCTACCCTACGAAATCATTATAATTCAACACGAGAGTAAGGTTGGTGCTTAAGTCTAGCTTGAATGCAGTCCATCAAAAAAGGCTTCTGCCTATTCTGATTTTTTAAGTCATGCCATCTTTCAGCTTAATGATCCTTTAATATCAGGCTGCCACTCTGCTGAATATCCTAGAAGTTAAGTACTTACATATACATGGGCTGCAGCTGTAAATGAGATGTCTTCTGTGGACCTTGATAGCCGTAAGAGTCAAATCCACCTATGAAATCAACTGAAAGAGGAGAAATTGCTTACATTACCAACATCTTTTCAGAACTGATAGGCACTATCACTCAAGAACCACCCAGAACACAGATTATTTTTGACAGGTCCTCTAATAATCTGTTAAAATTAGACCAGCTAATTGGGAAGATACAGAAAAACAGTAAAAAAGTAAGGAAAGGCAAAGTCCCCCTTTTTTTCCTTTATTTTAAAAATCAATCCAATTCTAAAACCACGTAAAAACAGTAGAGGATTAATAACAGCCATCTGTCCACCAGAAATAACCACACATCCCTCTTTTTCAAGTAGACCGCCTAGCTAATACAAAACAACATGCTATTCAGACACTACAGATGCTGAAAACCATTTATTTATTGGCATGAACACATTGATTCTGACTGTGATTACTGTGTCTGGCTTGCTGTCATACCATGGCTCAGTAGAGGATGTAGAGGAGGGAGTACATTGATCCAAATCTGTCTGAGAGACAGAAGTTTCTCTGATTCCCTGCTTTGACATTTGGGTTGAAATGCATGAATGGAGAGTTGGAACAATTTATCTGAGCTTCAGAGATGAAACTTCACAGATGTAAGCATTTCTCTCAAGATGCTGAAGGTCTGCAAGAAGGTTGTAGGGTGGGAGTTATTTATTAATTCACACAATTGCCAGTTCCTGATGGCCTTCTCATGTTTGTTTTAAACAATTTCCAGGAAAATTCAATCTCATCTGAGCCCAAGACCCTTATTTCTCTGCTATAACACTTTCTTTGCACAGGCAAAAAGGCGCCCTTTGCTTCCTTTGTCCCAGGAGACTCAACTATTGGTTTATAGGGGTTATATGGGGGCAGCTCTTGTCCCTGAAATATTGTCTCTTACATCACAGATGTGAATTGGACTTTACTTTGATAGAAAAGGGCCAAAGAGTTCAGGTATGGAAGTGCATTTTTTGCGTGTCTGGGCACTGCTACTGACAGACTGGCTCAGTGTACATTAAAAGCAAAAAAAAAAAGTTATTTGAGAGACAACAACTTCTTATGAATCTAAAATGCAGTAACAGTCATGAACAAAAAAAAAGTAAATTTAAATTTATATGGTTTGAAAACTTCCACAGTGACTGGACTCCTTACTTGCATTTATAAGGTTGCTTTAATACTAAGGTACCCCTCAATATGTGCCACACTTAGTCACGCTTATCAATGCAGTTTCACCCATTCCATACATGTTACAAAAAAATCAAATTCTTGTACCCCTCCATCCACCATTTATTCTGCAAGCAAAGAGCTACCAAAACACTAGACTGGCTGGGTACATTATGTCTCCATTGCAATTGCACACATGTTGAATCTGTCATCAAGTGATTCTTAGCTGGCAAGAATGGCCCCTGCAGAAGTAATTTAGCCAGCTCTGTGCTCTGTGGCAGCATTATGTATACTCCTATCCCAGAAAGATGTGTTACTAAATTAATCCCTGACATCTCTAATGAAGGAGGTTCTATAGCATCTCTGTGTTGCTTTTCCCTGTGCCTAATTTCCTAATGTCTAATTTAAATGTAATTTCCTGCAAATTAACTACTTATCTGCATTTTGGCCTTTTCTCCCTACAGATATGAAGAAAAATGAGCCATTTCTTTCCCTTATAACTGCTTTTAAGCCTTTTTAAAAAGCATTCCATGCTATCCATTGTTTTCAGGTTTAAGCAAACCTAGTTATTTCAAATTTTTCTCACAGCTCATGTTTTCCAAGCCTCTCCCTTTCAAAGCCTGAAGATCCTTCCTCAGTTTACTTATGCTTTTCTTACAGTGGGGTGCACAAATCAGGACTAACTGGGAAAACTGCCATATAGTCTTCTGTGCATTACCTGAAATAACTCTGTAGGTTTGGGGTTTTTGTGTGTTTGGTTGGTTTTTTTTCTCTTGTTTTTGTTGTTGTTCTTGTATTGTGCCATTTGGGTTTGGTTTCCAATTTCTTTTTTCAACAGCATCATACAAACACTTAATAATCAGATCTTTATTTTTGTGATTTGACACTAACTGTAGCCTAGCCAAGTAGTCCATATTTTATTTGAAGATGATTGATTCTTCCCCACAGGAGTTCTTTTGCACTTGTCTGTACTGAATTTCACCTTCTTGATTTCAAGCCACTTCTCAAGATTATTTTGACTTCTAATCCTATCTTCACGAGTGCTTGTACCCTTCCCAGTCTAGTTTAATCTTAAATTTTTACAAACGTTCTCTTTTCTATCCTCATTGTTGTTAATAAAAATAATGAAGAGAATTATTTCCCTAGCTGAGGTCCCAGTGAGATCCCATCTGAAATGTCCAATCTGCTTTATAAATATATTTCAAATAGAGTTTTAAACAATTCTGCACTCAACCTATGCTGACCGCATCTGGACAGTACTTCCCTGAACTTCTTACGAGCCTTTTATAGTGTCAAAATCTTGCTAAAATCAAGATAAATGCCATTTGGTGCTTCCTACTTAATCACTGTCTGTAACCATCAGAATACCTTTATCAAAATGTGATCATGTCTTTGGGAGCATACTAAGTTTACAGGCACAGAATGAAGGATATTGTTCAGTGAAGTGCTAGTCCGGGAGGAAAACCCCCCCACTATTCAAATACAAAGATTGCAGAAAAAAGAATGGACATAAGTTTGCTGCAGGTATGGTTTGCTGTTTGCTTGCCCAATTTTCTTTTCTTTTTGTTACTCTTGATCCCTGACAACACAAGTCAGAAAATACCTGTGTTGGATCAAGTGCCTCACTGTTGTCAACCCATGTCACTTTAGGGATATTGCTTATACTCATTTGTCCAGCTTTGCATTTCTTCTGTACTTTCCTAGACCCTTCAAGCAACCTGTAAACCATTATTAGTAGGCTGCAGGCATAGACACTCTGCTTTGCAGATGTGGGGCGAAAGGTCTTCGGGATTGTTTTCAGAAAGCTAAACCAATGTGTTAAGAAAAAAGATTTCTTTGAGCCAAATGATTTTGTGTGGGCATGAGGGAAAGATGCGTGCTGAGTATCTCTTTGTGCATTGTGGCTTTGCCCTGTTGCACAGAGCAAGCACAGAGTGTTAACAAACCAGATTGCCAAGTGACAAACAAAGCAAGGTCGTAGAGACATTTCTGTGTTCAGCGCACTATAGAAGATCCCATGTGTGTAACCAAATGATGTTAGGGCAGAGAGTAGTGCCATGACCTCACTGTAGACATACAGTGGCTTCTTACAGGCAACAACAAGCTTTGCAAGGTAGGTGAAGGGAGGTAATAGAAAGCAAACTCCAATACAAAAGGATTTCATCAATTTCTTTGTAGCAAGGTTTCCTCATGGTGGCTGCTTCTCAGCACTGCAAACCCTGTGGTGTCCAGACTGTGCTAAAAGCTCCCTGTGGACTCTGAGCTAGTTTCTTAAAGCATGCAGCAGTCTGCCCTTTCCGCAGGCATTTTATCCTGGCTGTGCCTGAAAGGTCACTAAAAGTGTCGTACAACTGATACGTTCCTGGCAGCCATAACATCAGATGAATAAAACAAGGCTCATTAGCTCAATCAGTACAGAGGCTTCCATCCTTTGCCTCATCCATCAAACACTTTTTGGACTATTCTATCTTATGTTCATCTTACATGTCACTGTTATCACAAGAGGCTCATGTCATGTTTCCCTTTAGTAAAAGCACACGTGAACGTACAAACAAACAGAATCCCATTCCTTTTGTGGTGGGTTGACCCTGGATGAACATCAGTTGCCCACCAAAGCCACTCTGTTACTCCCCTCCTCAGCTGAGCAGGAGAGAGAAAATATAACAAAAGGTTCATGGGTCCAGATAGAGACAGAGATCACTCAGCAATTACCATCACAGGCAAAATAGCCTTGAATTATTACCAAAGAAGAGCAGTATAATGAGAAACAGAGCCAAATATTAATCCTTCTTCCCAGGCTTAGCTTAACGCCTGATTCTCTGCCTTCTCCACCCCAGTGACATAAGGGAATGAGGAACGGGGGTTGTGGTCAGTTCATCACACATCTCTCTGCTGTTCCTTCCTCCTCAGGGGGAGGACTCCTCACATGCTTCCTCTGCTCCAGCATGGGGTCCCTCCTATGGGAGACAGTCCTCCACAAACTTCTCCAATGTGAATCCTTCCCACGGGCTACAATTCTCCATGAACTGCTCCAGTGGATCCCTTCCTTGGGGTGCAGTCCTTCAGGAACAGCCTGCTCCCTTGAGGGTCTCCTGTGTGGTCATGAGTCCTGCCAGCAAACCTGCTCCAGCATGGGCTTCTCTCTCCATGGGTCCAAAGATCCTTACAGGAGTGTGCTCCAGCACAGGCTTCCCACAAGGTCACAGCCTCCTTTGGGCACCCACCTGCTCTGCTGTGGGGTCCTCCAGGGGCTGCAGGGGAATCTCTGCTCTGGTGCCTGGAGCACTTCTTCCTCTTCCTGCACTGACCTTGGTGTCTGCAGAGCTGCTGCTCTCAGTTATTGTCACTCCTCTCTCACAGCTGCAGTTGCACAGTAACCTTTTCCCCTTAAATCTGTTATCCCAGAGGCACTACCACTGTCGCTGACAGGCTCAGCCTTCGACAGCAGTGGGTCCATCCTGGAGCTGTCTGGCATTGGCTCTATCAGAAGCCACAGGAGAAGCTTCTAGTAGCTCTTCACAGAAGACACCCCTGCAGTCCCCTCAAAACCTGGCCATGAAAACCCACCTTTGAAATATTGTGTGCTGAAATTTTTATTTTCCTAGCTGGACTCGAATAGGATAGTAGCAGTACTACTTATCTGTAAAACGTCTTATAAAAAATTCAGATTATTTTCTCCTTTTGCTTGTGTTAAGGGTCTTCTCAGACATATGACTGTTACAAGTGTAACACAGACAGGACATATGGCTCAAAGTAGGGATATATTTTCTATCAATAAGCACCCACAGGGATGTGAAGTTTCAACCTCTGCTCATGGTCAGAGTCCCCATTGTTTCTGCTGTACATCAGGACAGGATGAGAGGCATAAATGGGTTTCTCATTTTTCATTTCTGGAAGTCTGCGTTATATAGAAGGACCATTAAAATACAATGCACAAAAAAGACCCCATTAACATGGATTTAACATGGAAGAAATTTCTTTTTAAAGAGTCCACAGTGAGAAAAATAAAAGCTGTTGAAATCAACAGATGGACAAAGAGAAAGGATTGAGTATAGAATAAAATCAACATCTTCCTGTAGAAAGCAAAAAGAAAGATTCTTAAAAGAAACCAGAAAACTAGACACTATTCTACTTATAGAAATTTTCCTCTGTAAGATATAAATACAGTAGCACAACAATTCAGATCCTCCAATACATATGTTGATAACTCCAGTGACTTCTATGAAGGAATGGTTATTTACACTAGCTTAGGATCCAACCCAAAGAATCGCTTAGGGCATATGTTTATAGAAATGTGACTGACACTACAAATTTCCTTGCATTTTAGTAGGCATGCAAAAGTCGATGCAGACTAGATATGAAAAGATATAGAGTTTAGGAATGGGGAGGGGGATGAATGGCTTTATCTGCAAACAAAAGGAAAAGGAAAGACTGGAAAATACCCAGCATGGCCAACCTGGGACTTGCAGTACGGATGACATCTTGACTGCTTTCAAACCCTCTTCTTTGTTCTTTTGCTGCTACTGTTTGTTTTGCTGACTATCTCCTCCCTAACCTTGGTGCACGAGGACCTGCCTCTCACTGTGGTGAATCTCCTGCCAGCACTCAACCCTGTCTTCACCATCACATTCATTTCCTGCCCATGGCTCCTTCTTTAAAAGTGAAAATGTCTTTGGTAGTAATTCTGTATTAAGGGTGACTTCTCTACTGATTCTTCTCTTTTCCTTCATTTCATCTCCCATATGAAGTAGTTGGTCTCCTCCAGCTCTCTTAGTTCTGCCCCAGAGATGCCCACCATCTCCTCATTTGCTTCACTCCTCTCATCTTCAGTCATTTCTCTGCACATCAACTGTCCCATTTTTTGTGCAAAAAACCTGATAAAGTAGCACTCCTTTCTTCAGCTTGACAGCCTTTTTTACTCCTTTTCCCCTTCTCTCTTACTACAGTTATAAGAATTTTGTTCCATAAAACTTCTGCTTGTCCCAGTGACAGACTCTTGATCTCTCTTTTTTTTTGCATTTCCTTCCCAATAAAAATACATGCAAATATTTTTAATAAAAAATTAAAAAATCATCCTTATCCCTGATTGTACTAGTCTTCCCCCTCAAACCCCTCTTGATGATTTCATGCAGTTTCTGGAGCTATTTTTCTCCACTTCTTTAGAAGATTTTCTTCCATTTTGAATCCTGTCCTCTGCATGCAGCTGGAACCTCAGTCTGATCACCTCTTCTTATTCAAATGTAGGCCCATACAGTCCTCTCTATGGTCATCCAGCTACCTCTCATGCATTTGCTGCTCTTTTTCCTGAAACTTTTGCCTTGCTGGGCTCCTTTGTCTCTTCCGCTGGTGCTCACCTTCCTCCTGTCATCATTCATCTCCTTTCTTGGGGATTCTCTCTCCATCGTGCTCCTGGAGTGCAACGAGCAGTAACCTCTGCGTTTTATTTTTCTCCCCTTCCTGATCTGGGTAATTGCACTCACAAACACAAGTTCTGCTGCCATCGGCTCTCTGAGGTGTCACAGATTACCTGGCTTGTGCTCACTCTGCTCCTCCTATAAGAGTTTAAATCCCAGCTTCTCTCTGTGATATTTACCCATGGATAATTAAACATCAGTTCCAGTTCTGCATGGCTAAAACCAGAATTCTTAGCTGCTCCTCCCTAACCTTCTCTGCTGTCTCTCATTCTGAACTTGTGTCCTCAAGTCTGTCTATCACTTGAGGATACAAGTTTGATGTCAACATTGGTGTGAGCTGTTCAGGATTTAATTTCTGGAGATTATTTTTGCATAGTGAAGAAGGAGACACTTCTACGTGTTGACACAGCTGTAACATTTACCCAGGGCTCCCAGTGTCAAACATGACAATTGTTCCTTTTTTATTTTTGAACTCACCAAATGTGGGGTTAGGCTGCAGGACTTACCTTTCTGTCTAGGTTACTCTTCTCTGCATCCTTCTACTGATTTAACCTCCTATATTACACGGAGTATAAACTAAATTTTCCTACATTTAAAGCCTTTTGTAGAGAGTCGACATCAATCTCTTCTCCTTTCAGGGCTAAGAGCTAAATTCTGCCCCCGTGCCACCAGCTTGACCTCCACACTTGTCAAATTTCCAAACATTTGTCTCTCCTTGTGAGACTGTCTCTACAAACAGTTCTCTTGTTCTTTTCCCTAAAACCCTTCTTTGCTCTGTTGACAATAATTAGGTCACCCATGCCCTTACGTTCCTGTCTACTTCAATGAATAATATTTGCTCATAGTTTCTTTGTGCTCACTTTCTGCCTGTACCCATCCGGTGCCTGTTGTCTAATATACAGATTGCAAGCTCCAAGAAACAGTGCTGGTGTTCACATTTGTACAGTGCTTGGCATTATGGAAGTCCTTAAATATATTCATGAATCTAAGGCACTAAAACAATACAAAAAAAAGTTGAATTACCCATGACAAAGATGATACCTTTTAAAAAAAAAAGATCTAACGACCAGGGAAGTGTATATGCATGTGCACATGGGTGCTCCTTGTGTGTACATGTCATGACTGGACATATTTCCTGCGTGGTATAGCAGAGAGACAACGCGTGGTGTTCATATGCTACATCTGACCTGTGAGGTCTCAAATTTATATGCACTCTCCCCAGAGGCCAAAGACTTGGCTCCCTGGACTCAGGCTTTCGAAGTGCTGCAATTAAGCTTCACTGCCACAGCAAGGCACTTCATTGCAGGTGTAGCTGGAAGGAAGGAGAGATGGCAAACAAACTGCAGCTAATAACACCGCTGAAAGCACTGCTGGTGCAGAAGTGAGTATGTGAGGCAAGAGAGAGCTGTGCGCAAATAGCGGTAGCTAAAAACTGGCCAAATTGAGAAAAAAAAAATAAACGGAGGGGAGTAAAATTAAGTTTGGTTTTAAGGACCTTGGAAATAACATATGGGGCAAAAAATATAAAAGAACATATGGGGACACCTTTGCTTTTGCAGTATGTTGCTACCCAGCTCTCTGTTTGGTGAAGACACTTCACTTCCAAACAATTCAGTGCTGCTGCCTTTTTATGCTGTGAGCATGGCCTGGTGGCTGCTCCACAACGTAGCACACAGGAGGAGGTTTGCTTGAATGTGATCTCCATAAAGTTTGTTTACAATGATAATCAAACATTATTGGTCTTTGTGCTGAGTACACAGTGATTTAGCCTCTCAAACCACAATAGAGCCAAACACCAGGGAAGCACGGGGAAGGAGACATCTGCCAGCACATGAGGCTGTGCCCTTCCTGCTGTCACAGGAGGATTCAGAAATGGCATAAAGCCTTGGACATGAGGTCCAGTTCTTGCGGTGCAATGAGCAGCATTTCTGCCAAGCAGCCAGTAATGAAGGGCCTGCAAGTGCTCTCAGCTCAGCCATTTGCAAGGTGAATATAAACCTCAGATTTTTAAACTGTAACCTTATGGCATTTCTGAGCTCTACAGTGGCCACTGGAGCTGCAAAGGGAAACCCTTACACAAATTTTGATGGAGTTTCTCAGCTCAGATTATGCCCCACCGCCACTATTTTCATGCTGTTTTCTTGTACAATAATCAAAATTATTCTGCAACTTTTTGCTTCACAGGGCCTTGTCCTCCACTTTCTTCTCCTCTTATTGTGTTCCTTTTTGGTATAAGGCAGCACCTTCTTCTGTCTCTGTTTCTGCTGATCCCCTGGCTGAGTCTTTGATCAGCCCTTCTGAGACAAGATGTAGGACTGGGGAGGTACTCAAGTTTGTGAAGTCTAATAAACACCACCTGGTGTTTCTGCCCTCACCAAAATACGGGCAGGGATCTCTGCCTATTGGTCCCTATAATTATTGAGCAACAGGCATGCAGATATTGCATTCCACGTGAATCCACCTCATGGTTGTATGCAGCAGAAAATACCAACGTGAATGGTGCTGTGGGTCCAGAAATTAGACAAGTCATAATTTGTCTCAGATTCCCAGGTGGAGAAGATGTCTGGTCGATAGCAGACCCTTGGAGCGTGACATGAGGAAGACCATGCTCTGGAGCACGGCCTCTGCAAGGCAGGGCTGGCCAACAGTGGGAACCACGTGGAGAGGACAGGAACCACCATCCTTGCTGAGCAGAAAGGAGCCAGGATGAAAATAGTCAGGAATAACCAAGAAAGGGCTGGGAGGCCCGAGCAAGTCTGCAGCTGCTGAAGGCAGAAACTGGGACCAGGGATAAGGAAGGCAGGAATAAGGACCGGAAGCCCGGAGGAAACAGCTGGAGCATAGCTGCAGCAGTGAGAAATATTGGACTGAAATGGCCAGCACGGCTTTTTATACCTGACAAATACAGCAAGCCACCTGTCAGCCTGTACACCTGGAAACAGGGTTGCTGCCCAACCTCTGCAAGGCTTTGCAAAGCTTGTCTCCAAACTTGCAGTGGGGCTTATCTGATGCTTGGTAAAGAAAGAATCTGTAAAAGACCTCCACTCAGCTAAGAGAGCAAGAGAATGATAACAAGCTAAGAGAACAATAATAGTCTGACCAATGTATTATTTTTCTAAACTGGACAGACCTGAGAACTGCTGGATAGTAGCCATTTGCTTTCAAATTTTCATCCCTAAGTGCTGAGCAAAAAAATATAGCACTGCAATATAGTTTTTGACTGACAAATCATTCTAAGAATTAAATGTGTGGTAGACTGAATTATTGTAGAAGTTATCAAATGAGTTGTTAGGAAAAATTGTTCTTAGCCAGATCACTGCTAGGGGCAAGCAATAAAGAGAAGAAAAAGAAAAAAGGAGGAAAAAGAAAATGCCTGGGGCAATGGCCTCCAAGTGTGACTGCCACACTAATAAATTAGAAAAAGAGTCATTAGTAGGTGCAACAAAGTGTAGCATTAAGGCCCAAATCTATGAAAGTTAACAATCCAATGCTAATGAAGACCTATCTAGATATTTGAAAGGAAAAGTAATAAGGAAAAGTTTAACAGGAGTCATGCTGATAAAAATAATTTAGTACAAAGCTATGTTCATGGCATGTAGGAAACTGCAAGTAGCTCACACGGACTGTCTCAGCAGGAAAGACACTAAGGCTGTGGGCAGGTGTCCTTCTCAGGGCCACTGGAAATAATTAATTAGTCTGGTCCACCCGCAGCAGCTCATCACCAGTCCTCTCAAGCACTCTGCTATCTGCCAGCCTGGAGTGAGCTTGGATGGCCAGGACCTGCCGTGCTCCACCCGCTAATTTTGGCTGAAACCCTAAGAAGGCAGCCAGCTGCCTTTGAAGGGTGGGACGCCAGGGTGGGGAAGGAGGCTGGCAGCTGCACATGGCCACCTGCAGGCTGTTCCTCTGCGGGATCCAAGCTGCCTCTCCTGTCTCTCAGGGGGTGAAGGAGGAGATGCTCCCCACTGGAGGGCCTCCTTTCAGAGCCAGCCCTCCACGTTCAGTGCGAAGGAGCAGGAAACGACTGATGTTGAAATGGAGTCTTTCACCAGCACCAAAACAAAACATGCCTGGAAGTATTTTCAAGCAATTGTCAGCTTGGGGAGAGTTTCATATTTTGCTATCTTTTTCCTGATTCTGAATATGAGCGTTGTCTATTTTTCAATGTCAAAACATTTCCATGTTCCAGGAAGACCATGCCCTATTCAGCTACATCAACAACCTGAGCATCTCTTCAATTGTTCCGTAGCTTTTGCTGTCAGAACCATCACTGGCTACTACCTGATTTCTGCTACTGGCTTGACACAACTGCCTGGGACGTTGTTTCATGGTCTGAATGCCTTTGTGTTTCTTTCCTGAAACAAATAATTAGTGACGAGTAATATTTTCACAATGGTTTGGTATGAAATACATCTTTCTTCAAAAAACCAGATGTTAGCTGTTCATTCCGTTTTGATGTGTGCAGATCTTTTCCAACACTTCTGCAATGTCATTCTTGAATAGATAAAAATTGTGTGGTCTATAGTTAAAAAAAAATTGTGTAAGGTAAGTATATCTCCCTGGCTGCTACAACATATGGATTTTATTAAGCAGTACTGCATTGTGATGAGCTGCTGGAATGGGGAAATGTTACTTTCAATTTATTAAGCATCACTTTCAATTTATTAAGCATCGCAAAAGAAAAAATGCTTTGTTTGTAGGTATTTCAGAATACCAAAAAGGCAAACGTTTGAAACTATTTGTAACAATTTTATAAAACTATTAACATTCCTATTACATAAATAGAAGTTTCACTGAGATATTTAAGTCATACATCTAGCTACAACACAGGAACGTCACATCAACTCTAATTTGCAGGAATATATTTTATAAAACAAAGTTCCAAAGACTTATTACAATAAGATTCCTTCAAGCTTTACATTATGTTATTTAGACATTTTTAAACTTGGGCCTGACAATCCCCACAGGAGGTGGTGATGAATGCAAGGGGAGTGGCAGGGAAGACAAGCGAGGGAGAAAAGAAATTATCATAGATGAAGCCAGCAATGCCATCATTTTCCCTTGTGTGATTTTATTTATATATTTGTCTCATACCACAACCCTGTCTCCTAGGGATTCCTTGAACATCAACTTCATTAGTTACGAAGGCAGCAATCCATAACCAATTTTCTTTTCATGTCAAGCTTGTTCATGTATAAACCCAGCCCTTTTGTTGGAAACATTTGCAATTAATCCCACAAACAAAGAAAATGCAAATCATACAGTCTACCCTAAGCAAGCCTTCTGACTCAAGGCCCTGACCACCATCTATTATATACTAAAATGAATTGAAATTCCCACTTTGAGTCTAACCTAATTTTCTAGTGATAATAGGCATGGATTCCCAGAAGCATTCTATGCATCTAGATAGTAACATCCTAATTTCCCTTCCTGGTAAATGTTTTAAATAAGATTTTAGCACCAAAGGAAATTAACCTTTAAATTAATTGTAATTATAAAATGCCATCACTGATTTTGTCTTCAGACTAATTACTTGCTATTATTTAAACAAACTGCACCTCCTCAGAGCTTTTAAGTTTGTTTCTCTCTGCAGCGCTGTGCCAAATGATCACAGAGCAGGCTGTGTAATGTCTGCCAAGCCCTGTGACACCTTGGACTGCTCAGGTCCATTTGCATCTCAAATGCGGCCGCTTTCACTCGTCATATCTTCCTGCCATAAGCTCGTTCCCCTGTGCTTCAGCCTCGCACTCTGCAGCTCAGACGTTTTCAGCCTGTGCCTTGGAAGCAGCAAGCACACCTTAGGGGATGAAGATTGCCTGTGCTCTGTGCCGAGGAGAATGAGATGCTCAACACAAGCCTTCTGCTCTGTGAGGGCCCCCCCCCCAAGACAGGACATGACTGGAAATAATAACACAGGAACCTGCTATTGATATGTGCGAAAGATTGATGTTGTACAGGCATCTCAGGGAATTTCCTAAACATTCCTGGTGGCACCATGGCTCTCCAAGGCAGCTGTCCTTAGGATGACAAACATGAAGTAGCAACACGGGATTTCAAAGGCTTCTCTCCCTCCACACTTCTATCAGTGTCCTGACAGCCAAAGGCATCCCATTTTCCTCCCTCTGGTTTACTTAGTTCATGTAGCAGTCACCACACTAAATGAAACAAGTAAATGGAAAAAGCTTCTAATTGAGCTACAAGCTGTAAATTGAAGAGCGCAGCTGAGCAAAAACGAGCTGAAGCTTCAAATTTGTAGCGTATTCTTTGCATTCCCATTCACGATGACCTGTTCAACAGTTTGGAGAACAACTGTGTTTTAAATATTGTCTTTTATTTGTTGCTATTAATATTTGTTGCCGTGCTGCCTCTGCAGGCTCCCTAGGCTGTCCGTAGCACTAACCAAACAAGTTAGACCAGTGGTTCCCCCTGTCATGAGAGAGATGTCTACAACAGATAGGGCAGATTGCTCTTTGGGGTCACATCCCTGCCTCCACTGACTATGGTGGAAATCTTGATTGTTAGTTTAAGCTGCAGGCCTACTTACATGTGGCTGTAGGAGTGTGAGGTGGATGCCACCCGTGACAGCATGGAAAAGGTGAAGATGGAATCACTGCTGTTTTCCAGAGAAAGACTCAGGACACACTACACAAATGGTAGGTGCAAAACTAATGAAGTGTATAGCTGAGGTATCGGATCTCCTTTTCTCAGGAGGCTGTTTTATAAAACCTTTCTTGGTTCAAACATAGTTGGACACTTTCAGGAAGAAAAGACCACTGTGGGAAACTAAATACAGCAAGACCTCTTGTGGCTAAGGAAGTCCATGAACAGCAAATTACTGTCAAGAATTTCTGGGAACCACAAACTTGGGATGGGAAACAAAGAAGCAGAACTAATACTTGAATGTTTGCTACCAGTTTCTCTTTCTCTTTGTTTTAGAGATTTTTTTTTAAGCAGGAATGGAAGCTGAGGTATTATTTCTCTGTAATGTCTCGCTAAGCAGATTGTGAAAAGCATTTGGCACAGAAATAAAGCGATACCTGAGCATATTCTGCACTTCAATAGTGCCTTTCATCCCAGAAGCTCAAAGTTATGAAGCAACACGCCTGTGAGTTTGTCCCTGTCATTATTTCCCATTTTAAATAGGGGAAACAGAGGTATGGAAAGGTTAAATAACCTGCCCAAAGGTGGAAGGCTACCTGTAACAGAGATAAAAAGAAAATGTTTTTCTGTCTATCCCATACACATGTCAAAATTTCACATCTCTCACATATAATGAATTTCATAATGTCTTTTAAAAGAAAATCTTTGTCATCACCTTTATGCTTCACAGGTCAGGTCTAGGATCCCAGAGTGGATTATTGTTTGGCACCAAGTTTATTGGCACATAACTGGACATAATACTGTTTTGCTCAACAGAAGATATTTCCTATCTAGGGTATTACTGTCTTGCTGAACATTTTCAGTAATTTGAATTGGGTCTTGAATTCAAATTTTTATTGGCGGGGGAGGAGTGAAATAATTTTAAAGGGTTATATAGACCTCTGCTTCTGTGCCAGACTTCCCCAATAGCAGGGTTCCAGGGAATACGCAGCAAAAATCTTCTAGACAAAGTTGCAATTTCTTCTGCTTTGCAGTTTAACTGGAAACAAAGCCAGGAGAAAAGAAGAAAGTTTATGAGCAGGTTGGATCCCTGCTAGCATTAGATGGTGCAGAGGTTGTACCTCATGGTACACAAGGGAACAGTCAGAGGTGCTGTATTTGTTCTCTGATTGCCTTGCCATAGTCTAATAGTAGGTAAACGCTATTTCTGCTTCCTCTCTGGGTCAGCAAGAGAGCCTTCTAGGTTAGGATTTTACTGTGGGACACAGAATAAATTAGAGATTTTCTCTTAGCTGGGGTTCATTCCTAGTCAAAACTTTCCCTCTAATAACAAGCCAGTCTCCCTACCCTCAAGAGAACTTGCAAGGTGAGTGCAGAATTCCCATTTCAGTAACCCAGGTTTCTTTCTTAATTGCTTAGAGACAAAAAGCCTGGGAGGATGCTGCTTGACTGCTTATATTCCAGTGTTTTCCACAAAATGTCTATATAGTTAACAAAGTTTTCAAAAATACATTGAATTTTCTTTTAGTAAGGCAGTAGCAGCCTATAGCAGGGAGCCAAATTGCTAGTGAGCAAATGCACATTAAATGAACATTTTTATGTTATTAAAAATAATATGCAGCCTTTGAAAAATGCAGGCCTAATATGATTTTGGAAGACAAATGAGGAGCTCCAATAAGTTCACAGTCATTGAATGCCTCCAAGTAATGGCTGTTGCTGACATTTTCATGTTTTATTTTTAATTGCTGCAGCTAATAATGCTAATGAGGTATAAGAATGGCAATGGCTTAGGCATTCCAATAGCAGGTGTGAAGAGGAGAGCATGGAGTTGGCAGCAGTGCTGCTGGGGACCCATCCTCCCTTGTCCTTCCCAGAAAAAGACCTGAGGCACTCCAACCTTCAGAGTTCCTCATTCCTATGCAGCCACAGGGAAAATGTTTGGGAGTGGCAAACCTCCAGTGAGAGAAGCAGCCATGGAAAAGCCACTCTTGTCTGCCCCTTGGACATGGGTGCTGTAGTTTGACTCTGGTTCACCTAGAGTTAGAGCACTTCTGGGACTCTACCAGGAGGAAAAGCAACTTCCTCTTTAATCCTTGATGCAGAATTAACCCAAAGCAGATTGTTCTCATGAAAGGTAGCACAGACTTGTGCTTTGATTTAGGGGGCCTGCAGCTGGATTTATTTGGTGTGTGAGTAATTAAAACCTCTAGACTTGCTGATTCAGTCCTAGTTATGACCATGATTTGATCACTGTATTGTTCCATTCCTAATCCTTTAGTGAGGTTAGAGCAGGTTAATCTTAGTGAAATGTTTGCTTAATTCTACCCTAGCTCATTTGTTCTCTTAATAAAATCTGCATAAAGAATGGAGAAATAGTAATTCTTTCTTGTTCCAATTACTCTGAGAGCAAAGCTAATTCAGCTGAAGCAGCTTAAGAGCAACTTGACTGAGTTTCTACAGTTGAGGCTCTGTGCCAACAGAAGATGAGACACCTTGTATATCCAGAGGAGTGTCAGTATCTTCATCTGGTTAAAATCTGGAACATGCCCATGTTTGGCTCTTGGACGTCGCATGGCTTACTCTCCAGTCTTATGCCTTGCTGCTCAGTACTGCCAGGTTCATTGTTTCTGCCTCTTTTGCTCCTTGTTTGGACTGCTGTTGTTCCCATGGCCCATTAGCAAAGCAGAAGAAATGGAACTGAGTGTATGGGTGTTCACTGTGTCCATTGTGAGAAGCAAAAGACTTTTTCTGTTGGTTCTGT
This sequence comes from Cnemophilus loriae, assembly GCA_013397755.1. NCBI lineage: Eukaryota > Metazoa > Chordata > Aves > Passeriformes > Corvidae > Cnemophilus > Cnemophilus loriae. The sequence goes on from VZTF01001716.1 coordinate 2,323,202, forward strand.
CTCATCAGAAAGGACTTGTGGCTAAATGACACTTTGGTATGACCCAATATGTTTATCTTTGTGGTACTCTCTATTTGTCTGTAAGGCATCTCATTTTTAAAGGCATGAGTGGTCCTGAAAGCCAGAGATCTAGATTTCTCCTGTGATGTCTGTGAATATGGAAGTGGGTAAGAAGATGACTGCCCCTCTGTTGTTCTTCATGGACTACTTCAGTGCTGGGAAAGCAGGGCAATGTGGTTGTTGTTTTCTGCTGATTGTTTTTACCAGAGGATCTTTCACAGCTGACACATTGCTAGCACACAGAGGGAACATCAGCTGCCAAATTTCATGGAAACACAAGTCCGGCCTCACTCCTTATCAGGTGTGGATGCTAGGCAAGGGTTGGGGGTAGCACAGAAAAGCTTTTTTCTCCTATGCTAGATTCTCAGCAGCTTTGGAGGAGGGAGTACATAATGAGTAGGAGAGGCACCTTCATCCCTCTGTCACAGAGTTTGCTCCATAGCAACAGGCAGGGGTGAGGAACTTGAAAAGCTGAAGAAGAGCCTATGGAAAGAGAAACACAGCTAGGGAGCTATCTGGAGCTATCTCAGATCAAAGGTTCTATGCAGGAAGCTCTAGCAATGAATCTGGGACGTATTCCACTTTTTCTGAAAGCTTTTCTCCTTAGCATTCACTTGGTCTGCATGAGACGAACCCATCCTTGAATATATGGAGAAAGTCAAGCTTAGGCATCTTCCTCTGGAGTACAAATACTAAACAACATGACATCCATAAGGGATACACTGCTCAGAAGAGCATGATAGATGGATGTGTTACCAAAAGGGATGGAAAAGGTGAGAAAATGTATCTAACAAAATAAAAGAATTTTAAATTAAACTTGAGCAGGGGATATTTGTACAGACTGCAAGCCCTGGCTGTCACAGTGAACAATTGGTACATGGCAGAGTGTATGTCTGAGCAGAGAGAAAGAGAACTAGAATCATTCTTACTTGCTACTTCATGAGGCCTCTCAGTAGAAACTAAAGCTGCTTTGATTTTATGATACCTTGAGAGGCCAAATCCAATCTGAGCATTATTACACTGTTGGCACAACTCAGCCACAGAAGTTCCCTTCTCCCTTTTTGCCAGCCAAGCTTCCAAACCTCACCAGAGGGGAATCTGCAGCACCTGAGCTTGTGCTGGCTTCATTGCACTGTGTGGGGTTCACCCTGGTACCTCAGAGGGGTGCTTGCAGAGGGGTGAGATGCTCTTCGACTGGACGAGGAGATCTGGCTGGGGTGTACAAACAAAGTAATAATGATATTTAAATGACAAAAGTAATGACAAAATACTCAAGGTGATGGCAAGAAAATGTTCAAAGAAGCGTGACAATCCGCGGCTTCTGAGCAACAGGAAGCTCCTGCTGCAGAGAGAAGAAAACAATACCATATTGGCCGTGGCACTTTGCTGCCAGGAATGCCGCTTTATGAACCATGGGAGAAATCTCTCAAACATGCTCTGACTTCTGCACTTGATTGGTGAGCCAAGTCTCAAGTCCCTTCCTCACTTTTTTACTTATATCATGCCCTAAAGCATTACAGAATAGTGAAAAAAAGATTTAAGCCCTTAGAAGAGAGGACAGAACAGTATTGAATGGGCTGCCATTTTGGGGGACGAGGAATAACTCTCCTCCATCTCTGTGGATAATGAATGCACTTAATGGGAAAGCAGGAGAAAGTACGTGTGACCAAGTACTTCCCTAAACAGACGTTCCCAATTTGTGACATACCTCTGTTCCACACAGCTGCCCCAAACCCTTTGTACTCTTCATACCTTCCTCACCTCCACAGAAACACAAAGACAACTGAAATGAGCATAGTCAAAACGACCTCCAAAGTGTGGTGGTTTGATTTCAGCATTAAATCTCCACTTGATGGTTCACAGTGACACTGTATTGCCAATAGATTATAGGGTTGTAGCTATTTTCCACGCAGGAGAACACACAAAGGAACCCCTGCCAGCCCTAGCAGTGCTCTCAATCAAATAAAAACCCTTTAGCTTCCTGTTGCAGAGCTCTCTCTAGGATTCATGTATATTTTATCAAAGTTACATGCAGTTCTGATACTTGTTTCTAAAGTGCTTTAGTATGAATCCCAAGATGTACTGAAATGCTGCAGTGGCTCTTTTTAAAAAAAATTGAGGTTAGAGCAGAGAAAAAAAATGAAATGGCTTGACTCTACAGCATGCAATAAGAGAAAATTCTGCTCAACAGGCTTCTATTGATATAAATAAGGAGAAGAAACATAAACATAAATCTATATGAAATCATTTCACTCCATGTAATCGTACCCTGGGAGCAGCAGGAACAAAGAGGAGCTACACTGTTTCACCTCTCATAAATGAAGGTCCTGTGATGATCTAAAGCTATTTTTTTTGCCAGAAGTGCTTTTACAAGACAGCATACATGCCAGCACAAAAGAGCTATAACCTCAGTTGTAACCAATTACTCTGAAAACAGTTAATAACAGTCTGGAGCAGGGAAGAAAAAAAAAGGTTGTATTTACTAATTGGGATTTTTTTTTTTTTTAATAAAAACAGCAGACTTGTTTTATGTCTTAAGCTAAGCTGTGAGATAAAGAATTGTGATGATCTTTCCAGAAGAAAGTTGTATGTAATTTTTAACCAGTATATCATGACTCTTTTGTCTCTCAGACATTTCCAAATTTTAGACCAAGAAGGATGGACAGAAAACATGATCTAGCTGTGGTATAATAAGGCATTTAGCAAGAGCCAGCATAGTGGAGAGGTGATTAAAAAAGAAAAAAAAAAAAGAATTCATTTTGTATGTAATAAAGCTTTAGTACTTACAGCTGTCCTCTTCTTCAGTAATACACTTCACAACATAACAGGCATAGATGAAGCCTGCCAGCTGAAACAAAATGTAATAGTGTTAGATGTAAGATGGATACCATGGAGAAACAAGAGATAGCTTTAGAAAAGCAACTACAGAAACAGAAATAACAAAATTCAACAAACTTTCTTTGATAAGGTAAAGATTATTCTCCACAGCAGTTTAATAATTGTAATCAGAAATAGTCAGGGGAATTCTGCGTCTTTCTTGAAAAACACATCCTTCAATAAAACTTCGAAAAATTGATCAAAATTTTTCCAGTACCTAGGGGACTTCTTTTTAATTATTGAAAAAGGAGAAAAGTGAATGGGTGTTTGGATGGATGAGCTTTTAGACACTGAAAATATAAATATTTCTGTCAAAATCAGATTTGCTATCCAACAAAACCTGGCTGTCTAGCAGAACTTTTTTAAAAATCAGAACTGTGCCAGCTAAATCAAGGACAAATCCAGTGCACTTGTAAACCAGCTTTATAATGATATTTTAGCAGTTGAAATTAGGGCTGTGGATTAATGGAACTTGTTCCCATATCTGCAATAGTCCCCAAGCCTCAAGACATATCACTTTGGATAGTCCTGGATGTGTTTACATCAGCATCTCACACAACAGCTGGCAAATTTGTATCTTGTTCCCTTCAGTCCTCTCTTCAGAGCCTGCCCAGAATTGAATTCTAAACAGAAGCAATGGGATTTAAAGAAAATGAAAATCTGAAGTAGTTATTGAAGTACCACCTGAAAAAAATGATAGTAAAAAAAGGAATAAATGGTCAATATCACACATGCAACAGGCCAAGTATCATGTGAGTCAGCTGCTGGTCCCTCCAACAAGTTCTGTTGTTGCTAAGAAGTTACAGCAGAATTAAAAGAACAAATACTGGAGCATCAACCCGTGTCACATGTTGCCTACTTTACATAACTTCCCTTACATGTAGGTCTGGAGAGTTTTCTCTACTAAATCACAATAAACCATTTTTCATCCTTTAGCTCATCACTGAAGTTTGCATAGTAGGACGCCAAAGGAATTCCAGTGGTTTTATCTCTGTGTAGAGAAAAGTGAGCTGTGCTGCCAAAATGTGTTATTCTGCACAGGCCACCTCACAGAGATATTTTCATGAGCTGCAAACCCAACTGTACACTTTGGGAATTTGTTCTTTATACAGTTAATAAAAATGCCTAGAGGCTTCAGCCAGGACTGAGCTCCTCGTGAATGGTGCAAAACCCATAACCTCCGGATGAGGGAGATGATGATCTTTATTTCAGTTTGAGTAATCTGTGGGTTGGACAGCAGAAAAAATGAAATTTGAGAGACCATGTATTACGAATGCTGGTTAGTGAAAATGGATTTTTTTCATTAATCCAAGGCATATGTACAATCACTGCAATACTGTGGGTTCTTAGAGCCCTTAATATTACCTATATACAAATTAAATGCAAACAAATCCATTCAATTTCCTAGCGCCTTCATACCCGAGGCAGTGACTATGCCTAGTTTATTCTAGCTCTTACACAGATATTCCTGGAATTTGTGTCAGTTTTCTATTTAGAAAGCTGCCCATACCCACAAATGCTATCTTCAAACATCTCTATGGGATGACAAAAGAGGGAAAACAAATGGTCAGCCTCAAGGCTTTCCTGAAGAGATCAAGAGTTGATTTGGAGATCACACTGAAGCCAGCATAGATGTTGTCTGCTAACAGCTTAAGTCCCTGCTGGGAGCCCAGAAACTGCATTGCAACGGAACTAAGCCATTAATTTTGTCATTTATTATAAATCTGCCTTACAGTGCTGCTGGGAAGATTTTACACCTGGGAAGGATGAAATATTCACTGCTGGACACAAAGAACGCACTGTACCAAGAAGTGGCATTCAGGTAATATCAGCATTTCATCTCTCCTTTATTGGATCACTCTTCCCTTTTGTTTCTTGGCTTCAAGACAGAGGGCTAATTTGCTCCACTGACTTATGCCCTGCATAACCCCATTGACTTCAATGACATTACTTGAGGTTTAATTCAGCAACGAATTAGGCCCAGAAAGGTTGTTCATAAATGATTCCATTCTTGGATGTGAACCTTGGCTTAATAGCTTCTCTGTTCTCTTTTTACAGACCATCAGATCCAAGATAGCTGAATAGTTGCATCTCTAGCAGGCTCCTATGGCAATCCTTTTCTTACACCACAGTTCAATACTTTACTATCTTCTAAACCACCACAAGTTCATGTGTTATTAATGGAACTTATCTTACAAAGCACAGCAAACAAACTGTATCACAAATGGTATTTACAACTGATCTTTTAATTGTATTCAGTTATGTAGCTTAAATCTCTAGGGAACTCCTTTGATATATAAGCAAATCCTACAGCATTTCATCAGATGAGCTTGTTGATTAAAAGAATGCCTTAAAGCTCAAATTGTTCTGATCTAAGTACAAATGTCAGGTTTTTTTCCCATGAGATAATCAGAGTTCATAAAAGAAAACTCCCCTTCTCCCACATTCATCCAACCCTTTGCTTGGTAAACATAATCATTTTGTTTTTATTTGAATCTCACATTAGTTTTTTCTTCATCCTCTTTCATTTTTTTTTTTAACCAAGCAATTTATCAGTTCTGATACAGTGACAGCCATTCAAGATTTATCTTCTAATTGCATCAGCAGCAGTGGGCACACACTGCAAGCTGAGGCTCAGAATCAAAAGTGGCAGTTTTCACTTTGATGATGCTCAGTGACCTGAGCCCATGGTGACTGCAGAGATCTCTGGGATAGACATCAGGAACATTTTTCCTCCCCTGTGGACTACGACTTCCCATAAGAAGGGTACAACTCATCTATGCACATAGCAGAGATTTCTTGGGGACTTTAGTCAACTCAAATTGTTAATGAATTCCCACATGGATGGAGAGGTCTCCCAAAATTTACCACCTTTGTTATAGTGCAAGATGCACTTATTTAACCTTTTGTCTCTAAGAAAAGCACAGCACAATATACCTTTGTATCATAAAAAATACCCCAAAACTCCCAACAAATCCAAACAAAACACTGAATACACTCCTCACCCTGGAGAAGAATATGAGAGAAGAAACCAAACCAAAGCAAATGATAGAAGTTAGTCACATCGCTTAATATATTCCTGGGAAGTCCTCAAACACAGCAGTGCTCAGTGCAGTATGAGAGTTACACAGAGTAGAGTCTTCCTGATTCAGTATCTACAAAAGATTTTTATCTTATATGAGAAGGAAGGAAATGAGTCCTCAGAGATAAAGAAGAGAAGGAGCCTGACTGTCTCAGAAAATCATTTTAAAACTAGGAAAGTTAGCTTGAGAAATCTTGTTGCTTTGCATCCCTACCTGGGTTTTTTTTTTTTTTTAATTAACTAAGCTTTGTTTCTTATAAACCATGCAGTGATAAAAAGAAATAGGTGCAATGAGCAGAAGATAATTTCTGGATCCCAGACCCATCAAGATTAGGTGTCTACATCTGTCCCACTCACATTTTAATGCTGTAGTATGGGCCTCTAGAGGAGAAGGAACCATTAACAACATCCCTGCTCATTTATACATAGAGTGATTAGTGAATGCATGTTTTTATGAACCTCATTTTCTGCAGCTTGAAAAAATCTGCTCTTTACAACTTTCCCTGATATGTCCATACGAGAGTATAAATGAATACTGCTCTTTCTAAAAGTGACACGTTATCCATGCCTGCACCCCTAGGTGTACTTTGACGGCATCTGATGACCTTAATTTTATAAACAATGATCTCAAACATTTAATAATTTTTTTTTTTTTTTTAAATCTATAAGCATATTGACAAAACCATCTTTCCTTCTGTCAAGAAAAAAAAGAAGACAGGCAAAGCCTAAAATAAATCACCAATAAAACAGCACTACTGAAGCTTTGGTAATAAGATTAATTACAAAATGAAGTTAATGCATTTTGTTGCCTTATCATAGCCATATAAGGCAAATAAAAAAGTAGATAGAATATTCCCACCTAAGTCAACTATGTCCCATTACACCGCTAAAGACTCTTGGCAGATCCTGAGTCTCTGTGAGTGTACTTCCAGACTTGCTCAAAATGTCAAGTGCTGTGATCAAACTTAATCAGAATCAGTACTGATCAAAATCCTGTCTTGCTATTTTTTCTCACTTCTTTTATGGAGATGAATGTTTTCATACACTGCAAATAGCACCAGATTTGGGAAAAAGGCTATCATATAAAAAACCATAGTTTCTGGTCAAGGCGCCCACACTTCCCTCTTCTAAAGCAATATCTATATAGATAATTACTACAAGTTATGTTTATTAAGCTGGAAACTTGAAACAAAAGAGTGACAGCAAGGAGGAAACAAAAACTAAAAGGGAGTAATATCTCACTGGGACAGGGTGGTGAGGAGAAGGTTTGAGATGAGGATTAATGATTTAAGGGTTGTGGAAATAATGCATAGTCTTGGTTTCATCGAATGAATATATTTTTATTCTATAACAGTAATTGGTCTAGCAAAATGGACCTTAGACTTGAAAACCACAAACCTGTTGTGTTTTCCTATGGAAAAATGTTTCAGTATCTTCTGAAACGGCTCAGGCTTGTGCATTTACTTTTCATTATTAAGGTTTTGCAAGTTTCTATAAACACTCTGCTTTTAAGACCTAAGCAAAATATGGGCTAGTTCAAGCAATAATATGGCAGAAATACATGGATGTAATTCTGGCCCTGGGAATGCTATATTGCAAAGCTGCAATGTTACATGTCCAGCCATGTGCAAATCAATCGTATTTCTTAAGCTTACAGTGGTCTGCACACATAAAACCTTCGTAATGCTGTGCATTTAAGGGGCAATGTTTCTTTAAAATGGATTTTTGGAGTCTGGAGATATATTGCTATATATATATATACACACACACACATTATGAGCAACTGAAGAACTGGAGAATTACTGTCTAGAAAGCTTCCAGTGTATTGATTCTCAGAAGAATCACACTCATTATTTAGCAGGAAAGGTGAGGCAGAGACCTTTCTCTCAATATCTGTAGATTTAAGTCGGTGTCATGGGGGTTCTAAAGCCGCCCCCTGCAAAAACCCTTTCAAGCATGATTTCACTGCCTTCAGCAGTGCCGCATCAGTGAGTGAACATCATTGCTGGAGTTTAATATAAAACTCAAGCTGCGTTCCATGGAAACTACTCTGTTGAGGTATGCTTTTATTTGTGCTTACATTTAACATTATGAGAACCCCGTCATTCCTCCAAGTTTAACTATCTTTCATCATAAAAGGAGCAAATAGGAAAACTACTGGTATAAGGACAGATTCCTGATAGGGAAGGTAGACTGTGTGGCCTTGCTGTTATTATTCTACAGAATTAACTATCTATGTGCTGTCTGGAAAGAATATTTCATTAGTATGGCCAAGTAGCCTTATTTTGTGCAATAAAATAATTAATTAAAAGACACAACATCAAATTGACATGTCCACAGTAATATCTAGGGGGAAATTATGAAATTTAAAATCCAACCAAAATGATAATTCCTTACCCTGTGTAGTTGTCACATTATTTTTCTTTCATTTCTTGACCTGAAAACTGCCCCAAAGGTGGTGGGTGTTTTTTTTGTTTGTTTATTTGTTTGGGGTTTTTTTGTTTGTTTTTTTTCGTTTTTTGTTTGTTTGTTTGAGACACAGTAAAACCATGAATCATAAATACAGATAAGTCTAGGCACGTTGGAAAAGAGAAGTGTGATAAAAATTGCATTTATTTCAACTAGTGCATCATAATCTTTTTTATATCAGCTGTCTAGAAGGTGCTTAGCATAAAATATTTCTTTATTTCTCAGTGGACTCTTCAATTTTCTGGATATTTCCTTTTTGTATAAGCATTTGAAGATCCCTGTGAAGACCTGCTAGAAAGCTTTTGTTTGAAATGCTGCTGGGCGTTTGAGAGCGGTACTGTCTTGTTCAGGGTTCCCTGAGCATCTTCTCTGGCAAGCTTCTGCACCTGATGAATTGAAGAGACTACAGGGGCACTGAAAATCACAGCACTGTGGCTTGTCACAAAAGAGCAGAGCAAACCTTTAACAACAGTAGAAAGCAAGAGATACTTACCTGTTTTGTAGCTGTATTACAGACATTTGGCTCGACCCAAATTTCCAGAAAGTTTAAACTTTAGTGAGAGTTTTCTGCAATTTTGACCTAAAACTTTCTACAAATCTTCACTCTTCCTAGGTATTTCAGAGTGATTTATGCTTTTGATAGCCACATGATATTTGGGGCTTTTCCATGATTTCGTCTCACAGCTAAAGAGTAGCATGTTCCTTTTTCCTGCCTCAGATATGAAAGGCAACCTAAAATACGGGGGCTACCAGCTCGCATGAGTTAGAACTGGGGATCACTTACTGCTGACCTCTGTGCTAACTGAACTGTGGAGCATCTTGTAGGTGCAGGCTTAGCACTGAACTTCACATTCCTGTTCCCACAGGTGAAATGCCCCAGCCAGGACTCCGCTGGATTCCCTCAGGAAGCTGAGGCAGGCATGTCCCATTGGACAGAGGTGACCAATGCGACAGCAGGCTGACCTGTGCAGATCCCTGTGCATGACAGCTTAGAGCAGGAATGGGGCTGAGAAGCCAGGAACAAATTCTCCACCTGCATTCGGCAGGTACTGAGTGCAGCTCAAGTGTGCATTGCTCAGTGCAGGCTGAAGGCATTAGTGATACCAAAAAAATGTTAAACCTGGAGAAATTTTAAATTTCTCTTTACTGCTTTTGTGGAATTGTCTCCGCTTTACATTTTCTGACTTCATTAGAGTCAGAGGAGGTATTTGGTTACATATTTTTGTTAATTCTAACCAATCCAAGTGTGTGGGAAGTCCTGAAGTTGGAAAAGTCTATTGCTCTGTTTCTTCTCCTGGTGTAGCTCGGTTGCCCAACTTGTCATTGTTAGAACAGAGTTTTGATTGTACAAGGGTCAACAGTGTGTGTTGTGGTGCCTGCTAGTCACATAAAAATTATTTAGCCATTAGAGCTGTGTAGATTGCAAAAAACAATCCTGTTTATTTTTAAACAAGACAAACTGCCTCTGTCCGCTTGGCAACAGAAAAAAAGCAACAAAGAATGAAGCTTAAACAGACAAAAAGCTAAAGTGCAAGGCTTTAAAGTGCGCGTCACTCCATTTTTTCTGGAAGTAGTAAGAATGGGTTATTAAAGCAAAAGTGTATACGTGTCTGTATGTGGGCTTTGCTCTTAAGGTTTTATAGCATGATAACTTCTATGAAAAAAAACTTTGGACCTTTGCCTCCTCTTGTCTTCTGAGAAAGCTTTGGAATGGTTTAATCATCTGGCTTTGGTATCTTACTGCCTTTGGCAGCAGTAGCTTTTCTTATCATTATGTGTAACTATGTGTCATCTTTTCCAGACAACCATAGGATTAGGATAAGAAAAATTGGTTCTTTATGCTGCAGATCTAACAAAGCCACAGACTCCTTGCAGCCCACCAAATGAATGCCTAGCATTTTAAATTGAACTCTGTTAGAAGAAACAGTTGATTATCAATGCTACTCACTCTTCTGAGGAGCAGTAGGAAAAAAAAAATCATATTTGAAATTTGTGCAGATTGTATAGGGGAAAATATTTTGATGGTACAAGGGAGCTCTGAATTTCTGATAAACAAACACATATGAGTGTTTCTGTGCAGTAAAAATTCATCCCTCCATGTTGAGGCGCCCATATGGCAAATAAACCTCATCGCTTTGAGTGTGAACACTGGGCCCTTGGATCTGGGAAACAGAAACATTCAGAAGAGAGTGGGTAGAAGATGAGAAAGAGAATAATATATTGTGTCTGCCAGTTTCTCAGGACTGTGGCCAACCACGAACACTGCATAGAGTAAAAGTTCAGAAAGAAAGCACACGTAATTTTCTCTTCTCCATCATCATGTGAGATTAAATTAGATCATTGCTGTCACATAAATGACAAGAGCCAGCACATTTCATCAGAGGTAAGAGACTTCTTAGTAACAGCTGATTCTTTCTCTGTGATGATATTTATTTTCCCTGTGATGAATTGCTGTTTATTTGAAGGCTCTGATGATGGTCACAGAGTCAGGAAATTTCATGGCATGTGACAGCTTTTGCACTGTACTGACTTCATGGTGGTGGTCATGTTGTAACAGCCTAATAATGCTCTGATCAAAGTGTTCCTACAACAGCTGGTGATGGCAGTGCTGACAAGGCAGATGGATGCACTGTATGCAAAGTGCACAGCTCAGCTGAAGCAGCCCTTCAGCAGCCTGAATAGTCAAGCTCGTCACTTTAACATACAGAAAGAAAAACAAATAAGGCATTCATAGGAACAGCTCTAGAGTGTGATCAAGATGAATAGGGCTTGAACTTATGAAACCTGAACGCTGATGGATTATCAAAATACAGTAATAGTTATTCAGAAGCTCAGCAGGAATTGTGGACTAACAGCAGAGGAATTGACAGATCTCTTTGACAGTGCCATCAGCAGCAGAGCTGCCAGGAAGGTGACTGTCAGGTGGAGGCTTTGCCTGAGCCCTCTGGCTGTTTATGCCTGTGCACAATATGGAAAGGTGGGATACCTGACAGGACAGCCTCTGTCTCTGGCAGTGCATGTAAGGAAGATGAGGAAGAATGAACTTATCTTAACCAAATAACTCTCTTAAGCCTCATGCTCTGGAGTAAAGAAATAGAGGTATCTCAGTGAAAGTACAAAGCAGTGTGCATAGGGTGCTCCACATCATTCCGTCTCCTTAGGATCCATACATCTAGCAAATGCATTGCTTAGCACAAACATTTTGCTCCAGGAGCACAATATAACAGCATCAAGTGTCAGGGGGGTTTCAAGGTCAATAAAACCTCTTCCTGTGGTGTCTAATGTTTAAAGTAACTGAACTCAGCTAATGTTTCAATGCTATTTTTCCTCTCAGCATTAGCCTACTGCAGGCTTTTTTCCACCTTTGAAAACTATAATAAAAGATATGTTTCAGGGCTACCTTTTCCATTCAGCAAAATCAGCTAAGCAGGCTTCAAAAAGCAAATGCCAAAGCGCTTTGTGAAAACCCTTCCTGCAAAAGGAGAACCACTGGAGAGTTTAAATGAATATCACACCATGCAGCCTAGGCTGGTACAAAGAGAGATTATGCTCTAGAGGCTCCAAGTAGAACGACAGATTGAATTCCATGGTCAAAGGCACCTTTTGCCTTACAGACCTTTTGCTTAAGGGCAGGAGATCACTCTCTTGTTTATTCAGCATGAAAAATAGTGATCTCCTTGCGCCGAATGGAAATAGTTTGATGGCAGAGATCCCAGTCACCGCCTGGGGTGGCAAAATACATATGAATACATTCTGCAATATGTGTGACCAAAAAAAAAATTGAACCTTTTAGCTGAAGATTCCAGTAACATCATATCACATGAGGCGTTTCGGGGGAATGACGAATTACAAAGAGAGAACATTCTCGGAAAGGCCATGTCCTCAGAGTCTGTGCCTCATTGCAGAGAGTTAAGTGGATGAGTTATATCTCTGACAGTTTATGAACCTTGTTAATATAATGCAGTACCTGGGAGTGTGCCAGCCACGGTGATCAAGGAACTCTGAATTAGACCTCTGCCATCGACAGACATCAGATGCCCATTTAAAAATAAACGTTTTGTCTGAACTGGGCACATTTCTCTCTAAAGAAGTGATCACCAGCTTGGAGCTCTGAAGACCTGTGTGGCTCTCAGTAACACAGCACACACTTCTTCTGTAGGCCTCAGTAACAGGCTATTTAACATGCTGATGCAGGAGCTGCTGTGGTAGGAAGAACACAAGTGACAGCAGTACTTTGACATGTTAGTCTTTATGAAAAATGTGAGGTTTGTGTTTTCTTTAACCCACGTGTGGTGCAGGCTGCAGCTCTGTCACCTGTTCCAGGCACAGGTCACTCAGGGCAGCCCATCTAGTGGCAGATTAGGTTGCCTTGGCCCCAGCAGGAGAGGTGAGGGAAAGCTTCTGCACTAGCAGAGAAGGCCAATCTCCATCCAGCCTGCACACTGGCAATGGACTGCATGAAATGAGAGCAAAAGCCATAGACCTTTTCCTTCTGCTCTGACAACTGCACACGAGTAGCCACCATGCTGCTAGAGCAGCTGTGTTCCTTCTTTGTCCCTGAAAATGCTCTGACTTTCTTGCCTCCAGAAAGCCCCGCTTCTGTGATGCAGATCCCTAAAGTGAATATCAAAATAATGCAATCCAGTCACATTTTATTCCTTTTTTTTTCTTCCTCACAAAACCTGTAACATTGAGATAAAGGTGCCTGTTTTGCTGGGGCACAGCAAAGTTCTACTAAACGTTATGACTTTTGGATTCAGTTTTTGCATGGAAGGTGTGAAAAGTGCTACAGCTACATATACTATTCTACATTGTTATTAATCCATTATATTACTCTGTGCAGAAATATCAGCAATGTGTTAATGCTTTAATATTGTTTGTATTTAATTTGTGTATTCCAACTGTTTATAGTGTCACTTCTTTTGCAACTGTCTGTCAAAAATATATATTCAGTACACAGAAATTTGCTGTTGACTTGAACAGATGCACGAAGTCTTTGAAAAATGAAAGAGAGTATTATTTCCTACTGAGGGTTAGAGAAGAAATTATTTTTAGATGTTTGGTTCCTCTACATCACCAGTTCATTGCCAGAATTGAGAAATATTTCATCTGGTTGTATCGACTTGGCAGAATAAAGGGTAGAAGGATAATTTAATTGAAGAGACATGAGAGAACACAGCACTGTGCAATGAGATCCAACTTGCACAGCCATCTTTGCAGACTGCTGAGCTGTGTGTAGCTGCATAGCAGCAATAAACATAGGGTAAAGCCAAAATGTCATTTTTAGTGAGGAGTTTTCTTCCCCCACATATCTGAAATAAGTGGAAAAAGTTCTATTGAAATCTTTAGAAGTTAATGAAAGCGTTTTAGGGAAAGTGTGGATAAAGTTGAGTTAGACTTCTCAAAAGAAGGAAAAAAAATTCTGGTGGCAAAGATCAGGTCTACTCATGTTTCCAATTCAAGACCTTTAATCTGAAATGTTTTCTGTGGTCTAGCCTATTTTCAAATATCAAGACACATGGTGCTAGTCAGCAGCAAAGTTGTATCTACTAGGAAACATAGGGAGAATGTTCCAAAGGAAGAAGAAAAACATTATTTGCAGCATAATGCACTGGAGAACTGCTTGGAGTATGTTGTCAGAGGGGAAAGAAGAGTGCCAGCACAGATGGAAAAAGGGATCAGGTACTCAAGTGCACACAGGTATGCTGTCTGACTCTTCATTTTTCAGTGATGCCCTAATGATAGAGTGTATTATCCAATGTGAACAAGAGAATATCGGGAATTAGGAGATATGACCATACTGTTTTATGGCTCCCAGCTTCATCTCATAGAATCATGGACATCTGAAACCATTTACTGGCACACAAGAGACACTCAGTTTGCCCCTATCTTTAGATATTAGCTTGCTAGTGCATGAAAACATCCTACTTCATTAAAACTCATGGTTAGGAAGTTACTTATTTAGAAAGATTATGTGATTATCAGGTCAACAGCTAGGGAATTACTACATTATTTAGCTAGGATATTAATTTGTGAAACCATCCTACTTTACAGAATAGACAAAACTAAGTGTCTTCACTGACTATTTACTCTCAGCATCCTTTTGGGCAAAGTGGGCAAATAATTTACATAAAGTAAATCTGACATAGAAATCTCATTTTTATATTGGCCAAGAGACCTAGGAGCTCACTGACAACCTTTAGGCGAAGTACGTGAACGATTTTTGAAAGTGGGATTTATGAGCTTTTGACAAAATTTTATCTTTTGTAAACATCATATTAGGCATGTATTTAATTCTATTTGGTAGCAGTAAATGAAAAGTGATAGTTGTACTTTGTCTACACAAACTTAAGAAAATTTCAATTAAATCATAACGTTTATTGATAAACCTAATAGGTTAATAAACCCTGGAACCTTCACTGTGGAGGCAAAAAACTGTTTTTCACTAGATCCATCCCCATATTATGCTTTATTAATTTTTTTAAATGCTGAGCACATCACTAAGATGTTTATTGAAATTCTGAAGATATGCATTAATATACAGTTTGATCTAAGATTTAAAACCACCTTATCTTTTTCAAGGCTCTTATTATATTACAGATGACCTACATTTCATAAACTCAGATTTATTTGGTTTTTCACATTTAGGGCAGTAAAACATTAATACTTTTGAATACCCAAGAAATCATGAATCAGTAGGAACATAAGATTGCAGCACGAACACAGAAATGTACAGGTATAACACATTAGGTATGCAAGTCCAGCGGAAGGCCAGAGACATGGCAGAATAAATTCAAAGATATAGAAAATGGAGGAAAAACAGAGTCTGAAAACCCCCCAAGTATTTTATGCCAAGACAAAAGAAACAGCAGCCAAAAGTTCAGTGAACATGAACTGGAGTGGCAGCAGGCCTTATCAGAGATAAAAGATTTGCAAGGTCTGACATACGAATGTGCTACTCAAATAAAATAGATCCCTTGCTTGGTTGTCTATGAACCAGAGTAGGTACAGGTCCAATAAGCAGGTCTCTGTTTCCCAAAAAACTGAAGCATATCAAATATATTAATAATACTAAAGAAACAGGTTAAAATTAAGTTGAAAATGCCAACAGACTTCACACACAAAATTCATTAGGGCAGAAACATCTAGTTCCAAAAAGTGTTGCAAGTAGTGTCTAAATGCCAAGTTTCGATAAAGAGCTCTAATCTGATGGTCTTGGGCCCTTCACTTGAATTACTGGTGGCCTGGTTGGGACAAGCACAGCTCCTGCTTAGCATGTGTATCCAGATATTTTTTTTCTGTGGAAACTTAGGCATCAGGAAGGAGGAGATAAGTAAATGCTTAGGTCTGAGCTCAGTCTGGGCTTGCGAGAGTGGAGATCATGCTTTTACAACCTTCACAGTCCTTTGTTCAGATTTTCAGAGGCCTGCTGTTCCTCTGCAATGGAAATGAGATTTGCAGAGGCAGGTGGCTACTTAGGTGCCCAGAAAGTCTGTGTGCTCACAAGGTTCTCGTGAAAACTCTGCAAGATTGTCAGTGAAGACATAATTCCACAACAGGGTGTTAGACTTCATGCTTAATATGTGCCTAATTAGTAGGTGCTTGCCTCTGAATTTCACAGTGGTCTTCAGCATGCAGCAACATAGACACGAAGGAAGACTTTATAGAAGTGGGCAGCAAACAGATGTGAAGCCCTACTGGTATTCAGAGACATGTTAGTTGCATAATTCATGAAGATATCTATTTTATCTGGAGGATGGCATGTAGCACAAAAGCCTGCCTTGGGATCCTTTTGCTTCTCGTGCTGATCATTCGGCCAAGCCATCTCATTCAACTTCAACACAAAATCTGGATAATGATCCCTTATCCACCTGACTTGAGTCTGACAGAGTTATCCTAAAACTCTTCTGTATTCTTTTGGAGATATCCTTCCAAATTCTTTTTAGGTCATTGCATTTCTGTACCAAATATAAAGGTCCTGATGACGGCATTTTTTTTTTTTTTGATTCTTATATCGATTTACTTGATCTTGAGCTCTTACTGAGCCCACTGAGTACTGCAGTTGTCTTCATTGTCCTTGCTGCCGTCTCAGTCAGGCAGACTTTCATTACCGATAACAATATTTTTTCAATCAATTTAGAGTCATCTTTTGCATCTTTCCCATGCACCCTTTTGTGTGCTTTCATTATTTATGGCTTCTTCACACTGATACTGTGTGCATCATGGGGAGATTCTATATTCTAATATAACGTCTTTTGTCTTCCATATGTCGACTAGTCTGTTTCCTGCTGTCAAGAAACAAAAAATGTGGCCATATAGTTGCTATTAACCATCTACTGACTTCTTGTGCTATTTCCATCAACTCTGTTTTTTCCCTAGTCAGCCACTACATCACACATGAAAAGATGTAAACAAGTATACTCATATGCAGGTACACAAATAAAGATGGAAAGGTGTCACAAGCACACTGTAATGTTGAATTAGCAGCAGCATTTACAGCTAACCTTAGAGCAACATTTTTTGAATGCAATGACTGTTGTATGCATTTCAGCTTTAAAATACTTTCCAGCTGACCATCTTTGTCATGAATTATTCATTTTTCCAAAATGAACAAGGTAATATCAAGGCAATCCCTGTGCTTAATGAGAGATTAATGGAATACCAAAACACTGATATTTCTTCTAGGAGCAAAATATTCTTGCTTGGTGCTTCACTCTGCATGACATAGCAGAATAGCCATGATAAAAATGTCAGACCTAGTGTTTCGCCTTCAAGTTTTACGTGCCCTGCAGCTTCTGAATTTTTCACCTCAAGAATAATAGACATACTTTGTGACAATTATAATGATCTTGCTTCTTTCCTCATAAATGTGAAAACAAATGCTAACTAGCTTTCCTTTGTAATCACTGGAGAGAGTCAGGCAGCTATAGAATGAAGAAAAGTTCCCACCTGTTTCAGGCATCTAAATTATCCAAAATAGGTTTGGATGAATCTCTCCAGAGGTGTCCGTTGTGTTTCATGTCTGGGAAAGAAACCCCATTGCTGTCTATCTTCATCTAGATACCAGCTTTTAGAAGACTGAAGCCTGATGATTTGAGTTAAGCCTATTCTAGCACAACAAAGTAAGAGGTTCAGAGTTTCTATACGCCTACAACTATCTTAAAAAATGACTGAATTTAGAATAGGCAGACTGCAGGACTGACACTCCTTCAGAGCAATCTGGACATCTTGATACTGCAAGTACAAGCAAATAAAGTGTTTGAACACATAGAAGCAGGAAAGCCTGTCTCACAGATGGGTTATCTGTGGAGTAGTGACTCCAGACCTGTGGTTCATAGTGCATAATTAGCACTAGAATTAGAATGTGGATTCCCAGTTTAACACAGCTGTTGAGGAATACATTTAGTGCCTTTAGCTTGGTGTGGAGCTGCAGTGTAAGCTGCAGATTGAGCTCTGTGGGGCTGGAGTCTGAGGCAAGAGGCCACAGAGTGGCTCCTGGATAGTCAGATAGGGATGTTTCCTTAACAAAGTGTCTAAACAGATTGTGTGCTCCGCAGTTATTCAAAAGAGAACTCTGAGTCTAAACAAGGATGCTACATCTTGTCTGCACTTAACAGTGGTACGATACATGCTAGTTTTCAAATTATTCTTTTAAGTCCACACTCCAGGAAGGATTTTGAAACTATGGAGAAGGTTCAGAGAAGAGCTATGACAGTGATTAGAGGGCTAGGGGGAGGAGATAAAGCAGTTTGGTTATGCAAAGGAAATTAACTGTCATCATAAAAGCAGCTAGTGAAATATTGCTAATGACAGGATGATGTACTTTTTCAGATAACTGCATTGTAAGCATCTGAACTAAAAGCTAGATATTTAGACAAGCTAAAGGTAAATTTTAACAAGAATTGTGGTGAGCTTTCAATTGTGGGACATTTTATGATCAATATTAAATATTTTTTTAACTTGAGACAGGAATTAATTCAGGCAATCTCTATGCCCTGTGTTATGTAGGAGGTCAGACTAGGTAATTGCAGCATTTTCCTCTGTCTTCATGGTTTTCTACTATAATATGGTGTATGCAATATTGGTATGTAAGGATTTTAGTATAGAGGAGTATTTATGAAAGTAATTAATTCTGAAAACTGGGAAAAATGAACACTGCTTTAGTGGAAGAATAACAGAGAAACTTGTAGTGATAGTAAAATATTTGTAATTAATATCTAGCTCACTCTGGAACAGTAGAGTACAATTACCCTCAAATGTATGGTTTCTTTTACTTTTTTCTTCCTGAGTAAATTAACTTCAATTTGCAGATTCAGTAATAAGTAGCACGGTGCATATTACACCATTATTACAACACCTAATTCATTAGATAAGTAATTTACATTGCTATTTATATAAGTGCTGAATTAAATCCAAAGAATCTCAGGAGAGGGGTAACCAGCTTGTTCCAGATCTCAGCTTAATATTTAATATGGAAATATGGGGAAAGAAGGCACACCTCAAAAGCTTCAACCCTTATGACAGGAACTGCATGTGAGTTTCCAAAAAGGAAGAAAGTAGTATCTTAAAACATACATCCAAAACAAAATGCAGAGGATTTAAAGAAGGTAAGGGGCACTTGGGAATATGGCAAAGAGAAAACTGAGGAAACATGTCACCTTGACTCACTCTTTCACTTCTCCTTTTTTAATTTTTCATTTTTTATGGAGCATATTATTTCTGACTTGTCTATTCTACAGAGGGCTGTGGATTAGTATGAAATGTGCAGAGGGACAAAATTTCAAAATAGACATTATACCGCTGGTAGGAGGTTGCCTGAGGCAAACACAGCTCCTCTCTGCTGATCGCCGTACAACCACAGTGCCAGACATTTCCTCTTATGAAACGATCAGGTGCAGAAACTTCAAGGCTACGAGAACACTGGGGCAGCACACGGCTGGTGGAGCCCTCCCTCATCAGTAAGCAGCCTTCATGAAACATATTAGAAGAAGTGAACTGTAGAGCCAGCAATGACAGGAAGCTGTATAGTTGCGTAAATCAAGTGTCTTATGGAATAGGGCCACACTCACGACGCAGAGACACTGCAGAACGGGAAATATTTTATCTTCATAAAGCAGAGTACGTTCTTGGAACCTGGACAATTAATGATGCAGGGAAAGATACTCTGGATGTGGCTATGTTGCTAAATAGGAAAGGGCCAAGTGCCAATCTCTGGCTTCCAGGCCAAATTTTGGAGACTGGCTTTTGACAACACTGCTTTGGTGAAGCTCTAGCTAAAACACAGGAGCCATGTACAGACTGCACAGCACTTAACTGAGACTCCTGTGAGTCCAGAGTGGTAGGGACGTACAGCTCTGAGGCAATGCCATCTTCTCTGAGGTGTTATTTTTCCAATTCAAAGTGTCTGAAACAATGAGGGCTGTGTCACAACCCAACAGAGCGAGGTTTTGCACTTAGTTTACTGTTGCTGTACCGTAAAATGGCTGTGTCATATCAGCCCATCCAAATTTTTCTCATAGTGAAAGTGGCAAGGCAGAGGACAGACAGCAGAAAACATTCTTGTTTGATATTGATGTCTACATCGAGATGGTTCCTCAGTTTTTTCTTTGACTTTGTAAACTACTTCTGGATGCAAAACTGAGGAATGTGTCATGCCTCTTGGATGGAGGAGGAGGGTATGGGGGGGTGCTTGGGGTTTCAAAGCATCTGGGATAACACTGGGAAACTGTGTAAGCTTGAAGGAACAAACAATGGTCCTGTCTTATCCATCCTGCCTTCTGGGAGAGTTCTCTGAAAGGAGCTACCTCCAGAAATGTATTCATGTACCATCATAGAAAATTTTCATGGGAGTACTCAAAACAGAGGCAGGGCGTAAGCTGAAAAATAAGTAATGTCATTTATCAAGAATCCAGTGCTTGAGTTCTCTCTCTGGTCCTCTCTCATTACCAACATAGATGTTCCCTTTGAGGACACTCACATTTTAAGCATTTCAACATCTATGATCCGAAGGGTTGACAAAATACTTGAAACACATATTGTTAGTGTGATTATTATTATTCTGTAAATCTCCACATTTACAGTAGTATTTACGTCCCTCAGACAGCCTTGCTGAGATTAATGGTCTCCTGAATATTAATGCAAAGTAGTGCAAGTAATAGCTTTACAACCGGAATCAGTCAGACTGATTAAGGATCAAGGTTCCCTTCACATTTTTCCACTGACCACATTTAGGATCTTCCTTGTATCTGTGTGGGAATGTACAACCTCTCTCACTTGGAAGTTAAGTCTCCAGCATTTGCATTCACCTTACTCTATGAGCCAGTTGCTCATTCGTACAGCACATGAAATGGTGCACATTATTAATCGTAATGTTTTGGGTTTTTTTTTTTCTGAGATGCTTAGATTTACTTTCAGACATGACTTCCCTTTGTCCCCTCTGCCGTATTTTAATAAAGGACGTAAAAATGATTAAAGCAATTGCTAGACACTAGCTGGTTTAAAATATTTTTCTGCAATGGGTATGTGTGTGCGCTTGTGTGCACACATGCATATGAGGACGTATGACAGAGAGGGAGGAAAGATTTTGGTGCAAAGGGACAGGCTGTACTTGTTGCTCCAAACTAGCTGCTTCTTACAGTTTATGAGTTTCTACACGCAAGGAATGTATTTTGCTCCTCGGACTAACCATAGTGAAAAAGATGTTATGTGAAACACAGTCTGGCAGCATCCCAACATCACTCTTAAAGGCTTTGATATCATGGCACACCGACACCATTAATGTCATCTAGGCTGTAGGCCCAGCTTTAGTTTAGTAACTGCTTAAGTAAGTATTAGAGCACAGGGTTAAGGAAAGCTCAGAGTTTACACTAGCATTAAAAAAAATATTTTCTGCCATATCCGCTTAACCTTTCTGTCCTTACTATGAGAAAAACACATATGAATGTGACATGGTATTTTATGGCAGTGAAAGAGTGCACTGCAGAATCAGAACACTCAAAATAGTATTGCAGCTTCTTGAGCCATTTTTGAGATTTCAATTAAATACAGTAAAACCTGCCCAGCAGAAGCTTTCTGCATGTAGCACCACTTGTCCATCTCTTCACCAGAATTGATGAATTGGAACAGTCTTTCCCACATACACCTTAAAGCCAACAAAAATAAGTAATTCCAATGAAGTTCTATTTTCCCCCTCCACATAAGCCAAGGAATTTACAAGGTTACAGCAAAGTAGCAGGCAACTTATTACCTCTGTTTTCAAGTGCAGAATGGGAGATAACAATGAAATGGTTTACCAGGAGGTCACTGTGTATTTATACTCTGAGCAGAATTCAAGAACACAGGCTCCAATCCTGACTCAGAGGCTGAATTTCTGTGCAATTTCAGGTACAGATAAAACTTCTCTGCAAGCAGAATTTGAACTCCTTAGTACTTGGCTCCTGGCCAATATTTAATTCATCAGACCTGAAGGAAAAGAAGGTTTTCTTAGGGAAAACTTGGAATATTTTAGAAATAATTTGGCAGTTGATCCCACTACTTGGCCAAGTTTTCCACTGCACATGTGCACACAGAGTTTGCAGCAGCTTTTTCTCATTCAGGTTTGGGCTTTGTGTGCTCACCACCACCTGTGTTTTTACCCTTTAACACCCAGTTCTGCTGATAGCATCATACGGCAGAGCCCTCTGCCATCACACCTCTTATGACTCTGTGCTTACTGTATTCTGTAATAGGCATTTCCAGAAGAAATGAGAAAAAAAAAGGAAGTCACTTCTCTGGCATCTTAACCACTGCCTTTTACAGTCCCTGTCCTTTCCACATTCTGATATTATTTCCCGATAAATCTTTTATCTCACACACATCTCTTCCTCATTTCCACTCTTACTTTTAAAGGTTTTACATTAGATCTATGCACTAAAAGTAAAGCATTTTGAAACACTTGACCTATTTTCATAACACCTACACAGCAGCCTGCTGTAACACCTAAATTTTTCTTTCACCTTGTCTCAAAGCATCACAAGTTGTTTTTTTCTTGGCAGTCTTGCATGTTTTGGTTTCTTCCTTATTTTGTGCTAAGCTGTTTTTTTGATAAGGTACAGCTGGAAAAATTAATCTCTCTCAGGACCCAATCAAGGGTTTTACATCAATTAGGCTAATTGACAGAAGGCTTAACATATTTCTTAATTACGACAGCAAATACATTCTTGGAAGAAACCCCAAAGCACAGGAGTTAAAATAAAAAATAATAATTAAAAAGACACCAACCTCTTTTCTAGTAAGATAATTTTGGAAATATTTTATAGGTAAAACACCAGGAAGGAGGTTTCCTGAAGGATGACTATTTCACTATGCATAAAACTGCTTTCAGCCAGAAGCTTTATGCCACTCCAAAATGATCACCCTATGCCTGACTGTGAAAATGTAAATAATCACAGAGAAAGAGACAGTAAAGATGTATATAAGGGACATATATGAAGACACAAAACCTATAACTAGCCACCAAACTACCAAAAAGCCTCCAAAACAAAATAAAAAAAACCCAAGCCTTCTAATTATTCAAAAAATCTACTGGATTTTTTTTCTGAATTTGTAACAGGACATCTGAAATAATTTGTGTTTATCCACATTAGCTGTCTTGATCTTTTTTTTTAATATAGGTTAAACCCCATTAAGCTGAACCTCATAACTGAGGCATCAAGCTTAAGAGACAGTTTACATTATAATTCAATATTGTGTGTTAAACTAATCTTTATCTTCTGTTTTGGATTCTAGTATTTTATATTAATAGAAATGATATGGTGTTTCTGAAATGTAAAGAACTGCACTTTCTTGATATTTCAGTTTCTGTGTTTGTCATTCTGCCTGTTTCCCTGTGCTCTATGTGATGCTGCGGGAAGGCAACAGAAAAAGGCAATTCAATACTTTTCAGAATAACTTACAGTCATAAAACATTTTCAGAAGAGGAACCCCTGAGGGAAGTATTTAACCTTAGTCTTTGCTGGTGTTTTTGAACATCTGGCCA
Organism: Cnemophilus loriae; assembly: GCA_013397755.1. Lineage (NCBI taxonomy): Eukaryota > Metazoa > Chordata > Aves > Passeriformes > Corvidae > Cnemophilus > Cnemophilus loriae. The sequence goes on from VZTF01001716.1 coordinate 2,346,706, forward strand.
CCCTACTTGATAAACATGCTAGCAGCATTGGGGTTTTTGGAATGTCTGTGCTGCACAAACCGCAAACAAGCAGTTTAGTGAATAAGAGTCTGTAGAGAAGAGTATTTAAAGGAGTACAGAGGAGTTATATACATAAATCCCCTGGACATATTTTCTGTGTAGTACCTTCCAACCCAACACTCTATTACTTAACATTGCTTCACTGCAGTTGGAATCAGTGTCAGCTGCAGCAGTGTTTTAAAATAAATGGGCCATGTTGCAGTTCTCGTGTGTATGTGAGAACACAGAGGAAGAAGGTCATGACGTCTTTAAGTGCGTATGCTACACATCGAATCCAATTGCCAAAATACCATTTCCTTTTCTAGCTGCACTGCAGCACCACCATCTCTTCTCTTCAGCGTGAGACGTGTCCCGCATCCGTACCCTTGAAGGGTTTTTCCTAGAACCTCCCTCAAAGGTATCACAGCAAGCACTTCTTCCCTTTCAAGCCCCTAATTTTGAATAATGCGAAAGATGAAATTTTTCGCTTCAGAAAGTACCCCAATAAGTAATTTGTGCCAAATATAACCATACAATTATTCTCAGATATTTTCTAGCTCTCAGGTGGGAGTTCACTAGCCATGAGGAGGGAAAGGACAGAAAGATGTCATGGTGCCTTATTTCCTTTTAGCCGGTTTGGAGTTTGTCAGGACTGGAGTTGGTGGTTGGGGCATGCAGCAAGAGCCTAGGATCCTAGGCTTTTCACCACAGGCACTACTTCGTTTAGGATTTGCTCTAGATTAATTCAGTGAGATTTAAATTGTAGGAAGCTTCAGCCCCTCTTTTAATATATGTGAGGGCTACTTCCTCCCTGTGGTAATAGGCAGGCTGCTCTGTGAAGATCCTGGTGAATGACATCATATTCCATTGAAAGGTGAGAACTTCTCTTCCCTTCTTTAGTTCCAGCCTACATACTTGTCTCATTTTCCCTTAACAGCTCTAAACATTTCTGCTTCTTACTCTACATTGTCCTCAGCAGAAAGGCAGTATTTTTCTTCCAGAACAGGTTTGTCAACTCATGAGGTTTGGCAACATGGAAGTATGGAGAGGTGTTAATAGCAAATCTGTCTCTTTTGTGACTGCCAATGCTTTTCTTTATGTTTTCTTTAATGCAAGTCAACACTGCAGGTCAAAGGGGAATGCTGCAAAGTGGATTATGCTCCATTCAGTAGCCCTTCAGTGCTACTTCTGTCTCTTCAACTCAAGTAAGATTCTGTTCACGAAATGAGTACAGCCATGGTGCACAATCTGTCTTGCAGGCAGCCTCGCCCCAAATCCATCCTGTGAATCCCCTCTGATGTCTTGGTATCCCTTGGTCTGCTATCCCACACCCCAGCCCCTGATTAACAGAGAATTAATAGGAGACAGAAACCAGGCAAAAAAACACTCAGAACAATTATGCTCCATTGTGTGTCTTCACATGTCCACTGCCCAGATCCCAGAGCTGACTGTCCTGAAGGTAACCTGCTGTGTCCAAAAATGCTGTGGAAGGGAAACCAAACATCAGAAGCTTGGAGAAAGTGTCCAGTGAAGCAATAATAAGAACTCATGGCCAGTCTTAGAAAAAGGATGGAAACCACTGTATTAAACCCTTCTCTGTCCCCTCTGATGCGGTGACATAAGATTTTTGCTTGTCTAATGATATACATTTCCTTCTCTTTCACGTGGGGGTGTGTGTGCAGAATTACTTCCTGGATCACACCTCACAGGTTTATAATCCATTTTTAAAGAACACTTGGGATCATATGAAGGAAAGGAAGAAAGCACATCTACTGACTCCAACCTCAACGTGGAGTTAGCTCTACCTATACTGTTCCTGACAGATGTTTTACTGGATGAGTAAAAAATCTTTTAGAAACCTCTCCTGGAAAAAATTCTTCAATCAGCCCAGTTGATCCATGTTGGTAACTCCCTCCTTCTATGTTCAGCACAGAACTATTCTGCTTCTGTATTTTCCTCATTGCAGTTTAAACCCAAGGTTTGCTGCTCTAGTAAAACTAGACAATGAGAAGTTTATTCCCATTTTCCTTCCTAATGTTCATTTCTGAAACAAGAATTTTCTAAGCAGATGGGAGAGAGAAGAGTCCTGGGTTCTAGTCCTTGATCTGAAAGCAGCTGCTTTCAAGGACCCTGGTGCAGGGTCTGGTCCTGGGCTCTGGTTGGGTCTGGGCTCACACCCTCTGGCTCTATAATGACTGCCATCAAGCTCATTGCAGCCTTCTTGCCTCCAGCTTTAGCAAGCACTGGAATTTTGAAGTCAGAAACAAACACACCACCATTTTCTCTTTGCAGGATCAGTTTTCAGCCTTTATATTTGTTTCTCAGCTGTGTGGCTCTTAAGTGCCCAGGATGGGCACTGTGGGGTCAGTAGATCATCAGAGCCATGTTTCACATCCAGGCATCCCCTGCAGTTAACTGTAAAATCAGAGCAACTGCAAAATGAGAGACCAGGGGGCACAGACTAAATGCAATTACCTAACGTTCAGTGACAAGGAAGACTGATACTTCTGAGCCAACCCAAAACATTAGATGTTAAAGGAAGTCTACTGGAAGGCTCAGTAGGCTCCAGGCACTCACAGGGTGAGATGTCTTTGCACCTCAGCAGAGCAATGGCAGCAAATAGTTAATTGTGCTGTCTAGCAATGGACATCTGACTGATGCTCTGAATCACCTCTGAGCCTTCTCTACACTGTAAAATGGATTTTACATTTCATTTGACATAGTCTGAATCTCACTAATCAAACATGAATAGCCCTACTCTGCCAGAGCCCTCTTTTAGATGATTAGGCTCTTTGCAGATCTAGCTGCCAGAGATGGTCCTATGAAAATAGCAGTAATAATGAAAGCAGCAATAACAGAAATTCATGTTTCTTTTTGTTGTTGTTTGCTTGTTGTTGACTGCAGAATTCATATTTGTACTTCAAAATGGTTTCGTGGAATAAATTGCATAATAATTCATTGAGTAGCTGATTGTTGTAGTTTATCAGACTTGCTGATGGCAACTACAAATCTGCTCTGTGAGGCAAAAAGAAAACTGATTGGTTTAGAGGTTTTTATAGACTTATTAAAATGCTCCATCTCTAATGCATACTGTTCCCCAGCACAGCAAAGTATGTACAGCATTTCCTTTACAGCAGGATTTCAGCCTGGCACAGATAGAATTTCAGTATTTGAATCTGTTTACTGATAAACAGTATTCTGTAATACGTGGATTGAGAACACGCAAGTCTTCCTTTTCTTTTCTCATTGCTTGCCACTGGTACCCAAGAACTGGTGTCAATTAAATTGTAGATGAGGGATCCTGCAATCATCCTGATATGCTTCAGCAGTTGTAATTTGTTTAAGGCTCAAATCAATGTTCTGGTCCTTAACATTTCTTGAATGTGTTGAAAATCTAACTTAATTGTGAGAGGCAGTCTTCCTGTCTCTGGGAAGTAAACAAAAGACTTCATTTAGCCTTGAATGGTACTGGACTCAACTGAATTTTACTATCTTTTTGATATCAACTTTTATATTTTTTCTTATATATGTTTTGCAAATAATCATCTAATTTTTTCATTATATCTGTAATTAGATAGTGACTATGCCTTTTTTCTGTTTTCAGATATACCTGATAAACAGATAAAAATGAGAATATTAAACAACTGAGGATGAAGAAACAAAGTTAAGTTCAGAGGCAAGAAACCGAATGTGGATAGACAAATGTAACAGATATTGATATCATCCTACAATACTGTCTAAGATGTTGAATTACATTTAAAGAGTACTTAAGTACCCTCGTGAACACAAGATTTTACAAAGGCAATATATGTCTTTCTGCCCCTGATATTTGGCATGTCTTTTCTTGTTTTCCTCCACTATAAACCAGCTATAACTGATTTAGGTGCTGATATGATGACTTCTTTCGTTGATCAACAGCTGTTCACAATTTGTTATTGCAGATTATTTCTTCTCTGAACTTCTACTGAGGGTCTAGAGTGCCTTAAACCTTTTTGCTTGGAATGATAAAAATAATAATTTATCAACCAGATTCATATTCATTTATCTCTGAGACTGTGCCATTCTAACACGCTGAAGAAAGAGGAATGAAGTCTGAAAGTGATATTTCTGGGTGTTATATTTGCAGGCTGTAAATGAAAAATTGTGGTAGGCACCACTACTGAAAGCCTATTAGAAAAAGTGACAAAGGAATATTTTTAGCCATGATAATCATACTATATTTAAAAAAACAAGAACTAGAATGAAATCAAGGATAGCAGCCAAACTTCCATGCAATTATTTTTCAATTTGCAGATAAATTTCCTTATGGGTTAATAAAAATCAAAGCAAAGTGCAAATGATACAGAAACAATAAAGAGTATCTCACAAAGCTGTTGGATTTCTAAGCTGTTGGATGCGAAGCAATTTATTCGTGTCAGAAAAGCCTTTCTTAGAGGAAAACAAATGAAAAATATAAACTACGATGTCATGAGGCCAGATGCTGGACCTGATAAATGTTCTTTGTTCTTTCCAGTCATCACAAAAGGTGACTGTATGCACACTCAAGATAAAACCTGAGTAGAAAAATCCTCTTACCTTTATGCTACTTACTCTGCCTTTTTTTTTTTTTTTTTTTTTTGACTTATGCTAGAGGACAGCTAACCTGGGAATAAGTGCAATTGATGTACATTCTGATTCTACTTGATAGTCTAGAAACAGAAAAATGCAGCTGTTTCAGGAGGATAGCTTGTTCAAAGATCAAAAGAACTACTACTTTAAACCTAGCCCAGCTACAGAAGTAGAGAGAATCACAACCTACAGTGTGTGTGTGTGCTATTAAAAATCTCTTCTTATACCAGAAAATAAAATTTCAGTTTTGTACTTCATAAACTAAGAGTAAATGAAGGAAAAAAAATCTGTTTTTGAAGATGATGAGGAATTACAAGGCCTCCAACAGAAGGCTCTTATAGAGTGCCCAGATGATTTATGAGTTCACTGAGAAACTCTTTGATATAACACAGACACTTCAGGTTTTTGGCTTTCAGTGTTGTTTTTTTCTTTTTATTTCTTTTTTTTAAATTATTTTTATTTATTTATTTATTTATTAGATTTTTTTTTTTTATTGTGGGTGAAATGGGAGCAACTAACAGTGCTTTATCGCCAACTAGAAACCAGACATAACTTTATTTGTCTTTAATATCACTGAAAGGTGGCATATTTACAAAACTCATTAGCCACCATTTGTTTTCTTGAAATAAGAGCAGGCATTGGTGGTAGGGAAATTTCCCATATTATTTATCTATGCACCAAAAGACAGCCCTCCTAAAAGAGTATAATTTTTCAAGACTCAATTTCGCATGGTTAGAAAAGCGTTTTGAATCCGGGGGGGTAAAACCCACAAATGGCAGCTTTTTGAGGCTGCTTTGCCAAGGGCCTTGGTTTATCAGCACATTAGGAAGAGTCTCTAGCTTCTTTGAGGATTTAAATATCCAAGCCATGTGACTGGATACGCGGTTAGTAATGACCTACACCAGACACCAGTGTAGGTCATTAGTAATATGTCTCCATGCATGGGCTGGACTAAGCTGTCAAAAAATGAATGACTTTGACTTGAAATAAATGAATAGTAGCTTACCACAAATTGCATAAGCCAATAATAAAATTAGTTTAGGAGCTGTTTGCTACCACCAGATGTGTGCCTGGCATCTTTTGTACTCATATGGATTGCAGTAAAATTTTTTAGACTCTTTTCATTTTCCTTCCTAACTAACAGAAAAGCATCAACTCACGTGGATGGCACTTATTTTCTGGTCTTGTCTTGCAAGTGCCTTTCTGAGTAGATGCAACCCAGGAAGAATCTCCTGTACTACAGGATGTGACAAGTTATAATTAATATTCCAGTCAGCCCTATGGAGAATTAGTGAACAGTGGCAATATAAAAGCAAGTCAGGGCAAATCAGACCAGAATATTTTCAAAAGGCGAATAAAGCCTGGAAAACAATGCCAGTACACAGTTTACCACTGTGTGGTATATGTCTCATTAAAAAGGAAACACGTAAATAAGACACAATAAATTACCTGTGGTAAAGTGAAAACTGGCATCAGACAGAAATCACATCAGTGTGAATTCAGATTTTAAAAGAACAAAGCAAATTGGCTCATTAGGAACTATAATTCTATGTATACCTCATCAGTGCATAAAAGGAACTGTGAACATCAAGAATAGAAGTAGATGCCATCCTATTGGAACATAGCATGCAGGGTTTATTGCAGCACTCCCAGCATCCCCTGATGCACTTCCATTCTTGTAATTCCAATTATTTACCTATCATTTAAGGCTCTCCACAATTCATACTGTCACGTGTTGTAGCCTATTATGTCACTGTGATACCATAAGGATTTGATCAGTGGCTGAGCTGCTTTAACTCAATTAAGTATACTTGACAAACTGTGTGGTACTCTAAGTTTCACAGAATTATTTTTAACCATGACAAGATGACACATCATTGTCTCTTGACTGCTAACCTAGATTGGATGATACCAGCTGATAGTAGAGGCTATCTCGGATGACATGTGTACACAGCAGTAACCGAGAATGCATCACGCTATTAAGCTCCAACAATTGCTTTACTGCTGTTATAAATGTCAGTTCCAACCTATGATAACAAAATTTTCACAGCAGGGCTCCTGCTCACACTTCTTTGGACATTGAGACTCATTTTTCCAGCAGCCTGAGTATTCTGAAATACGTACAGAGATGAGAGAGTCTGAGTGTCTTCTCAGTAGGTCTTACGCAACTAGTTTAGACACGAGCTGAGATTTATCTTGCAGTCCTGAAAAGTGCACATTTACATTGCTTCTATAGAAATTGCATTTAGGTGTTGCCTGTACAACTTAATGAACATAGACACCTGGTTGTTTGGTTTTCTGGGTTTTTTTAATGGAGGCTAGAATGTAAGTTTCTTGTAACTCAAGTTTCAGTTCTGGCTCTTCCATGGACAAGACCAGTTTTCCAGCTCTACACCTCACACCCACGTTTGAAAGATGCTTACAGCCTTTGAGTGTGCAGGTGTTGACTTATTCAACACCAAACCAGGTGGCATATTTTTTGACTAGAAAGTGTGTGATGGTTGAAAATGGAACGTTCAAAGGAGCTCCCAGTCCTGCAGTGTGGGGGCAAGACTTGTAAGCAACAACACTAGCTGAGGTGAGCACAAAAATCTTTACCATGATCTGAAGATGTGCACCCATTAGCTCTCAGGTGGTGTCAGTGAGGACAGCCAGAGTACAGTACTGAGAAGAAGCTTGTAATGCAGATGTTTTAGTGCGAGCAAACCTAGGGGGAGATTAGATATGTGAACAACCTACATCTTTGATAACTCTCTATAGTATTAGAGTTACTGTGTTTTGATACAGTTCACATTTTCAGAAGTCTTTCTCAGTACCAGACCTATATTTGTTAACAGTAGAGATGAATGGGGGTGTAAACACCTTTGTTTAATTTTAAAGAATATCTAATTTACTTCATATATATTATCACATAAATAACATATTTCAGTCTTGAGCTTTTTTCCTCAGCTTTCTTCATTCTTGCCTTTTCTACCTTTCCATTCTTCAGAGGAAAATAGGATAAGAGGAAATCTTTTTCCCTCTAGTAGGCTGTGAAAAAGGCTGTGAGAAATGGGTATCTCTGAAAAAAAAAGTATATTGGGAATAAGCATAACTCTTTCTATCATCTTTCAGTATTTCCAAGGTATTTAATTATAAAGCCTGTCTTTTCAACAGCAGGATAGCCTAGGAGAAGGCATGCTGCATTTCAGTTACCCATCTTTCAGACTGTGATACCATACGAGTAAAATTGACATCAGAGGGCCTTTAGCCCAAAAGAAGACTGAAAGGATGAATGTAACACCAGAGAAAGGGGTACCCACTGAAAAGTTTTTACATAATAATTTTAACTGCATGGTTATTCAGACCTTCCTCTAATAACTCCATAAACTAGACTATTAATATCATTGTAATTTGACTAATAATAATTGTTGTGTTTTGATAGGATTGTTAAATCTTTAATTGGTCTCAATAAACTCTTAGCTGCTCATATCAAGCATGTAATACTTTGAGTTTGACAACTGTGCAATTTAAAGTACGCTGTAACTGCGCTAAAACATTGGTTGTCTCACAGGCAGATGAATCCAGACAGAGCACAGTGTTTCTAGCCTACAAACCAGGCTGCTCAGGTTTTTCTGGGTGTTTTCTGGGTGGTTTCTGTTGTGTGAGGTAGATGTACTTTTTCTCTAAATTTCCTCATTTCCTTCTTACAGCTCCCTTAATACTGGACTGATGACCACTGTATTATTATAAAGGAGAATAAAAAGAGATGCCGGTACATTAATCTAACTTAAGCATCATTAGTTGTTTTTTTCACCCTGTTAAAAAATCTTGTGAGGTTCAATATGAATAAGAAACACTCTGATGATGAAGGAAGAATCATTGTCATCTTCCAGATTCTCCATGGATGCTGCAATACTACAGGAGTAAGAGGATCACAGAATCACAGAATAAGCTGAGTTAGAAAGGACCTTCAAGTATCATTGAGTCCAACTCCTGGCCTTGCACAGGACCATCCCCAAGAGTCACACCATGTGCCTGAGAGTGTTGTTGATACACTTCTTGAACTCTGTCAGGCTTGGTGCCACAACCACTTCCCTGGGGAGTCTGTTCCAGTGCCCAACCACCCTCTGGGTGAAAAACCTTTTCCTAATATCCAACCTAAAGTCCCCCCGACAAATCCAGGCTATTCACTTGGGTCTTGTCACTGGTCACCACAGAGAAGAGATCAGTGCCTGCCTGCAAATGCATTTGATCAGTCATTTTTCTTTTCTGTGTCCAATGAACACTTTTCTTCCTGAGCAGAAATTCTGACATGGGAACAAGTTTGAAATATGTCTCTACAAGGTTTATTGATACCAGCTCAAATTTGATGTTGATATCTGCTCCAGCCACAGTTAAAGATACCAGCTATTTCCCAGAGTATTTGCAGTGGTGGTGGAAGTTTAGTGGAAGTTTGGTTGGAGATGATCATTGTAAAATTTGGTTTCTTTGGACACATTAGTCAGTACAAATACACTACTCTGTTAGCGAGGGTGTGAGCAAATGAATATGGGAACAACCTGAGGTATGCAACATGTCATTCTGCATAATAAAAATAAATGAAACTCTAATCTCTGGTGTGGTCATGTAATCTTCTTAGCTGTGGGTCTCCCTCCACTGCCCTTATAACCCATGTAAAGCTATGTGTGCCATTAGTCACATGGTGATAAACCCACTTCCAACCGAGCTGTAACACTTGTCTGTTTAAATTCCTGCCTTGACATGGCACGAAGTGAGTGTATCTAAACTAAAACAAAAGGGATGCATTCTGTACAGCTGGCTCTGATGGTGTACGCCCACAGCTCAGTAAGCAGTACCAGTGCAATGTGAAAGACTGTCACAAAGAGGCTTATGCTATTTCAAAGCTACAAATGAAGAGAAATTGAGTTCACATGCTGCAGTGAAGCAAATCAAACCCCATAACGTTTGTATTAATTGCCAAAAGCAGATAGTGCCTGCGAAGCAGAATAGAGGGTGTAAATGCAATAAATCTCCAAGCTTAAATTTGGAAATGAGCCTAGGTTTTGGGGACTTAAACTCTAGTAGAACTTACTTTTAAAAGTATAAATCTATCTGGAAAAAAAAAAAATCAATCTGAGAAGTACATTTTAGATCTTTGGTTATTTTTCTTTGGCTTTTAGCCAAATATTAATTGAAACTCTAAGAAGGAAATGGTCTTTTTGAGAACAAGCAAATGCTCTCAGACCCTTCATTATATCTAATATATTCATTGTATATTCTATTTAGGATAAAAATATACATAAACAGTTAAATTAACAGTACAGTGATTTGGAACTATTCTAGGTTTTTACCAATGAAAAGAAGTGTTGAAATGGGATGTATAGCATCACTGTGCAATGATGCTGTAACAATTTCCTTTTCTGCAGAAGAAGCAGCATCAACATTCCCGAGTTCATGACAATGCTGAGTCAGGTGAGGTAGCCCACAAACTCAAAGACAAGCCCAGAGGAGAGAGCCTTGACCAGCAATTGTTCATCAATACGATACAGGTGATGCACTCCAGAATCAAGTGTATATTGGAGAGAAGTTCATGCTCTGGGAGTAATCTTACAGCTCTGAAGTTGATGAAATGTGGAATGTTTTCTCACATAAATGGAGTGAAGATTTGTCTGCACATGTATTAGGCAGCTGTTTCCTTCTTTTAAACTGGCAACAGGAGGAAAGTGAAGAGGAAGTGACAAGATTTGGGTGATGCTAAAAGCAAAGTAATAAAAGAAAGAAAGAGAACCAAGAGCAGTGGAAAGAAACATTGCTCATTTCACTGCCAGCACTTGACCTTTCCTTTTCCAGTTCTTTTTTCCTGACATCTAGGGCTCACTGCCTATTGTCTCAAGTAACACTCTGCTGCCTACAGGTCATTAGCTGGATGGCTTTATTGGCTGTCCAGAAAAGCTGCTAAGAAAGGAATTCAGAGAGTTAATAGTAATTATATCAATGAAGCCACAACATGTAATTTGCAAGACATTCTAGTGCTGCTATGCTAAAATTTATTTATTTTATGCTCCAAAAATACTGTTTCTTTTGTTGAGTCGAAGGGCAAAGGATTATGTTGCTTGCACTGAAGCATTTACTCAACATTTTTGCCCACAAGCCAACAATGGAAGGAAAAAAGCAGAGGTGTAATATTAAAATGGAAGCATACATCTGCACTGAGAATCAATACAGCCACACAAGCAAAGGTTTCTAAAAGAGATGTAGAATATATTGACAAAAATAGTTTTCCACTGCTATAGCTTAAGCCATTTTCACTACCAGATTTCAGATTTATTTTAATATAATAACACAAACATCTACGTTTTTGCTGGTAAAGTTATACAGCTGGGAGCAGGAAAATAAAATAATACTACGGATATTCATAATGGCATTCCATGAATTTTCAAATCCACATATTCTTTTCTACTACTTGACACCCCCCCATCCTTGGAAATGTTTCATCTATATAGGTGAAACATTATTTGCTTGGCATAATTTTCAAATAATTTCTGACACAAATCCATGCAAATCTGGTGGAAGGTACAATTCAAACATATCAGAGCTTAAAACGAAGCAACTTTCTGATATGGTCACTAGCTCTGATAGCTGTCAGTCCCGCCTTATTTACTTGGGTTTCTTTCTGGTAGCTTATGCATGGCTTTTTTAGCCTGAGAGAGAGACAGAATAGGGGAAAAAAAATATTGTCTGGGTGACAGCACACATAAACAGAGACTTGTCAAATGCTAGACCAGGTAAGATGTCCCTGGTGAGTCCACAGCACTCTAGTAAGGAGAAACAGTTGTGCTGGTGTTTTCACTGAGCTACTGTTGGGATTTCCCTTTTCTGCCTCTTTCTGTGAAGGCATTTGACATATGGTTCTATTGCTGTTCAATTACGCATCTCTTTTCCACCTCAGATAGGATTTTTCATTTATTTGTCATTTCCCATTCTTACCTAGAATTATACTTTATTCATCTTTCCACATGACTATGTTATTAGTTTTTATCAGGGATTGGAAAAATTTAGTCTGGAGAAGAAGTTTAATCAGCACAGAGCCTGGCTTAGAATGAGTTTCCCATTTTAAATGGGCTGGTTGGTCACTGACATAGTTTTTCCCATGCACTGAAAATGTGTTTAAAACGATGCCATTTGATTAACTTGTAAAGTCTGAGAGTAGCTAGCAGATTCAATTATGGATTCAAATTATGCAACTAAATTGGTCTAATTTTTAAAAGTGATGAATGAAGTGCATTAAAAGAAAGGGATAATAAAGGTCTAAAGAGGAACTGGCAAGGAGTCTATTAATTAAAACTCAATGAAGAAATGAATATCCTTGTGTGAATGGGTGCACAGCTATAAATACATTGATTTGCATCAAAAATCCAACTTGACATAATGTTTACATTACACTGGGTTTAATTTCCTACATATTTGAAATCCATTTAAATACATGTTAGTGACAACAGGAGATATTAGAAATCCGCTCCTAATACTGCAACAAGCAATAACTCTATTAACTATATTAGGATGCAGTGCCTTTCCTGGAAGACAGAAAGCTGCTCAAAAACACATTGAAAGTCTGTACAAGATATAATGTTGTCTGACAAGATATAAAGATGTCTGACCCTAATTATGACTTTTGATTGTGTCAGGAACAGCTCAGTAAGGCACAATGATAAAGTTGCTTTCTAAGACTCCTCAAGAGAGGATGGGGCACAGAGTTGCAGGTGCTGTGCCGATAGACCAGCTCTCACAGGCATCCATGGCATCAGCAGTGATTCCATGGAGGTCACACCAGACCTTGCCACAGCTCAGGAGCAGGAAACAGGAGAATATTTAAAGCTGCAGAATCACTCCATGGTCTCTGCTATAACGTTCACTTCTTGGGAGCAGGCCATATTTAGATACACCTGTGTTGGTGAGGTTTTAATTCCATCTCCCTTTTGTCAACGATGGAAAGCACCTGCTCCAAGACAATTGTTTGAAATGACCACCAGTTCCAAAGTGAATTTTCACACCCCCCTTGTAGACCAGACCTCAATCTCTGCAGGTCCTTTCCTGCACTAAGAAAGAGCCCAAACACATTGTCTTGCACACGAGCCGCGGCCCAAACCTATATCTGCATTTTCAGTACGTTTCTGTTTTAAGTAGAAGGAGTATTGAAGAGCTGAGTGGCCCTCTGGAGTATCCATCTTTCTACCTTTCTCCAATAACTACAAGCTTAACACCATTGTTCAGGAAACTAGATCAGGACCTGCATATCAGCTCTTTTCATCCAGCCTTCTTGTTTTTTTTATTTTTAACTGATGAGCTTATTCTCATCAGTTGCTAAAAAGCTGGCACACTTTCCTGCAGCTGGTGAAGAGAAGTACCTGCTTGCATGCCTGCAAAACACAGAGCTAGCTCCTCAGGGACAGCCTTTTTCTGACAGATGCAATGTGCATCTTCTGCAAACACTCAATTACATTTTCAAGGTGAGAGATTTGAATTTTAAAGGTTGTCACAGGTAAATCTCCAACTGTTTAAATTTAAATTATTTTCAGAAAATAATTTCTTTTTAGTTTAAAGGATTTCTAGGAAATGAGTAGAAGTGGGATGCTTCAAGTCCCTCGTGGGTGAAACTTAAATGTTAGCTCAGAACGAGGAGGTTATGCGGTGATTGGTGAGGTGGGGCTGGAGACTCAGGGAGTGGCATGCACTGACAAGGCAAAACAAATGGTTCTTGTCAAAATAAAGAAGGGACAGCTTGTGTTGCACAGGTCAAACATTACCCTAACCAAATAATTTGCAGTCCATAGGACAACCTTTGACTGGTAAGGCTGTCACATAACACAGAGGATAGTTGGTAGGTAGCCTGCGGACGGATGCTGCCTCCTGTCAAAAGAGTCCTTGATTCACTCAGTTTAAAAGCAAGAGTTTTCCCCACAGTCGTTCAGGCATCCCTGCTTCCTGCTTCAGAGACTCCATCTCTTGGAAATAGCCTGTCAGGTCCCATCTGTTTTTTTGTGAAGCTGCCAGCCCCCTGAGAGAGGGTCCACCATTCCCATCTCCTGTCTGATGCTGGAAAACCAAAGGGGAATAACCTCTGCAATCTGCCAGAAATTGGTTTTTTGAAAGCAAGGACTCTGCTTCAGAGAGCTGCAATCTACCATACTTAGAGGAAAATTAGTTTTCTAAGTAGAGTGCTTTCTTCTGTTGACTGCTTCAGCCCTCTGTGTCTGCCCGTGCTCCTTCTCCTCACAGTGCGGCTTGTGGGAGCTTAAACCTAAATAACTCATTAACAAGCAAAATCCAGCACACTATATTTCTTATTCTAGCAGGCATTCTGAAGGGAAGAAAACAATGACAAAGTAACTTTCAGAAAATTCTTGCTATTTTAATGATAGTAAAACTGCCTGAGTGCTAAGCAGGCTACAGCTGGTATAATTAACAGCTGTTACATTTGTCAGTACCTCGAAAATGATTAGCAGGTGTCCTAGTTGATTCGACAAGTTCATTAATCATCGGAGGCTTTCCTTCAAATTGGCGTATCAGTCTTAATGTGCCTTCACTATTGCTTTACAGAGGGCAATAATATTACACTGACTATTATAAACATAAACAAACCGACATCATGTACCCCAATGGACTTAGCATCTAAATAACAAGACAAACATGCACAGTAAAGACAGCACGAAGCAAAAGCTGAGAAGAAATATTTGCCATGAGAACGAGACAACAGAGAGTTTCAAAGCAGATTTTGGAACAGAGAGTAGTTTCCGAATTGAGTGGAATGGTTAGAAAACAAATGAAAGTTGTCTGACAAGGAAAAAGATTAAGGTGGTCGTAGTCAGAATCTTTTACATAAATTTGAATTTTTCAAAAGCTTTAAGGTAAAACATAAGGTTTTAGGGTGATTCAGCAAAGATGGTGAAAGGTGAAAGAAAAACAGCACCATTTTGCATAAAGAACAAAGAAGACAAGAGAAAGGCTAAAGAAATAAAGTTTTGGAAGTGCAAAACTGGACTCTGGGGAAATGCTAGAAAGAGGACATACAATTTAATGAGCTAGAGCATCCCCAGTGAGCAAAGGGAAAAGGGGAAGTAGCCTAGTGTGCATGGAAAAGTTTCAGAGGTGAGAAGAGGACTTTCAAGTGATTAAAGGGCACAGTGGATTTTCTTGTGACTTTTAGTTGTTCTGCTTATTTTTGTTTCTTTTCCTTTCTCCTGGAAAATGAAACAATTTGATACTTTCCTAAAGGATGGCCCATCCTCTAGCAAAAATTATTTCTCATGTATCATCATTCAGACCAGAGTACAGAATTGACCCAATAAATTCATTAGGGAACTGAGTTAACCTCCAGCTTATTCTGACACGTTGTCCATTGGCAGAGATTGGGTTTTGAAGCTGATGGACCCCTGAGTTATTCTGATGTCTATATCATGTCTCTATAACAATGTCTTTGCTGATTTTCTACAACTTCTTATCCAGACAGCAGAGACCGGGTCTGAAGCTGAATGCAGACAAATGAGCGACACAAGGCATAAATCCTTACAATTTCTTTACATGTTATATTAATGTTCTACAGCACATCAGCTAAAGATCTCCTCTGTACGGACTGCAGTGAGCTCTGCTTCATTCATTTCATACACATAGACACACACAGATGTGTATGTATGTTGTATAGATGCGTATTTTTGCTTCCCACATTTGCTCTAGTTAGTAAATAGGAATAGATGTCAGTTTCAAGAATCTTAGCTGACCTCATGCCACTTCCAAGCCGGGCTAAAGGTGCTGTCATATCCTTTTCGTGTCTCAGTGGTAGGGATGTGAGTGAAACCTGATACTAAATTTTCGAGCAAAATATTGAAGTGCTGTTCTCAAACTATGCCAACTTCTGCCAGATATTCCTAAAGCTTAACATCTATTTGTACTTTAAATCTTAAGTACTTGTGCACTATTGAAACTCTCTTACTTGATAGATCCCAGAGGTGGAGGGAAGACGTTACTGTTGCTGGCAATAATTTTACTCAAGTTGCCTGGGCAAAAGAGGCATTTCTTTGCCTATGCTGAAAGTCAATGCCAATTAAAAGTCTCCGTTACATGAAAATGGTGCAAAATTTTATCAAAAAGTGTATTACCAAGATAGGCACTGCTACTAAGAAAGCAGAACAAACTCTGAATATTTGGGATAATTTGTGCACAGTTATTCAAAGGTATCAGCAAGCAGACACTATTTGTATGGAAAAGCAATTATTACGGGAAAAATTTGAGTCTGTAAATGTAGCACATATTGCTTTCCTATGCTTTTTATGTAATTGGTATCATTATGCTACATAATGACACCAATTATTTAGAAATTAAGCACACAACAATGCATACTTCATATTTATTATATTCAGATGGAGTTCCTATCTGCAGCACTTCAGGGCCAGACATCCTTTAATAAATTCTACATGTGCCTTCGGTATTTTCTCTAGGGTTGTATTTTTTAATGCTTACTCTTTTAGTGGGGAATCTCAGGCATAAAAAATTAAAAAGGTCAATTTTATGATGAAACACATGAGCCTGGATATTCTAAGTGGCACCCTAGACTGCAGAAGCTAATTGCTTTTTGACAGAAGAACTCTCTTAAGTGCTTATGCTGGAAACAGGTTTGTGTGAAAAGCAGGATGCATCTCTACCCTGCTTCCAAGCCTGCTGGGATTTGTTGAGATGAGTGACGCTGTGAAAAATAGAAATCACCTGGAGCCTGTTAATATTATAATCAAGTGAAAGCACAATTACTGCTGTCTTAATCCATCTGTCTGTATGCATCCGCTCCACTTCCAATCACCTGCTTTAGTCACAGGTGTATTATTATTGAGATGGCATTAAAAAATCCAAGCCATGCATGTTCCAAATTGCTGTCTGCTCTTCCATGTCAGTCTGTCTGTCTCTGCAGCTTTAGTGCAGCCATTTGTCAAGAAGGAGAGCAAACAAAGGTCCCAGATTGCATGAAGTAAAGCCAAAGTACCTTTGTGTGTGGAAGCTGGCTGAATGATGCCCAAATTTAAGTTAGCAGGTTGCAATTTTGACAAGTGACATTTATGTTAAATAAAGGGAAAAAAAAAATCAAACAAATATACTGTATTCCAACAACTCATGTAAAGCTCGGTAATGCTCAATAGAAGCCATGTCACGTATCTGGAACACTAATGTAGCTTTGGTAAACAAACATAAATTTATAGAATATGATGGCAGTTCTGCAAAAACAATCTGACATGATAATATACTTAGTTTTTGATTTCACCCTGAATGATGTTTGATAGCCTAAGTGATCAAACTGAATGACAAGAATTCTACATGATAAAGTCAAATTACAACAACAACAGCATCAACAATCAAGCAAAAACAACTGCAACAAACAACACAAGTAGTAACTTTTAATTTAGAATAAGAAAATGCTAACTGAACTAAGGGTATATTTTCAAATTTCAGTAGGCAAGCTATAGGGAGAAATGTTGAATAGTTTAACAATTCAGACATTCACCATTTCCAGCTAATAGGTCTTTTTCATGTAAAACTTAAGTCTCTCAGACATTCTTTTGAAATAAGTTGAATATGACTCACCATGTGAGTCTATGATTTAACTGTGTTGTATAGAAAAATCTAGATTCTAGGATTCATATATAAAAAAAGTTCTTCATAAATAATCAGAGAGACTCTTAGAAGCCGTTTTAAGGATTATCAGAAGAATGGTTTTTGAAGGTAATTGTAGATATTGGAAAAGAATGGCAGGTTCTTGCACACCTCCTTAAGATACTAAAAATAAAATTTGAAAAAGAGCTAGCTTTCCAGAAGTGATGATAAATTCACTTCTGGTTTTATGTGCACAAACCAGGCATTAGTCTATAATCTCTCAGCATCTTAAAATTGCTTTTACTTTTCCAGTTGGCATTCTGTTTGTGAGCGAAATAAACTTTTAACAGTCTTTCAGAAGAATGTTACTCTTTAATTTCAGTGAAGTTTTGTTTGAACACCTGAAGTTAGAGGAAGAATTATAAACCTCCTGAATGATCTATGCAGCTGCATATGCTGATTCCAAAATGCCACCAAATCCCTCCATGAGGCAGGTAATGGCCTTAATGCTTTTCACAGTCTTCAAAATTCCCCCTGAGACTTGTTCAGAGCTCCGTGCACGGAGTCGAGCTCTCTTAGGAGCTATGGATCAAATGGAGCCTGTTGCTCCAGAATGTGATAGAGCTGAGGAAGACACCTTTGCAAAGTTCAGCTCCACGTTCAGATCTGTTCTCAGATCAAACTCCCCAGATCAAACCTTGCTCAAGTATACGGTGCTTGTTCAGTCCACTGAAGTCAGCTGTCATCTATGGCAGCCCTTGTCTGGAAATAGGTGGGATTAATTCTGTTTTTCTGGAAGTGCATGAACTCTTGTTACTCTCTGAGTTGAAATGGATCTCACCATACAAGGTAATTCACAGTAAGGGCACAAAAGGATAATATCTTCATATGACTTTGGAAACAAACCTGTTGGATTTTTTGTTTGTGTTTTTGGGGTGTTTTGTTTGGGTTTGTTTGTTTGTTTTTTGTGGGTTTTGTGTTTTGTTTTTGTTTGCTTACATACAATTACATGACCAGGAAACAACAACAAATAAAAACCTCATTCCTTTTTCTTTCTCAGGATCTTTTTGACTGTTTTAATTAAAATAAATCAGAAAGTTTAAAGAACCTAAATGGCTACACAAAAGGAGTACTTCAGGATAGAAAATACAGTGTGCTGTGGTTCATCCCCATATTTAAAAATCATAGCATTAAATGACTACTACTTCTGTTAATTTTTAGGATCTTCATAGTGAACCTCTCATAGCAGCATTATTTCCAGGATCAAAAAGAGGCTGGAAATGCAGCATGTATTGCTTACCTATGTTTCACATACAATCGGTATAATCATTTTTAATGTGACTAACCTCTTCCACTCAGTCAGAGCTTCATAACTCATGTGCAGAAGACATTTGGAAAGACCTGATACTCTAAAAATGACAATATGTTTAGTTCATGTAATTCACATTTCTGTAAAATTTGCTGCGTCGTTATATTCTGATGGTTGCAGTAGGAAGCAATAATCATGGCAAAAAAGAGCTAACAGCCCTGGGAAAAATCCTTTTCTTATGATACACTGTGATTTTAGAATGATCTTTACAAAACACAAAGCCACTGAAACCTAGAATGTAGGTTCAGATAGAGTACAAAACAACGATTTAGCAGATTAACGTCTTAGAAGATGAGATAAATTCCTGCAGTTTGTAAAAGAAAATGTTTGCAAAAGTCCATTGCAATCTTTGAAATGTATGTGGGTTATGTATTTTGTACCATTGCTACCTAGCCACAGCAAATTTTCTGCAGACATCTCTAATGGAGAATCAGGAGGCTGCCATCTGAAAATGAGGCAAACACCACCAGCTGATACAGCAAATGCCAAGTGGCTATTTAGCAGTGCCATCTGATAGACTCATACAGAAAAACTACCTGCCCACCTTTTCCCTTTTGTACCTAAATCTTCGGGAAACTAAATCACTTCCTAAAAGCAGGAATGGAGAAGGCAGTCTATTATTCCCTGGCAGACCACAAAGTATTGCCTATATTGACAATCTGTTTTGTGTAGGCAGGCTGTAGAAGCAATAAATCCTATTAATCTGTTCAAAGTCAAATGAAGACATTTAGAAAACAGAACTGCTATTACATGCAGTGCTGAAAGAAGAGCATATCAAAGAAAGGTTAAATGGATGCACCAGCATTAGATTATGCACAGTTACAACAATAAAATCCCCCCAAACCTTTCTATCACTTGCTCTTGCCCTTCAGGACATTAATTATATCCCCGTCAGGCTAACTAGCTGATCATTCAAATATTATCTTATGTTCTGTCAATGATAATTTTCAAGATAAACAATCCATTTCAAGCTAACAGGACTTCCATGGAAAAAGCTTATATTATACTATGGTTTTGCTAATGCACACTTCCTCTGTCCAAAACATATGGCATTTTTGTGTGTACAGACCATTCTGGAGATTTACTGTAATTATGTCGTGATGTGCTTATTGTTACGGATTCGGCAGCCTTTCTGCCTCTCTACCTGTTTAGTTAGAGAGCAGCTGCTAGCTTCAAGCTGTTGCCTGCTTCCAGTGGCAGAAGCTGAATGAAGGAGTGCTTTCCAGGGAAGACATGTTTTGAAACAGACATACTGACAATAAACCAGTTCACAAGGGAGGCATAACATTGACTGGATAAAAGTTGAGTAATCATTCTATGATAATTTACTGAAACTGGGTGCAATTTGCTTTAAAATAGAAATTCCCTCTGCTGCTGATGTTGGACTTGGAGGACTTTTACTGATGAAAGCCTGGCATTTGCTTTTATGAAGTAGCTGATCTTTGGAGATTCATTAAACCTCATTATTTTTTCTTATGCATAAGTGACTGTTAATACTTCTTCACTGAATGAGAGGAATGGGAAGAATGGAGTCATCTAAAGCAAGGCTTGACAGTGCTTCGCTTCCTGCGCCTCTCTCTGCTCGCTGTGACTGAATACACTGAATTGGATTACTAAGGACAGCCTTGATAATCTCTTGGTAAAATGGTGGGTGCTTCAGATGAGGCTGCCCAGCATTGCCTTGATTTCTGTGCCTGGTTTTAATTGTGAATCAGATGCATGCAGTCAGTCCAGCTCCTCCTGGAGCTGCCCTTTGTTTGGAGTGGGGAGGAGGAGCGGAGGATCCAGCCCCTTGTCAGTAGTCACTTCTCAATAGAGCACTCACAGAAAACAGGGCTATCTGAACAGCAGTTTACCTAAATGGAAGGTAAAGAATCACATCCTAGTCCCAGATTTATTTTTCCTACTCTTTAGGAAAAGAGTATGTGGAAGAGGAAATAGTTAACTAATTAGGTGCAAAACAATAGTGCAAAAATGTCAGAGATTTCTCTGCCGTGTTCTTGTTACAGCCTCCTTGCTGGAAATGGCAGCTATTAATATTTTATTGACTTGAACCTCTGGGGTAGATTCCAGATGTCACTACTTGATCATTGTGAACATATAAGGAAAAATAAATTCTGTCAAGGCAATGTTGAATTCCCATCTATGGCAACAATTGTTACCAGAAGACAAATGCTCCTGTGGCTTTGTAGATGATTTTTTTCCTCAGGTTGTGATTATGCACACTCAACCAATCTGTTTGCAGAAAACATGGACATACAGAAGTAAAATAAAGCAGAGGAAAAGTCACAACATTTCATTATTAAATTGTATACATTAAGAAATAGCTATTTCCTTTACTGTGCTCAAACCAGAATGGAGGCTGACAGAGCTCAAAGGCAGAGTTAAAAGAATGTTGCCTGCTGGGAAAAAGACTGCTCTAACGGTTTTGAAAACATGAATCACTTTATGCCAGTCAATTTCAAGCAGTTGGGTACTGCAAAACTGATGTCTCAATAGTGCTGCAGATTAGGTGAATGGTGCTGCTCAGGGGCACATCGTGAAAGCCTCCAAACACATCAGAGGTGCATATATGTGCTCTCCACCTGCCCAACCAGTGCTGAAGAGAACATCTATTAAAGAAGTGGTGAGAATTGGCTGATGTCTACTGAGAACATGAGCAAAGAACAGACAACCTCTGATTTTAAGGGAAAGCAATTTTCTTCAGTTGGATGGAACAATGATTTTTTCACTAATGAATATTACCTGTCACTTAAAATCTAGCCTTCAGATGGAAATTTCAGAAAATTTACAACAAAAAGTTATCTCAGACTCCATTCTCCTTAGGACTGCAGCACTGCAGAAGTCAGAGAGCCAAGAATCCTTAGGGCATGTCTACAGAGGATCTTTATTGCATGCATTGTTTCGCATGCTATATAAGCACTAAAAATTTAAGATTTTTCCTACATATGATAAACTTTCCTTTCCCAGTATTAGGTTACAATTCATGATTCCTTCCTGAACTCCAAGCCGAAGGTCCAAACACCAGCTTGAGATCTAGCTATTATTGGTATTGTTAAATGTCCAGGGAACACGGACTCTAAGTGTGCAATCGCCATGACATTGTGAATGCACAGAAGTGTATATAGACATAGTATCAACTGAAATAACCTACAGACTGTCTTCTGACCTAGAGGCCAAATGGTATAGCATAGCTTATGTTCACACAAATAAGCTCTTTTTCTGCCTCAGAACAAGATGAGCAGATCCAAAACAGCTGTCACAGATGCTCCCTGGTTTGTGCTACCTCTGAACCCGTGGCCTGGCAGTGTCTGGGACAGTGATACTGATCTGGGCTGAATGCATGACAGAGACTGTAGCAAAAGTCAAACATTATGAATAATCATGCTGCAGTTTTTAGAATGCACCCTGTCCAAGTATAAACGTACACTGAAAGTCAAGAGCCCAAGCAGTCAGACAAAAAATCTACCAGAAAACCAGGTACTATGTTAAAGATCACTTGCCTACACTTCAAATGCAGTTCATGACACTGTTATGTTAAGACAAAACTCTTCAGGGCTGATGGTTTTTTAAAAGGAATCATGTTCCTTCAGAAAAGTCCCAGTCAGCTCTGATTCTGAGATTGCAAGAGAAACTTAAGTTATTAAAAACATTGGGATGAGTTTTCTGACCCCATTACCTTGGCCTGGCTCAGACACTCATTCCAAGGGTTCTAGAGTACACAGTTGCATGAAAGCGACATGAAAGCAAGGTACTTTTTTTTTTTTTTTTCTGGAAGGAAAAATCCTTTTTATGATGTCTGTGCTACAAAATGGGGAAAAAAATTTGCAGAATTCATAATGTCATATAATCGTTTTTATTTTACACACTCTAAAGATCAGTGATATCGAGATACTTCCTAGATTTTTATTTTCCTTAGACATAGTTATTATTTTTAGTGGGGTAGTTAGCTTAACCAGAAGCACTCAAGTTGTATTCTAGAATTTCAGGAATCTATCATTGATCAGTGCCTTCAAGACAGGTTCAGTTACAGTTGCTGACATTGTTTATCTTTGGTGAATTTTACAGACCAGATTTTCAGAACCATGGTATTGTGGCCAGAATAGTCATGTCTAAATCTGCAAAACAGTTCATTTTATGTTTTCATAACACTATTCTTTTATGTGCTCAGTTCATCTTTTGCTCAGGAAGCTGTGCTAACAGTACACAAAAATGAAACATGAAGCATACTACCTAAAGTATACTACACAAGTTTCACCACAAATTTGAGAAACAATCATAGTTCTGGCTTTTTCTGTGTTGTTTTGTTTTGTTTTGTTTTTTTTTAAATATGTTTATCTCCATAATGAAGTGAGGAAGTTGGCTATATGTCTATCACTCTCTATGTTATATTCAGGAAAAAATTACCTTAACTCGTGAACTGAGTCCTTGCACTTCCAGAAGTAGAGGGGTTTTTTTTTGGGATATGAAGCAAAATGGCAAACGCCGCTTTTGTATAAGGTAGAACAAGGCAGCACTGTAATATTAGCACGAATACCAAACATGGTGACACTGAGGTACAGCTGTACTGTGGATGGCGTTTTTAATATTTCCAAGGAGCAGCCCTCATTTTTATTGTACTCTCAGAATCAGCTCAGGAATGGGGTTGGTGAACCTGGCACTCGACTGCGAGTTTTCAGTATGAAGAGGTATTGCTTGTTGTTTAACTACATGTTGTAGAGGAATACTTATGATTACAGAAGCTTATGCTACTTATTGTTATTGCTGTTCTTAGCACTATTCTTACGTCTAAAACAAGTGTAATAAGATTTTTCTACCTTATAAATTCTTTTGTATAGAGAGAAAATCAAACGGACTAGGCTTTTTATCCAGAATCTCTTCAAAGAGAGAGAGTCACCAAGGTAAATAGGCCCCAGTCCAAGTCATCTGACCTGTGTATAGCTGGAACATGTTCACATGCAGCTCTCGTGCTATGACAGCGTCATAAAAATAGGACTGTGACAATACCAGAACTGAGGAATAATTTAAATGCCAGCTGTGGGAGGATGCAAGGCAGCAAGCAAGCATCACCAGTCAGCACAGCACCACCAGCATCACATAGCCCCAGGACAGCCACGAGGCACTGAACCTGGGGATCCATAATCTCATTGCTCTATCGCATCACTACAGGGTCAGCCAGAATCAGAGTCCCCTGTGTGAAGGGATACATATGAGATGGTCAAAACAAATTCTCAGGAAACTTCCCTCAGGCCTCAAAGTAATGAGTCCAATGTTCAGCTCTTTGTTTTCATAATTCCAACCCCGCTCAAAAAAAATCACATATGCTATTTGCCTTTGCTAGTGCAAGAACATCTATGAGAAGCAGAACTGCTTCTTCCAGTCTCAGCTCATGCTGGTGCTATTGTCTTTCTCTCCATCAGGGAAATAAATGTTTCAGGGACAATCCTGTGTGCCTTGGTAAGGTAAGACTGTTTAAAGCTGACTTCTCTCTTCTGAGTTGGAGAAAACTTGTTTTCAGACAATTATGTAGCTTAGCTTTATACAAACACAGCTCATTAAGAAGGGAAGCTTTTAGGGAAATGAATGAGTACAATTCTCCTGACAAAGCTCCCTACTCATTATGAAAAATGTTTATGCTTTGATGTGTACAATTCAGTTTTCTGCAAGAAGTAGTGAAGAAACGCAGGTAAAATTTGATAGAAGCAATAACAGATAATACATATAGACATAAAAAAATCTCTTACAGCAATCCTTCAAAATACTAATGACATATGCTTTAGCATTATTGTCAAACAGAGGAACAACCATATACTGTGCTCTGAGCCAATGTCAAAGATGCCTGAACCGGATGCCTCCCTGCTTACATGGCAAGACAGTGTTATTAAATTAACACTTTACAATGATTCATGCCCTCTTCATATTGTGCTGAATTTGCCCAGTCCCACAGCAAAAAAACTCTCTCTAAAGTACCAATCTATATAATTAAGAATCAATTTTCTTTCAACCATTGTATTGCCCTAGAAAAGATCTTTGCCTTAATTAAATAATGTTATTTTTCTCCATTAGGTTCAAAGAGTCAAGACTTAATTACATGAGCTCTCGTCTCCCTTCTCACATATAAATATTCTCACCACTCTACAAGCACAGGAAGAGACAGCAGATGTGCAAGGTATGTGTATGAGTATAAGCATGTAAAAGAGCTGGAGGCTGCTGTCAGAAGGGAGGTGCGGGAACAAAATTAGCAAGGACAAATCTAAGAAAGGGCTTTCACGTGCAAGATGTGCTTCCTGCACAAGTGAAGATCTTTATGTTGAGTAAAAAGGACTGGAAAATTAAGAACACAGCGTCAGGTTTACTGCTGCATTTGATGTTTTGCAACAGCTTTGTTGCATTTTGGTTTTTTCCCAGCATATCACACTGTGAGTATTTTGAGAACAGGAATGGAATATGCTGGTTTATTAGCAGAACCCAAGGGCTACATCAATAGTCAACTCTTTCTAAAAGATGAGTATTATACATCTGAACTCAGTGAAGGCCTTTACTACAGTACAAATTCTTAGATTGTTCCTTTGCAGCTCTGTCAAAGGGACTTGCTTGTTTAATTC
Organism: Cnemophilus loriae; assembly: GCA_013397755.1. NCBI lineage: Eukaryota > Metazoa > Chordata > Aves > Passeriformes > Corvidae > Cnemophilus > Cnemophilus loriae. Next base: position 2,371,942 of record VZTF01001716.1, read on the forward strand.
TAGCATTTCAACTTGGACTAGCCAGGGTCAACCTCTATGTTGTTTGATTCCACTCATGACTATTTTGGGACCCATAGAAACACTATTTTGCTGTTTGCCTCCTTTCTAACGACATTATTAGTTAGGCAGCTTTTATTTTCCACGCATTCCTGTGACTCCCTCCCTCATCTCCCCTGCCTTTGCTGTTTTGCCTCTCCTCCTGCCATGCAGTTTGTCCTACTGATATACCTCCTGCCCGATTCTTTTAGTCTTGCTCTATCATTTTCTGGTGTATCTGGAGCAACTTCTAGCCTTTTTCTCTGCTCAGGTCTTATCAATATCTTCCCAAATAAAAATAAAATTAAAACCGCAAGGGAAAAAAAAAAGAGATCAAATGTACTTCCTTTGCAGAACGCTTGTTTCCCTCTCCTGCTCTAAATGCAGGAGCTTTACAAGCTCTCTGTTTAACCTTTGCTGTCCTGCTGATACCCTCCTGATCTCTCGCTCTGTGAGTCTCAGCTTCCGAGGAACATCCTTCCTGTACTCCTGTGCCATGTTTTCTCCTTGTTCCTGACAATGCCCACTGCTGAGATTATTTTCCATATCTTGCTTTGAAACCTCCATTTCTTCCCCTTAGTTTCTTCCGGTGAAATTCAACTACTTCATTCTCTTGCAAGACTCTCTGTGGCCTGTCCCACCTGGCTTGTCCCCTCCTGTCAGTACGAGAGTGCACTGCGGATGAGACACCAGCTTCTTGTCAGTCACTTCCTAAATTTCAAACTTTCACCCACTTCTGTCTTTTGCTGCTTTTTAGGATAATTTTCCAGCAGATAAAATTTATCAGAAGTTTACTCATTCTGAATCATAGGACTTTTTTTATCATGCCTACAGGAAAGCTGACAATGGTCAAACAGGAGGTGCAATGAAACTTCAAACTAATTCCCTCTCTGTCTTCCTGTCTTTTTCTCCTTTCCCTTCCATATGGGCTGGCTGGCTTGTTTTGTACTTTGAAGGTTAGTTCTTTTGGATGGGAACCACTGCTTTTTTTTCCAATCATATTTCGTCAGCAATGTTGAGGGCCTTTTAAGTGGTAGGCTGTGAGTAACATATTTGAGCATGGAGGTCTGAAACACAGGCAGACAGTTCAGTAAATATATTCTTTTAAAAGTACATTTACTGAGTATTCCTATTTCTCCACCAGGGCATGAGAGTATTTAATGCCACCTGCGCTATGCTAACACTAAGGATTTAAAAACTATCCTTTTCTAATTATTAATCCTTAAGAGAAGCAGGGAACATTAATGCTATTCTACTGTTCTAAGTGCTTAAATACATACACAGACCACCTTTCCATAATATTGGATTACCTGCAATGTTTAATGGAATTATCCTGGCAGCATCTTTCTGAAATATTTAAGAACCACTGTTTGTATAGTACAGACGATAATTGGCATGAATTAAGCGTCCTGTCAAAGGTCTTATGGTAAGCCTGCAACAGAGCAGAGATTTTGATGCTGGCGTCCTAATTTCATAGCTGTATTATTGCATCTTAATAACACATAAACATCTTAATGCTTCATGATGTTGTTTTAAATCAATCTGACAGCACCAGGGCTTGAAAGGTATCGTGCATGATGCAGACTTTGCGGAAATCCAAACAGTATACATTTACTGTAAATACTATGGATGGGTAATTACATATTACAAATTTTAAAGCATGAAATAATAATTTTAATGATTGCATGAAGCATATACTCAAGTACAAACACAGGAAGGAACAAAAAGAAATTAGGACTAATATACAGCATATAAAAGTCAGTGGACAGGATCACTTTGAAAATGGTCAATACTTTCATGTAACAGTTTACTTATGGTTTTATTTATTTGGTATGTAAATTACCATCAATAATGCAGATGCAATAAGTAAGAAATGCTTTTCCTCCACTTGTTTTACTGGAATAATATTACACAGTTTGTCTTTTCGAGGGCTATATAACTAAAACCTAAACTGGCTAAGGTGATGCCTTCACATTAGTCTTATTCCCATAACTCAGGCACTTATCTCCACTAAAATCAATAGATTTTTGAGTGTGCGAGAAGTAAAAGATAAGCATACTAAATACTTTTAATCCTGTGTTGGCAAATAGATATGTAATTCTGTTACACTTATCTCCAAGGCTGATCTTTAATTTGCATATTTTCAGAGTTTTGATCTACAAATGGGTTTTAATTTGTTGACTTTTGCAAGAACAGACTTGTGGGAGTGAGGGCAGGTCATGCATAATCGAAGAGTAAAACAAAGACAGAAGGAACAGGCAGAGAATCTAAGCTCCATTTCTGTATGAAATGCAATTACCATTATGATTTCTTTGTACCACACAAAGACCTTACTGTACTGGGTGTCCCCCACATTTAGGGGCTTTTTGAAAGATTCAAGAGATCTCTATCTATGCAAATGGTACAGAGTCTTATGAACTGAACATGAAAAATTTAGGCATGCTTTTCTTTCTCTTCTGTACTTGAGAAGAGGCACAAAGAGATGAAATGACTTTCAAAAGAACATTGTGATAGACCTGGAAGCAGAACCCTCTGACCTGAACCATAGCTCAGGGCCTGAACTAAAAAGCTTTTCTCCTTCTCTTATAAGACAAGAGTTCAATGAAATGTGGAAATGAAAAAAATTGTGCATAGGCTCTGCAGATAGAATTAGACATTGATGTGTGTGGATGCTTGAGAAACTGCCAGCTTATAACTCTTTCAGCTGTATGACCAAAAGACTGGGAAGCAAATGCTATTTATACACAGAGCCATTGACTACCTTAAGCCCTGACACTACATGCCAAGATTAGCAGTGGCGTATAATCTGCACTGTGTCCCTCCCAAGCACTGCCCTCCCCGTGGTGAAGTAGCAGCTATACCTCCTACTGTTTAGAGGTAGGAACTTTCAGTCAGCCTCCACTCTGCAAATACTACATAGAATGCAACTCAAATAGTTGCAAATCAAATCCCCATTAGTACCACTGACCTCATTCTTTACCTGGAATAATTCTCTCCAGAGATCAGTCATTTAACTATATCTATCCTTGATAACCCAGTAGGCCTGAAAATGAAATAGCTTCTCTAATGCAAGCAACAAGAATCAATAACCTTTAAACACATAAGGACACTTTATTGTCTGAAGTGTATGGGTATATGAGTCATGCCATCACTAGACCAGTTCATTTTGGTAATTTGTAGACACAAGGACAGGCAGAGTTGTGGTCCTTGCAGAGCATACTGTTTGGGCCAGATGCTCAAGACATTGTAGCTCTGTAGATGAGGCTCCCCTGGGACAGAAGTATCAAGTGGAGAGTTTTGCTGAGTATGTGAGCACAGGCTACATTAAGGGTCAGTTTCGTCCAACAAAAACATTGAATTAGCTGTGGCCAAAATGATTCATTTTTTCTGCATGTATCAGTAAACCTTTTAATAGCTGTTACTGTCAAAGTGTGATGAAGCTAAGACCTCACCTTTGCAGATTCAGCTACAGTATTGATCAAGAATTGGGGAGGGCAGGAAATGAGGAAGTTGTTCCTTGGAAATAAAGAATCACAGATTCACAGAATTGTTAGAGTAAGAAGGGACCTCTGGAGATCAAGTAGTCCAACTCCACTGCCAATGCAAGGTCATCTAGAGCAGGTTACACAGGAACATGTCCAGGTGGGTTTTTCATGTCCTTAGAGAGGGAGAATCCCCGAGTTCCCTTGGCAGCCTGTTCCAGCGCTCTGCCATCCTCAGTGTGAAGAAGTTCTTTCTCAGTGATGAAGTGGAACTTCTTGTGTTTTATTTTATGGCCATTGGTCCTCTTCCTGTTGCTGGACACCACTGAAAAGAGTCTGGTGCCATCCTCTTGGCAACCTCCTTTGACATATTCATATGTATTACAGACCCCAGATTTCACAGAAAGCAGAGAAACTATCACCTGTAGGAGTTCTGTTCAGCTCCATGCAGCTGCATACTACAGGCATGCCCAAAAAATATGTTGTTTTTTTTTTTTTTTGCAGCACTTCAAGCCTGCAAAGCTGAACTTATGAATGAAAGAGATTCCCCTCCCTTGCATTCTCTGTTTTTCACTCTGAACTCTCTCTTTTTAACTTGTTGGAAGATGGTAAGTAAGATGTAGAGATAAAGTGCTAGCAATGAGGCTCAGTCTCAAAAGAGAAAAGTTGGAGGTATGGATATGGAGAATAGAGTAAAAACTGATGTAATATGGTGCGTGGCACTGAGATTCTGGTGGTGTACCACTTCAGAGAGGCAACTACCACAATAACTGAGTAAAAAAATCAGAGAAAGATTTTCAAAATAGCTTTTCATAAACATGAAAAAAAAAAATCAGACAGTGACTTAGCAAGATGCAATGTGCTGACATGGGAATGGCTAGAGGACAGACATAAATGTGCATTATGTGGTCCTTTTTACATCTGTGATGCAAGGATTGATTTACTGGTAGGCTCTACAGAGGCTTTAGTCTTCTACCAGCATCATCCTATGTGCCGAGAGCTCTGTGACACATGACCAAGGAATGGTTGTGGCTGCTATGCTCTCTTTATTGTCACCGTGGTTTATTCCAGCCCTGCTTTGCATACAAACATGCTAAATACACAAAGTGGGGCAATTCTTTATTTATCAGAGCATTTTCTTTTACACATTTGTTTTCAAATAATTCTTGCCCATTTTGAAGTTTTTCTAAACTGTGAGCATTCTACTGGTTGAAGTATAGAGACCACCAAACTGAATATTCTGTTACTTCAGTGTGAGCTAAACTAGCAGTTTTGTTCAGTTATTAATCCTGAGCAAAATACACTCCTCAGGAGAAAATGGCAAAATATCTGTTCATCATCACATCCATCTCCCTTTTCTATTCTAAGGCTGGTATTACACAGTGAACACCACCACTATGCACACTGGGAACTCCCCGGACTTTTGGGATTATGTAACCTTCTGGTTGTTTTAATTGCTATTTTGTTTAAGCAGTAGGAGAAATGAAAATTCTCTGAAATTTCACTCTTAAAAATCTAAAATCTGTGTTGACTTACATAAAATTAGCCGCAGTATTTGTATGGTGCGCTATCTGGTGCTGTTTTCTTCTAGGAAATGTTCCTCTGTGGAGAAAAGTTCTCTTGGAGTCTATGAGTATTCTGCACCTCATCAGCAGAATATCTGTCTGCAATCCTTGAAATATTCCACAGCCTACTGTAATATTTGCTTTTTAGAAAGTACAGACTGAGAGGGGAAGGGAGGGGAGTGTAGTTCTATCTTAGTTTTATAATTTTTATCTTGGCTGTCATATTCTTTCCACTTTCCACAGCAAATATCACATCTATGTGAGCCTAACATTTGGTAGTTGCATTCCTTGTGAGCTTACTGGCAAGCTGTACAAAATACACCCAGCATAATGTTTCCAAAGGCTGATAAAAGTGGTCCTCAGTGAAGCTGGATGTCTACTTTATATCTGTAGGCAGTAGAAAGCATCCTTACAAACATGCTGCAATGCCACTAGTCCATGAAAAAGCCAAGAAAAGCATTAGCTCGATCATTGTCATGAACATGGATCATGGAAAAGCAAAAAGAAAACAAGTAACCAATTTTTAAGTTGCTATTTATAGTTTTGCAGAAAAAGTACAAGATCCGTTTAAGTGCCCATAAAGGAAAATTGAAGGGAAAGATTAATTTCTTTCCAGTAACTGGAGATAAATCTGATCAAATGCTTGGGTATGTTAAATCTAGTTTGCTGAAAACCAAGCAGTATCTGCTCTTCTTACTTTGTGTTCTATGTCACTGAGCTGTACCAGTTAATTCCTCTGTTTCCCATTTAATCACATTTAATATGGGAGTGAATTTACACTAACATTTCTATTACAAAAAGTACCCCATGGCCACAACGCGAAATGTGAAAGTGATGTAAACGGTAGTCAAGCACTAGGTTTGGAAAATTGACCCATACTTACGCTGTGCAGCTCTTTACCTGTGATAATCACATTTAGAGCAACATGAACGGAAATATAACACAGATGTAGTTAGTGACAGCTAGCAGATTACTAATGGCTTGTTATTTTGAACCATTACTCCGACTTGAAAAGAATGATCTTATCCAAAAACACAGCTCTATTTAAACACAGACACACAAAAAACCTTGTTGAATCAGGAACAGAATTGAGCTTGAACTACATATACCTTGAGTTTCTTGTTCATCATCCATTAAATTAAAAAAAAAAAAAAAAGGCAAAAACCACAGCCTGGTTATTCGTTTTTGAAGGCTTGAGGGTAGAAGGGCTCTCCAGAGGGACCAGGACAGGCTGGATTCATGGGCCAAGACCAATTGTATGAGGTTCAACAAGGGCAAGTGCCAGGTCCTGCACTTGAGTCACAACAACCCCAGGCAGTGCCACAGGCTGGGGTCAGAGTGGCTGGAAATCTGCCTGTTGGAAAAGGAGCTGGAGGTGCTGGTCAACAGCAGCTGAACACGAGCGTATGCCCGCATAGCCAAGAAGGCCAATGGCATCCTGGCCTGTATCAAGGGAAATCAAGCTTGCACCAAGGAAACTTTATGTCAGATACTAGGAAAAATTTCTTCACAAAAAGGTTTGTCAAGCACTTGAACAGGCTGCACAGGGCAATGGTGGTGTTGCCTTCCCCGGAGGTATTTGAAAGATGTGTAGATGTGACACTTAAGTACAGGCTTTAGTGTTGGACTCGGCAGTGCTGGGTTAAGGGTTGGGCTTGATGATCTTAGAGGTCTTTTCCAACCAAAATGATTCTATGAAGCTATAATTCCATGAGTCAAGCTTGAGTGATAAAAAATGCTGGAGAATAGACAGATGGAAAAGCTGCTCACTCTATGGATAGCTGTGAGCTCCATTATACATTTTTTTCCCCCGAGCAAACAGTTTTCATCCCTTATAAATTTTCTGCAGTGCAACAGTGGAGTCTTGTACTCCTAAAAAAGATTTAAGGTCTCTGGTTTTGATTTTTTCATATAAATGTAACTTCTTCGGGAGGGGAGGGAAAACCTCTCCCATTGTAGTCTAGTGTATATTAATTAATATGGTTAAAGACAAACCGATGAGATTTGAGTCCTGTGAACTGATCAGTGAATCTATTTTTACTGTTGGTTTGTGTTTTGTATTTAATTTCATATTTAATTTGCCTTTCACAACAATAGCTGTAACTTGCTATGTCACAACTTATAGGATCAGGAAAACAGAGTGTGTCATGTCAGTAGTTCTTAGCACAAAAACTTTTGCATGTAGCTATCTTGAACTGGCTGAACGACAACCGAGTTTCACAACTAAACTAAGACATAAAGCCGGGGTTTGTGAATGAACGCCACAACCATCCACTGTTCCAGCAATGACAAGAAAAGGTGGTGGAATTGAAGTTATTTGTAAACACTTACTGCAAGGAAGATCTGAAGAGAACTGTGAGCCACTTCTATGTACTGATATTCAAGAAAACACCCCGAGACAGTGATATAGCGATGATCCTCTGGCGCCCAGTCCGGTGCTGGGGTCACTGAGGTCACGGTGCAACCTGGCCCATTCTCCATCCACCAAGAACGGTGCATTGAGATGTTAAAGGTCAGAATGAGATCTGTTTCCTGCAGAAGAACAAGAGGAGAATTAATGCATGGGGATGGTACTCTGGTATCCAATGCCTCGGCAAGAGATTTCACAGCATGCATAAAGAAGCAAAGAGCTGCAATAAAACTGCACTGTCACATGAAAGTTAGTGGAGCTTGCCTGCTGCAAGCAGAAGTAGCTGTACCTTGTCAGGCAGAAACACTTTGGAGCAGAAAAATAATCCTGCAAGCCACGATCTGTTCCTAGACATCATGGCAGCCTAGATTATACCACTCATTTCTGTTGATTGCCCATTTTCCAGTGGATACCATAAGTACTGATGGCCCCTGTTTTGTTGGTCTGATGCACCAAACTATACCAGAATCCACCAGAGTCAAGACTTCACAGACTTTAATACACACACAATCATCTGCAAGGAGTTTTGTCTCACAGATCCAGTCAAGGAGACCTATGGTAACTTTACCGAAATATTGGAGAAGATTGAAGAAAAGGATCCTGTGCATTTGCTTGCAGGCAAATCTCTTTACAGTGCTTGTCTCTGATTTTTAATTTCTTAGCATCCTGTAAGGAAATAGTGAGTGTTGCCTTGTCTAAAGACTGCTTGGCTAGTTAAAAAGGAGGGGCAGAGGCGTGCAACCTTTAACTCCCATACAGCTAGTGCGATGGAGTAACTAGTCAGCCATGCCTCCATTAGGATAGCATTTATAAATAGTTCATGAAGGATTAATAAATTATTAATATACATCATAAACAATACTACAGATATTACTTTCATAAATTATACGTGGTTGCACATTATTCGAGGGTGTTACACGTAGCTATAACAAAACTATGGACTCTGTGGATTCTGTAATAGCCTAGAGTGTTTACCAACATTTTATAAATAATTTATAACTGTAACCTCATTGTAAAGTGTGACTATCTAGTCTGTGTGCACATGTGCTCAGTCATGAAAAAAAAATTGCTTTTAAGTAATGTCTTTGCAGAGCCAAACTCTCCCCACACCTAACCTACATTTTTTCAGCCTGTTGATGTCATTAATAATTAAGATTCTCATAAAGATTTTAAAATGTAACTATTTAATTAGGTTTACTGTGCCAAAAAGAATAGAATGCTATTCTGTAGCAGAAAAGTTGTATCCACATTTCCCTCTCTTCAAAACAGCCATTTTCTCAGTCCCGCTTATTTCACCTTTTTGCCCTAACTTATGAAGAGGTAACTCCACCCAGAGAGGTTTTGGATAATGTCACATGTCAATCGATCTGTGATTGCACTTGACACTGCAGTGTAGGTTAATGTTTTTTCTCTAATTTTCAGTTTTTACCAAAAGTATGGAAATTTTTTACATTTAAAAAAAAAAAAAATCAATCGCTGCCCTGCATAAGCACACACAGCTATCAGATGGCAGGAAGGACCTTAAATATACTTGCAATGAATAATCACCCTTCATTCTCACAACAGTCCAATCCAGCAAATAATGAGCTGTATGAGAAAATTTAAAATGTTTCGTATGAATTTAATCATGCAACTAACTTTAAGCATTTGAAGGTGATCAAAGCAACAGCAAACATTTCTGTAAACTATGCAAATTTTGCCCAAATATATATATTGAGGTATGGTTATAAGTCTTCATCCCCCAAAACCATATTCTTTCTCTGAATCTTTCCCTACTAAAGCCATAGACACTGGAAAGTGGCTGCCCCATGCTTCTTGGAAAAGGGAATTTTTATCTTTCACCCAAGCCAGAAGATTTTTTTTTTTTCTGAAGGCAGGGCTGTTACAACCCCTCAAGTAGAACACTGGTCTTCTCACTTGGTGTAAGAAGTTGAAGGATGGACATCTTTGGAGTAACTTTGATTAAAATAATAGATTTATTCCTAAATGACTAAAACTAGAACCCATCATGTTATTGTCAAAAGAACTTTTAGCCATTCTAGTCAACATGGAAAATTCTAAACCTCTTGTCTCTTATCAGAGATGCAGCACAAATTGGACTAGGACTCATTGTCTTTATTTTAGCATTTGCAATACCTTGAGAAGAATCATGATGGACTAAATATATTTCACAAAGTGCAGACTAGGGATGAAAAATGTATTCCTTGAAAAAGAAAGGGACAAACTGGCTTGCAGGAACTGAGTATTTGTTATGTATCTGCCAGATGAAGTGAAAATGGATCAGGAGTAGCTAAACATAAAAATCAAAACTCGGCTCTGTGGGTAGAATATAATTTCTCTAGAGGCAGCTATTTTTGTTTATCACGGGTTCAATAATCAAAAACTTTATTAGTTAAAAGCACAAGTAAATTTCCAAGTTACATTGGAAATATAATTACACATTAAAATATTTATAATTATGTATGTAAATAAAACTTCACAAAATCTAGCTTTCTTCCATCCTTGAATTTATCCCCAGATGATGTTTTGAAATATTTACACAATTCCTTTGCCTTCAAATCATCTTTTGGCAGTTAAGTTGAATACCGTGATTAGGACTTGTTTTGTTCAGGAATAGTCTTTGAGTGCTCACCAGTGAAAAAATTATAAATCTTTATCAGATCTATATTCTATTTCTTTCTCTGTATAATCAGTAAAACGCTATTCTGTTCCCTTTGCTCATAAAATAGACCCGATACCTGGCATAGAAATGTTATATTCCTTAATTCTTTATAATAAAAATAAAAATAAAAATAAAAATAAAAATAAAAATAAAAATAATAATAAAAATTCTACTGAAAGCCACAGCTTCAAATCTTAAAGAACTTTGAATCATGTGCTTGAGAAGGCTTTCGAGAAGCAGCTGTTACATACTGAGCCAGTTAAGAAAAAAACGTCAACTTCAGAAAGCAAAAAAATAAGACGTGAAATTTGGTTCTGGTAAGATTAGACACCATTCACGGCTCAGATCCAACTTGGATGGCTTAAGAATGACAATGAAATAAAATCTTGAGAAGTCAACATGTAAGTCAGACCTTGTACATTTCTATCCCCAAAATATCTGGGATCAGAATAAGCATAGAAGGAGCCTATTAACTACAAAGCTGCTGCACAGTTAAATCTCAGGAATAAATTGTTGTGCGCTTTGAACTTGCCTATAACCTTCAAGCCACGTCCCCTTACATGCAACCATACTAGCAGAGTAGTTCCTGTTGCTCAGTATTGAAGGTGACCCAGCTTATGAAAAAGTTTCCCTTAGTGAGAAAACACTTAAGGTCTTGAATCCCCTTGTAGGACTGTGGAAGCCAAGAAGGGGATGATGTATCTATCATTAACATCTCTTCTACTGACAGCATTTAGAGCTATTTTTGGACAAATTCTGCTTGCTATTTACTTTGTTCACTGTTTGAATACAGTTTTAGTGGACATAGACAAAGTCTACACTGGAAGCTAGGGATTTATTATACTCTCTGGTGTATTTGCAGTCTGTTTTCTTTCCAGCATCTGCGGCTCAAACTTTGTTCAGGGAAATGCAAAGAAATGGTCTGATAAGCCTCGAAGCTATGAAAACTAACAAGAATTGTTGATACACATTGGGTAAGCCAATATGTTGTTGTTCAAAGTCTGTACGTCAAGGAAGATTTCATTATCCTAAATTCAACAAACAGCTGCTTCTTTTGTGGACATAGAAATACATCTGTAAGGGCTTTATTGCCAATCACTTTGCTGCTTTTGTAAATTCTGCTGGTATTTGTAAAGCTTTCTAGTGAAAATTGGTGCATTAAAGTAGATTTTGATACTCATGAAGGAGAAAAAAACAAAGGAAAACATTTCGTAGGATGTCTTTGCTGACATTATGAAGATGTGCTGATATTTGTAGTGGTCAGGAAAAGTACTGCTAGATTAGACAAATCTTGACATTTGGAGCTCTCAGAGACTCAGATTTCTGAGATTAGGATATGAGACATCTTCAAATTACATTTGTAATTTTATTTCAGCTTAGTTGGTAAAAAATTTTGAGCTCTGAGTGTTTTGTGCCTATGTTTAATACAGTAGATGGCAACTTTTTCTCGGACCAACTGCACAGTACATAGCGTTTTCTGGCTGAGGATAGCTGATGACAGAATATGGCAACAGAAAGCTTTGTAAAAGCTGCCAGAAAAAGAATACAAGCTTCTTTGTAATCAGACACAGCAGGAGGACAGCAGTGCTTAAAACGAAGACAGCTCTTTGTGTTTTGTATTAGTATTAGTACACATTAGTAAGTGCACTATCTCTTTGCAGAAGTCACATATATAACTGTTTCAATGATTTTCAATGATTCAATGGTTGCAGCTCAGAGAAGCTGATTCCAAATAGTGCCATGATAAAAAAGAGGCAGGAGTGGTTTGGAGTGATTCTCCTTGAAAGTCCAGGAGATCTCGCAGGAAGTTGAATTGTACTGATTTCAATGGCTGTGGCTTGCTGTGTCATGGGAAATGATTTCTTCTATTTTTCTAATTAGGAATTGCTGAAATCTGTGCAAACCTACCAAGCTTCTGTACATCTTTCGTTAAATACAACCATGTAACCATTTGTTTCATTTATCAAACTCGAACTAGCAAGAACAGGCTGCTTGGAGAGTGAACAATCACACAAGGTTTCAGTGATAAAAGATCAGGGTCTGAAAGCATTTGTAGTTCTGGATGCCTAGGATGCACAGAGACCTCTACAGGCATTTTTTCTTCTTCTGTTATCTCACTTTTCCACTAAAACTAACTCCCACCAGGCAGTACCATTTATCCATGCAAGCAGACTTTTTCCTGTCTAAAGAAAAAATCTCTCCTCCTGAAGAACCAAAATAGAGCTTGTCAGCTGAGGGTTTGTTTTTTTTTTAAATCCAAAGTTGATACATATAAAATAATTATTGTATAATTGTGTAGGGAAAATGGATATTTAAAGATATTTTTTCCTATTTTCTTGCATCTGAATTGAGTTGAAATGCCTCCTCAATTTTTGTATGCATGTGATGCTTTCCCTTTCATTTGATTTTTTTTTTCAGTAACCTGGAATTCTCTTCTTTAATTTCCTCTTGTAAAACAACTTTGTACCAATATAATTGACAATTGGTTACAGAATCTGATTTACCTATGTGTCATTAATCAGAAAAAGTTTAACCAGTTTGAATTTACCCAACTGATATACTTCTGAAGTTCATGAATGAACTGGCCAAAATTGTCCCACTGATAGCTTTTCTCAGGATTCTGTTAAAAATGCTACAAATGTATTTTAAGTGATTTCCAGTGTACCAATGTACTTCTGAAGAATTTAATTATAAAGTTACCAGCATGAAAGAGATGACTCAGATGTCCTGATTTTCTTCTCTAAAATGAAACCAGACTGTTATAATTATAAAATACTATAAATAATCCTCAAAAAGCTTAAGCACTGCTATAGACAGCTTGATATTGTCAGTTATTATTCTGCTATATCATACCTGTCAATTATCATCTGAAATTATTACAGCTACAATTAATGTTACATTAATTTAGATCTTCATATTTTTCTAGTAATTAAATATGTACATTTTGCTTTGTTTCTACTCATTAAAAAAAAGATACCTGCTAAGCTCGAAAATATTAACTTAATTAGTTCAGCGTCATCCACATTTTTTATTAACATCTTTCTTCAAAAATTTTCTGTCTATTTAGTTCTTCAATTAAAATATCATAAAAAGGAAGTAGAAATTTTCAGTTTATATTGCATGGTTAATATGACTATTACTGCTCCATGAATATTACTCTTCCATGAATTTTTTCTCATATTTAAACTGAATATTTTTAGAATGTTCTGGACTAAGATCCATTGAAATTTTTTTTGTGTAGAACATGAGAATTTAGCCCTTTGCAGTAGCCCAGTGTTATTTATAATGAGGACTGAGAAGTTGCAGTCAAATAGAAATTTTAATTTAGCTATTGTACATATTTAGTGAAGATCCTGCAAACTATAATTTTTGTAATTTCTTCGAAAATTACTTTCTGGAAGATGTAAGCTTGTACAGTGACAAAACATACTGAAATGGAAAGCTGACTAGAGGCACTCACATCCCACAGTAGCAGCTAACTCTGTCAAATCTTATTTATTTCTCACAATGCAGTAATCAAGGATATCATTCTGTAATTGAGAAAATTTGTTTAAGGAAATTGAGTTAAATATAATACCTTGTTTTGACAAACTTGCATTCTCTGACAAAGACATCTTGTCTCCAAGCTCTGATAATGTGAGTGTACAGTGCACAGTTTTCCAGGTGATCTACATTGTTCTGTCCCTGGGATTACCAAATCTCTTATGTGTCCCATGAAACAAAGCTAGCAAAAAATTTTATGACTGAACTAAAATCAGTGCGGTTCTGGATCTCTTTCTGAAGTGAAGTTGATGTTCTGATTGGTTTCCAAACCCTGGTTTTTAATACTGAGCTGAAAATGCATGATTATACTGCTTTCGCAATATATCAGTACCAGTTTTTTATGAGTAAGGCATAACGCTTTTAAAGATATTTAGTTCATTATTCTCTTAGGACTGTTTTTTTTCCCTTTATTTTTAAACAGTAAAGGAAGGATGTCTCTCGCCTTGGTTTACCCAGGCAAATACACAGATCAATAGTACTTCGAATTTTCAGACAAAAATATACATAACCTCTTAATTCTAAATAAAACCCTTTTAAGCACAAGTGTTGCCTAGAATCAAAGACAAAAACTTTTCAAACAATTTTAAGAGTGATAATATAAAAAGCAGATCTTTAACAAAAGTTTTCAGGTGCACAAGTACGGCCCAGCAACCCACCCTTGGGTCTGCCCCTTGGAGTTGTTCCAGGGGCTTCTTTGCCCTATTTCTTGTTATGTCTTCTAAGTTCTAGTGCAAAACAGAGTGTCTTTGTTAGAATTCGTCTTCTTGAGAATAAGACAAAACAGAATTTCAGGAATGTGTTAGAAAGGGTTAGCTTATTCTAAAATGTAACAGAAAGGGCAGGGAAAGTACTAGAAGCTATATAACTATTTAATATAATTATGTATTAACAAAGCTACGAGTATATGAAAAATACATAAAAAGCGGAAATCTCTAGGCATCACAAGGACATCTTGTACTTGGATTATATCCAAAAGACTACGCAGAACTTCCAGTGAGGTGGGATCACCATTCTGATGGCTGCAAACAGAACAGTCTAGGCCTTGATTAAAATTGCAGCATGAAATTAATATCCTTAAAATTATTTCCTTTTCTAGAATAAATGGTTTACCAAGTAACTGAACCACCTCAAAAATATTTTGTTTGATCATCTCTGTCCAAGGAAAAAATTTAGTATGGTCCAACATTTAGTAAGGAAGGATGCAGAAGCATATGATGTAGAACTTAAACATCAGAAAGCTTATAGAATATATGCAGAAAGACATTTCAGCTGATGCAGTTTGTTTAGAGTCCCCTGCTGTTGGTTATTACTTAGTGTTAAGTACTGTAAAACAAAATGCATGTATACAGTGACAAATTTATATTTTCTGTTTCATATGATTTTTTTTATTATCTTTTAAAATGTAAATAATTATCTACTGCCTGTAGTATGTGCAGGAAACAGTAAGACGACTTTGAACGGAGTTCTAAAACCACAAAAATGGTGCTGGTGTCCCAAAATCAGTGTTAGGAAACCTGAGATTATTGTAACACAGGAGGGCTTCATGAAATACCAGGCTGAGGAGAAATATGTGTTGTGTACATTGTGCTCTATAGGCTAAGCATTTGTAGTTAGTGCTGATTTTATAAGCATTAAGGTCTCAGAATGATTAAAATGAAGCCTAGATAAGTCAGAAAATTACTAAAAAAGAAGTAGAGTGGAGTCATCTTTCTCAGTTTAATTCACATCTATTCCAAAGTGAATATTTTAAAAAGGATTTGCTTGTGTGGGGAGGTTGCCATGAGCTAAAGCATCAATTTAAAAAGCATAGCTAGTTCTTACAACCCACTTGCATTCTCAGTGCAAAATAAAATATCCAGATTTAAATGGTTTGAATTCCTCTGAAGTCAGTAGAAAGGATCCAGTTGAAACAGACTGATAAATATTCCTGAAGGACTCTGAAAAGCTTGTTTTGAATCCTAAATAAGATGTCGAGCAGCACACCAGCCAGACTGGTTATCAGGAAGCACAGAAGGAGAAGTGTGGGCTCTCTCCACGTAGCTTTTGTGCCCTGTTCAAGAAATGGTGTGGAATAACTGTACTGCATCAACTACTTCAGGCTCTTTCACTGTAACTTATTCCCCTACTGACCAGGCTGACAGAAGTCATCATCCACAGTATTAGATCCAGATCCGAAGCAGTACAACATTCCTACACCTTGCAGATTCGGGCCAGTAAAAGAAAAGTCAGATCTCTGAAGAAACACTGATACATGCCCGGCATGATGTGCACAAAGCCTGCATGCAGCAGTCTCTATTGCAACACTGCTGAATATCTAAGGCTTCTGACCATTAGTTTAACACATTTCACTCCTCAATATGACTTTTACCGATTTTAAGGGATTGTACAGCTGCAATCCATCAGGTGACATGGGAAAACCCGTGTCACAGTTTTCAATGCTCATGTGTGACAAGAGCTACTTTTGCCTGAGCTATACTTCCCCTACAGATATTAAAAACCACCTTCAGGTCTTGTCTGAAATATCCTATTTAATTTTTTAAATGAAAAGACATCTGTCACAGGAACATGTTATATGACTCTGAGAAACTTTAGTTCATAAAGTGTTTATTCATGTCCTTGCAGGTGATGATGGTTATTATTAGAATACCTAAGGCTATATCAGATTTGGTAAATCAACCTCTTTTCACTTTACATGAACTAATTAATTTAGCAGTAGGTGAAATTGCTCTCTCTTTTTGTGGTGTGATATCATGTCACTCAACATGGACCACAGATTAGTTTTGTTAAAACTAATTTGATTATCCAATACTGTCATCCAAGTACAGAAATAATAAGATCTAACTTATCTCGAACACAGAGTGAATTATGGATGTTTTGTACATTGGCTGCTTCCTGTGTTTGAAAATCATCTAAACTAATCTTAAGAAAAAAAGTACACTGTTGCTCCTGTTCTAGAGCTTTTTTGTTTCTTTTTTTAATTTTTTTTTTTTATCTCTATCTCAGGAAGAATATTGAATAATGAGACTGCTACAGAGGAAATCCATTTTTAGCTAGTTTTCGCTTTCAAAATGAAAAGAACGAGAAAACGAAATATACTGTGGAAAATATGTTACAACATTTTCATAGGAAAATGTTATAGTTTTCCAAACTTGAGGTGCCTAGGCTGCATTTGCAAACTGGAAAATGTTAGCAGTCCCACAAATCCAGGGGCAGGGATATGAGTTCAAATCCTTGAATGAGAAATGAAAAAATAAGCTATTCATAAACTTATATTCTGACATTCCGACTCTCATGGAAACAGATAAAAAATAAACTTCATCACCTACATTAATAAACAAACTCTAATATCCAAGAAGCTGACATTAGCAAACTTTTCAAGAGGGTGTCCTTTCCTCTTGTGAGCTACTGCTATGACATGAAAATTTCACCACTGTAGTAAACCACAGCCTCCTAAGGACAATTCAAAGCCATTTAAAAAGACTCAGTGCGTAACTTTGGATAAATGTATGGGTTTTATTACATTTTCAAAAGCCCTCCCTGAGGAATAATTTTATGATACCATGCTAGATATTTTTAGATTTTTTTAGAAGGAAAGCAACTCATGTACTGCAGAAGAAACTGCAGCAATTTAAACCAGTTAGGTACTAATCCACAGAAGAATAGCCTGTCCTTCTTTTGCATGTTGTCTGTGTGGCATGAATGCTGCTAAAGCATAAGAGAACTACCTGCATTTATAAGAATATATGTGTACTTACATATAATGCAAGAACACCTAAATTAAGATGGCAAAATCACCTCAACAAAAAGATCCATTATTTTGCTAATCTTATACTTAGCACCAGCTTGTACAACATATATACCAACCTCTACCATACACATAAGAGGTGAAAAAAATATGCAGATTCAGTGTGTGGCATTACAGCTTTGAACCCATGATCCTATTAGGTGGTAAAAAGTTATTTTCCAGATATCACACTCTAAAACTTATTACATCAGCTTTTTTTTCGCATATTTTAATACTCTTTTCTCTTAGATTCAAATAATTTAATCTCCTATTTTGTAGAAGATATACTGGTTAACAGATAATGATGTTATTTAATGATAAAACAGGTGCTGTTTGGTCTTGTATTTTCCAGGGTAGCCTTGCAGAAACTTTATTCTATATTTAAGAGATAAATCAAAATTCATATAAAGAGAAATAATATAGACTGATTAAAATCTAATCAAACTGCTTTTTACTTTGTGTGTTAAACAAATGTATAAGAGATATTTTATAAAAGACAACACAGCAAACCCTGTTAATTGAAGAGTAGGATCTAGTACCTGGCAGGAATCCTTAAAAATAAATTCCTAGATCAGCTACGTTTTAATGACAGTTCACTGGTAGCTCATGTCAGCTGTCAGCTGCACTGTTGCTGAAGTCATGTTTAGATGCTTTGCTTATGTTTGGATGCTTTGCTCCATCTCTCAGGGCTGTGGAAAAGGAAAGATTGGCTTTCAGTTAAATTTTACACTGAGTGGTCCCAAGAGTGTTTGAATGAATGTGAGGGGTCTCTGGCTCTGCCCGCAGACAGGACCATCAGTAGTTTGGTCCCTTTTCAATGAAAATGGAGCTCTCTCTGTGGCTGAACACTGACTGGCAGGAGGACAGCTCTGCAGAAAGGAACCTGGGAGTGCTGGTGGGTAAAAACTTCTGGGCTGTGTTAGGGAGTGTCACCAGCAGGCTGAGGAATGTGATTCTTCTTCTCTGCTCAGCACTGGTGAGAAAACACCTGGAGGGCTGGTCCAGTTCTGGGCTTCCCAGTATGAGAGAGACACACACAGAGTGGAGTAAATCCAGCAAAGGCTTCTAAGCTGGTCATGGACTACAGCACAGGACATTTGAGGAGAGCGGGAGGGAGTGGGGCCAGTTCAGCACTAATAGCAGAAGGCTTATGAGGATGCTACTGCTGCCCATAACCACTGGAAGGGAGAGCTTAGGGAAGGCAGAGGAAGGCTCCTCTCAGAGGTCCACAGCAGAATGACAGGAGACAAGAAATATGAGCTGGAACACAGAAAATTCTAATCATCTTTTAATATTTTTTTAAACCATGAGAATTGCCAAAGACTAGAATGGGTGCCCAGAAATGAGGTAAAAACTCCATCCTT
Organism: Cnemophilus loriae; assembly: GCA_013397755.1. Lineage (NCBI taxonomy): Eukaryota > Metazoa > Chordata > Aves > Passeriformes > Corvidae > Cnemophilus > Cnemophilus loriae. The sequence continues at coordinate 2,390,788 of VZTF01001716.1, forward strand.
GGTAATATCCAAAATTTGACTAAAAAAGCATCCAAACAGTATCATTTGATTTGCCCTCCTTTGAGAAGAGAGTTACACAAGATGACCTTCCAACCTAAATAATTTTGTGATTCAATGTGTCTTTCCTTGAAGAATTAGAAAGGTTGTTGCAGTTCTTCAAAAAAACAGTAAGAACCCAGGCAATCAAACCAACCAATCAAACAAAAAAAAAAAACAAAAACAAAAAAAAACCACCAAAAACAACCCCACAACCCCCCCAATTACAGAATGGATTGTCTTCCTGAAGCATGAATATCTATGAGGTATCCCTCAAAATCCTACTGTAACATGCTGGGGACCATGCTAGTAGTGAAAGCACAGTATTTGGGAACAAAAAAAATGAAAGTGTTCAAAAATTCAGAAAGTTTATTTCAAGATATTTTCTGTCTCTTGCCTCCATTCATTTTGAATCATATCACAGTACTTCAGTATTTATATTTTATTTGCAAGCATTTCCTACTGGGTAGCCAAAATTTACTTAAGAAAATCTCTTCAGTATCCAGCTCTGTACTCAAAGACCCTCCAATTTCCAGCCAGGATTAAAATGAAACACAAAACAGGAGCAATGATCTTTAATGGGCACAGCTTGAGAGGAGTACCTAGAACAGAGCTCTATCTCTGTAGACCAAATCAGTGATTGAAAACTTTATTTAAGAAACTGATGGGGAGTAGATTTACCATTCTAACAGTAGTGTCTGTGTCAGTTTCTTAAATTGAGTTTTGAGGAGCTGATTTAGCCCAGGGAAATGGAGAAATCTGGTTGAAGTGTCTCTTGGGGCTGCTTATACTAAATTTTTTGTTTGTGTTTAGTGCTAATGCAGAATTAGACGAACTCCACTGTCAAGATGTTAGAAGATCGATGCTTTTATTACTTGGAATTGGAAAGCTGGTACACACAATAGAACAGTCGCAGCGAGAAAAGTGATACAAAGAGCTCTTTGATTTCCTGGTGCTTAGGAATATTGCAAAATGCTGTGAATTCAAAGAAGCAGAGTTGATTTTTTTTGGTCAAGGAATAAACACAGCATATCTGATTTATTAAATTTAGAGTGGGTAAAAATATTTTCAAGGAACTGTATATCTGCCCAATGGAAAAATATATAAACTTCAACAAATAATTCATTTTTTCAGAATCTATAGAATCACTTCACTGTGAAATGCCAGCAATATACCACATGTGCTTTGTCTTTTTCTTTGGAGTAAAACTCCCATAAAATACTTATGAGAGAGGTCTTTTGTTTACATAAAGACACATAACTTTTATATCAACATCACAGATTTTTTTTCTTTCCTGAAGAAAGGCATTAGAAGTATTAATGTTTCTCTGAATTCCCAGGACCACAACAGTTTTCTACAATGTGCACTAGTGCAATTCTGACTTCACTGGGAGTTGAATTTGCCCAGAGAAGGCAGCAGTAAAGCCCGATATGCTTCCAGTCTAAAATAAATGCTTTAATTTAATCTAAAAGGTGAATCTATAAAGTATTATTACATTAAAGGCATACATCTCTTAAATAAAAAAAGGATCTAATCTCAAAAACGAGTGGCAGAGTTAAAATGGAAAATATAGATTACACTGTTAAGTCCTCAAAGGTTAGGAAATGACAAACTCCTTGGTTCTGCCTTAGTGCACCTCAGCACTACAATAGAGTATTAATTACACACAATTTTTTATCTCCTGGGTTGAGCGCAGAGCATCCTGTGAAACTTCATCATTAAGCTGCCCTCATACATTTTTCAGTCTTTTAACCTGTAGAGACTTACAGCTTAATCCAAGATAACTCCAGATTTTTTTTTTTTTGTACTGGAAATAATTCCATTAAATTAATGGAACTTTCACAGCATGTGAGATTAAATTTATTACACTGAGACTAGACATTCAGATAAACACTTTCCAGCTCATCACTATGTCTTATATATATCTGGACCCATTAACATATCTTTCCTTATTGACGGTGATATGGGTATTTTTTCATTCTAGGTATGGTTTTCCTGCTGATTTTGATAAATACACTGTGATTCCTTAGCACACTGAACTGAATGTCATATGAGACTAAGTTTAAAGTTGTCAAAACAATTTTTATGCTGACCTACGTATTAGACATTCTGCAAAAAAAGGGAAAATATGTCCAAAAGGAAATTTCAGTAGTTAACAGTTATATTGGAAAGAAATATGAAATGATGCTATGCTGTAACCTGTTGTGGGTCCAATACTGATATATTTTAATTAATTATGTGAATGACTGAAAAGAGGAAAGGCTTGTTAATATATGAGACTGAGAGATTGCAAGAACATTTGAGGAATGGACTGGTATTCAAAATCATCTTGAGAAACCTTAGATTTGTCCTGCAAAGTGCTATTCAGCAAGGAGAAATTGGAAAGTGCATTTGTGTTTAAATGACTAAACATACAAACACAGTATGGGTAACAAACTCTTGGGCGTTACTCTCTCACAAGAAAGGGGAAAGTTATAGCAGTTCACAAACTCTCTCTAGTATTGCCAGTGTTTCAGCTCAAAAGATTTCAAGAAAAACTGTGGGCTATAACGAGCAGATGTCTGAAAACAAGACCTGTGAAGAAAGATAGAAGGAATTGGAGTTTCCTGGCTCAGAAGCCTGGGAGCATGACTGGCTGCCGGAATGAACTGAATAACCTCTTTCCCTGCCTGTAATAGAGGAACATCATCACTGGCCCAGAACTCGACTGCACTGCAAAGACATTGCGAAGAAGATACAAATTAGATCTTGGGAGAAAAGATTTCTGAAGCCAAGGGAGAGGAAAACACTGGAGAGACCTGACTGGGGAGTCTGCATGATCTATTGTTACTGGCTTTTAAGAACAAAATAGACTAAGTTCTGTCACGTTTTCATGCATATTTAGGCTGATGACATTGACCTACTGAGCCATTCATCACTGTGAATCTATGATTCTAATAACCCAAAACACGGTTCTGGGAATACATAATATTTATAAATATGTAACACTTATCACCAGTCATCCCACTGAGATTTGATATATTTAATATAATAATTGGAAGTACCCAACATGTAAAGCATAAACATAGCTGAATTTAAATATAAGACTTTTCCCTGGAGCTTTCTAAGAGATATGAGCAGTTTTAATGCAAGAAAAAGGAAACTTGTTTATAGAAGTAATTTTAAGGAAATGACTATAAAAACTTTCTTCTGTCTTAGATTCTCAGCTTTTGATAGGATAATTCCTATAATATTGCACAGTCCATGCAGTGGAACTCTTGAAACTGAGTATGACCTATAAAAGCTGGAATGCATTTTCTTAGCTTTGGCTGTCTACTTCTGAGCATTTCTACTTCTGTCTACTTGCCTATGGAGCAATGGAGCTGAAAAGGCACTTCTAGGGTATGAGAAATCTCAAAAGGTGTGGAAGTTTTCTTCAGTATGAGGTGAATTACGCCTTGCAGTCCTTTGGCTTCAGAGCAGCTTGAGATACTCATCCAAAGGTACATATCTGCATTCAGTTCAACTCCATATACTTAAGAAATAAAACCAGAAATATAGATGAATAAATAGAAATCAGATTAAAAATAAGTAATTATATGTATGTGTATATATATGTGTATATATATAAACCTGTGAGCCAACTGCATGTTTTCTGCAGATAGATGTGCTAAGAAGGCAATTCAACTAGAAATACGTGGTTTTAGAGCAAATATTTGGTAAGTTGGAAATTCTTGCATGAATAAAAAAAAAATTGTTTTAGTTAAATATATAATGTGGCATTTCCTTTGGAAGAATACGGAAGTCTTATTTGAAAATTAAGAAGATTATTCATTTTGACACGTACGTATGATTCCAGAACTTCTGAAGCTTTTTGGAAACTTGGCATTAACCAGCTATGAACTCACGCAGCATGAGAAATTTAGGAACTCTGAGACAAGGTTCCTGGGGATCTGCAATACCGGAAAATTGATTTCCCAATTAATCAACTAAATATTTGATTTATGGGTGTCCATGACCTACAGGAACTGTGGCAGTGCTGTAGGCAGATCCCAGGATTCTGCCATCATTTAGCCATGAATGTACCACTCCGGATTAAAACTCCAAACTTCAAAACTTCCCCACTGGAACACCAAGTTCTCTGATAGGTATCTTATATCCCACCCCAAAACTGGAAAGAAGACAAGAGATACTGTACGCATAATAACATCAGAACTTTCAAAGGAATTATTGTTTGGCACCACAGAGCTGATAAAGTAGTCAAAAAAAAAATAATTAACAAGCAGCTATCTTTTACCTAATTCTTTAAAGATGAACTGGTTTGCAAACTGAAACTACAGATCAATAAAAGGAGACAACATGGAAATTTAATGCACCTGATTTTTGTTGGGTTTTCTTTTTTGACAGCATTATCTTGAACACAAATGTTAAGTTGCCACAAAGAGAATGAAGTAATGAATTATCAGTTATTAAAAGTCTCAGATATAGAAAAAAGGCAACACAAATGAAAAATGCTGGGATCAGAAATAGCTTGTAGTATCATGGAGCATATTTGTTCATGTATTATTCAGAATATTAAAATATACTATGACTTGATTTTGGACATTTAAATTTAAATCTGCTTACAAATAAAATGGTCCTTGGTACAGTCTAGATTTCGCAAAGGTGAGCTAACCTGCAATTAATTTAGTCTGTGCTAAGTGAGGCAGGTAACCATGTGTAGAATTTCAGCTTTCTTTGTATGAACCTGAAAGTTATTTTCCTGTTTTCAAATTTCAGATGACAATTTCCATAACTGTTAAGTCCTGATTTCCTACTCGGTATTATTCCACTTCTTACCTGCCATCATACCAGTTGTCACCTTTATTCTGAATAAGTCCAGTCTCAACTTCCTCTGCTACCAGCTGTAACTACCAGCCTATATTCATGTAACATACCAATGATTGTATTAGATACAGTGGCTCTTGATCCCTCCACAGAGTTCATATGCTTTTGCAATATCAGCTATTTCTCATTTCAAATTAGATATTAATCATTAGACTAACATACAATATGTCCCCCTGATAACAAGCAGATTAAAGTTTATGATTCCTGTTCTGTGTGCAAGGGTCATGTTCTGTTCAATAATGCAACTCTCTAAATCAGTTGTTAGTGGCAGTGTTTGCTCAGTAGTCATGAACACTTTCACTGGATCTCTGGATATAATCTGTGCAATGGATTTTCTGATATTACCACTGAATGATGAATTGAACAATCATACTTTGTATTTTCTAGTGAAATTCAGCTATTACTTTCTTAGAGGTGCATTATTCCTCTGGTTAATACGGAGCAATGTATATTCATTTGCTGTAAATAAAACCTTAACAATATTTTCTTTCATCAAGAGCATATCCGAAACATTTTCATTCATTGTATGAAGGTTTTTTAAAAAATGGATAGAAAAATATGGACAGTATGGAATCTATGAAAAGTGTTTCTTACTGTATTATTGTTGGCAAACCCCAGTCAAAGCTATCTTTATTTATCTGATCTCAGAGTTAGAAACCTATTTTTAATTAATCTGTCAAGATAATGAACCTGTTTCCTTAGTTTAATATGCAGGAAGAGTATAAAGCTTATTGAAAATACTTATTAGCAAACTTCCTGATTGCTAATGTGTTGTTCAAATCATCACGATTGGATCACTAAAAAGAAAACTATAATTCAATGGCAAATCTCTTTAAAACGGGATTTCTGATTTCGCTTCATTCACTTTAGTAACATTTGAGTACAGAAGTATATGTTGGCCTGGAAACTACAGGTCTGGTAAAATATCTTTGCAATCTGACACTCGGGAAACTTTGCAGTCACAGAGTATTCTGAGGTGGAAGAGACCCACAAGGATATTTGAGTCCAGCTCCTAAGGGAATGAGCCCCATAGAGATTGGGCATTATTAGCACCATGTTCTAAACAACTGAGCTGCCACAGCTCGAAGAGGAAGGTCACAGACCATACGGATAAGGATGTTGCATATGCAATATGTACACTGAAAACAAAGAGTAGAAGGACCAGTCGCCTTCATATAAAAACCCAAACCAACATTGGTATATAAAGTCTCCTTTAACACATCTAAATTCAGTGAAGAATCTTTACCATTCAACCCTCCTTTCAACACCATTAGCACTGTACTGAGTATGCAATATTTTGTCAGAAATCTAGAGTACAACTTATAGATTCCTCCGTAATCAGGAAATTGTACATTAAAAATAAGTAAATTCTAATTCTATTTTAACTGATCCAGACCCTGAACTTTCCTAGATAACCATACTACAATTGCTCTAATGAATATTTAGTTTTATAATCTCTACTGAAATTCCATCTATCTTCTAGTCATTATGATAATTATGTTACAAACTGACATGTGAGTTATTCCAGCATGTTGGCTCATATTAACTAAACTACTCAAAGAGGAAAAAATTGTCTTGTGACATTAAAATTCAGTGTGAGTTTGCAGCTTAGATGTATATGTCTTGGTTAGCTCTAATTTAACTGTTTTTACTTAGCAATATTAATTAATAAGATGCTCAAAATAATTAAGCCCCTTGCTTAGAGACCCTGGATGGGCTTTGGGCAGTAAGATCCACATTGCTGTGACTATATGGCTATCTAAATTTAACCTTAAAAAAAAAAATAAAGCTGTCATGGTTCTGACTGCATAAAATTACATAAAACTACATAAAATTACATATAACGCCTCAAATTACATAAAATGCCATCTTGTTACTTGCAATTAAAATGATTTTAAGGTCATACTTCATTTTCTACTTCCTTTGCTCTGGTATGTAGTATAATACTACTCTTTTCCTGGTAGAAAGGACATCTGAAACAACTTTATGTATTTGAGCCAATATGCTTGGCAGGGATGAAATAAAAGGCCTCATGTTTTGTCATTTCTCTTTCATTGTTCTTCTTTTTGATAGCCATCCACTGAGGCAGAAGTAGCAGATTTTGAATAGCATAAAGTAGCCTCATTAACCAGTGAACAAAGAGGGAAAATTAAAAAGAAAGAGGTGAACACTAAGTTAGCATGTTGTACTATGTATGTACACAGGTGTGAGAAATACCTTTGCAGAGAATAGTGGGATGTGAAGATTACACGACAACTGTATCACCATAATGCTTTTGTACAACAAGGTATGAATTGCAGTTGTGTAAGAAACCTGATTTTAGAGTTTTCAAGTATGCGACACTTCAACGTCACAAGTATTTTTGCAAAGGATATAGGTTGTGAATAGCCTCATGTGTTTACCATAGAAACTTCTGCAAACATTTCCTAGACATTCTTGGTTGGTTGTCAACTACAGGGATAAACGTGATGCTACAGATAATGTTGCAGGAAAGTCTTTACACAGTTTCACACAGGCCAACTGGTTTTTTTTTTCCATCTGTTTACTGATATGGGTCCCAAACTTGCCTCCTCTGGTATATCAAGATCTTAAAATGCTTTGCTATTGTCATTGCTATTTTTAAGCATTTTTTGATCCCTCTAGCAGACTCTTTCCAGTGTTCTTTTATGGGATTTAAACTAGATGATGTGTTCATTTATTTTTACTCGCTAGAAAACCCTCCAAGCTTTTGAGCCATTTTTTTCATTAGGTAACAATAAATTTGACTTGAACATACACATGCTAAAAGGCTTAGTTTACAGAGTCTTGACCTTGCATACTTTGTCATCTAAACCCCTAAGCTTTATTGGTAAAGGCTGTTAATGCCACATCAATATTCAGCTCAGAATTTCATTTAATAGTTGTTTCTTTGGGCACAATTCTATGAAACATGTGAAATTAATCTGAGATAATGTAACTCACAATAGCAGGAGAGAATATCCCCTTATTATTTAGCAGTATCCAGAAAACCAGGAGGTGACTAATAAGTGGGAAAAAATGAATTCTTCTCTTTCTGCCCATCCTTTTGTATTTCACAGAGTGTGCCCTTTCCAGACAGAATGATGCAGTGCAAGAGGACTGAGCTGGCATGGGTTACTATGACTTTATGCTTTCAGCCAGTATGTTTGATCATTCATTTGTGTAGCATTACTTTTCTTGATGTCATTGTGCTTCTTGAAGCTGTACTGTAATTTGTCCTAATGCTTTTCAGGAGTTGCCTTTCAAGAGGGAAGCTTAATAAAGAATTTTAATTCTACTTGTCTTAACCTTTTTTTTTTTGAGGTGAGGTTGTTTTTGAGTTTTCATTTGTTGTTTTTTTGTTGGTTTTTTTTATTTTTTCAGATGAAAATTAGAAATACTTATCTTCATGCATCTAAAAATATTTAAAAATATCATAAATTCAATCAGTTTAGTTCAGTCAGTTATATCAAGTCTAACAACAAAATAAACAAGAAGAAAGGTAGGCTTCAGAAACACCTTTTCCCCACTGTATCTGGGCTAGATGAAGACTTCCTCACTTCCACAGTGCATTAGAAGTTACCAATTTCTTGGATGTGTCATTTAGTCAAAACCAATGCTACCACTATCCGCCAGTTTAACAAAGAAAAACTAGTTACATTATTTAAACTTATCAGCCTCTCTTAAACAACAAAGAGATGAAGTGCTTCACGAGGATATAATAAACTTTCGCAGATGTTTGGATGATGGAACATATTTGGGCAGCTGAGATGCATGTGGTATAATCATGTCTGAAAGGTATGGTTAAGCAAAGCCAGTCAACATCATTAATCCTGGCAGTCAAATAATAAAAGGATGCAGCTTTGACCAGTGTCTGTCTTTTGATTGTACAGGAAATAAGCATGTCTAGAGTGCTGTGACCAGCCACCAGCTTCTATCAACCAGCAGTGACAATCAGTTTCCTGAAGGCCTGGCTTGACCACTGAGAGTTTATTTAGCATATCCATTTGTTGCCTCTTGCTGATCCTTACAGTGTTTTTATGGTGGCTTCCAACAGTCTATTCCTACTCCCAGTTCTTGCTTTTTCCCTGCGCTACCTCACTCAGGACTGCATGCCTTCCCCTCAGATATATCTCAAATCCCAGCTCTTCACAGGTATGCTGTTCTACCTTGTAGCCTGGATGCCAGCCTAGCATTTACAGTTTTAAGCCTGCCCTGCACCAGCTTTTGATTATCTCCTTTGGGCATTGTGTTGAGATTCGCTCCACTGGCTGGAGCTCTCTGCCTCATCACTTCACTGGTGTGCTCGCTGGTCCTCACTACCCAAGCTGGTGCCATCTGATATCTGCACAGTGTGATTAAACACTCTAAAAGAGTGAGGGAACTCACCTGTTTGTGTTTTCTTGTAGTCTCTAGAGTAACTAGTGAATTGCTCAAAATTGACACTTCATATGACAGTTATTCAGCTAAGATTTCTTATTAAATCAGCTGCTTTTCTGATTAAAAACCACTAACATTCCTTGTTTGTTTTCTGGGATTCATGGGTAATTAGAACATTTGTGCTAACATCTAAATATTATTTCAATCTTCTCCTAGATTCTGTAGGATGTTTAATTAAATGATCAAGAAAACTTTTATTAGAGCATCTCAGAGAAAGTATTTAGAGTATGTACATAACTTGTGAAAATGAGACTCTCGTCAGCAGATCACACACGTGTTTTTGTGAAATTACCCCACTTTTTTACAGGCCTTCACCTGGTTATTCCTATGATGGTGACTAAGATAAGTTAAAATGTTGTGCTTTAAAAATGACATCAAGTTCTGTTTTGCACAATATTTCAATTTCATATTGGTGATCAATCACATTTGGTGATTATTCACCAAATATTTTCCTTTTCAATATTTTTAAAGCTGCCCTATATGAAAAAAAGGTCTATAGATTTCCTGTTGTATTGCCTCCATTCTCTACTGTACTCATAGGAATAAACATTTTTTCTGTTGGTTGTTTTTATGTGTTTAATGATGACACAGCAATCTGGAAAACCTGCTGAAAAAGAAAACACATTGCAAATTGAATGCCTCCTCGACTTTCCTAATTTTTGGTGAGAAGTCAGCAGATTGGTGCCTGTATAAAGTGACTAATTTGAATTTTCTGTGGCCTGATTCTGTATGCAAACGATGTAGTATTTGCATGTCTTTATTGAAACTGCAGCTCTCTGATATGTCTATTGTTTGGGGCAGCACAAGAAACAGTGGTGTTTTCACATTTACTGCAGAGAAGAGCACGTGATTCTGCAACTTCACCTGTGTTAGTAGTGCTGTTTTGCCTGAATAAATCAAGATATTGTACTTATGTTCACGGTCTCCTGTTTTGGTAGAATAATATTATTTTCACATTTCTTCTTTGTGGGGAAAAGAGAATTGTGCAGGATTTCCATGACATATAAAGGTCTACGTCCATTTTGATGGGTATTTAAATCCTTTAAAAAATCTGTATCAAAGAGATTTTGAGTGATTAGGTTTGTGACAAAGAATGGATCTGAACCAGCCTCCCAGAATCCAGCTTCCTGATTTAAATATTTGATGTGTTTTACTCTCAAATGGGGCTTCCCAGGAATAATCTCAGATTCTACAAATTTATATGTTATGCTTTACTACTACCTTTAGATTTAAATAGGTTACCACACCTGTGCAGAAAACCACACCCATTGTTTATTGCAAGAAAATTACGTTTTCTTCATTTTAATGGAATAATAACCAAGAGAGTTGCTGAGTTTTCTTTCAGAGTGCAGGTCATATCTTTGGGGTATTTTTTTGCTCTGCCAATACAACCATTGCAATAGTATGGTCTTTGACAATCTACATGCCACTTATAGAATTTCAAAGCACATATTTCTAAAATGAAATCATGTTATGCCCAGAGATGCTAGATACAATTATCGGTGACTTCCACTGAGATCTGAACACACGTAGCTAAAGGGAATGTTTGGGTTTAAGAACACACAGATTAAGGATATGTTACAGATCTAGTACTACCTATATTTTTTAAACTACCCATAGTTGACACTGATGAAATTGCTGGAGGCTTGCATTTAGTTGATGCTTTCAGGAAGGAGTTTCTGCTTGATCATGTAGAGCTGAAGTTGAATAATAAAATTAATTAGAAAATAGAAGGGAAAATTATTTTCAAAGTCTTAGATATGATCATTTAATAGATCAAAATACTTGGAAGTCATTTAGGTGTATTTTAATGAATTGAAACTTAAATAAATTTTCACTGTTGGTTATTTCTTCTATATTCAGATAGGTTCTGATTGTCTTAGTTTTGCTGTCATCATCACACTGCACAGATAATAGCATCCTGTTTAATTGCTAATTATTCTTTGCAATTCTGTTTAGATAGTTTAATTATTTTGCTCATTGATTTAACAACAAATTTTGACTCCTTATATTTTCAAAGAACTTTAGAATTAATGAATAGCATGGGATATACAGTGGGAGTAACAAAATCATGACAGGTGGAGAAATCTAGACAGGAAAGTGACTTGATTTTGACAAATTAGGACTGGAGAGTTATTCTTTTCCAACTTTGTTTTTGGGCTATTAGACCAAATCCTATCTTCCTTATTTTACTTAATGAGGATTCAAGATTAGAATTTGCTTTAGTTAACAGTAGTCTAAAAGTTCCTTTCAAAATACAAAGATGAGAATAACTTATCCATTTAATATATTAACAATAGATACAAACGAAAAAGGAACAGATCCAAAATGTATTTTAGGCAATTAGAAGCCTTTTTTTCATGAGTCTGATTAAGTTGAGAATTAAAGTCTTAATGCAATTTCGATCACTTTTTATGATGCTGTAAGTGAAACGCTTTTAGAAAAGTACATTTTGTACAGGGTGTTTTGACCTATTTTTAAATTCTCACCTCCGAGGATTTCAGTGAAGGCATAACTATTTAATATTGAACATTTCTAGATTATTGTTACTAATGAGTAGATAGGCATAAAAGTAAATAAATCGTCCTCTCTGCTAATCATAGAGGAATTAGCTTTGTTCCAAAAGGGAAAATACAGTTTGAATTTATTACGATATTTTTGGACAAAATATTTTCTAGAGAAAAGTCCTTCTTAAGAAAATCCCACAAAACCTCAAACTACAGCCTAATGTACTAACTTTTATATATTTGTGAGTTACCCCATTTAGATCCATGTCAGACAACCACATTGCATTTTAAACTGTCAAATCACTCGAAAAAAATATCATTGCAAGTATAAATAGTTTTTGTAAATTCTTCCGTACAATATGGAGAAGAATGTTCCTTCAATAGAATTCATTGTTCAGAATAAAAGTTTGCTGGATCAAGACTATTTTATGCTCCGTGTTGCTTACAATTGATTTAATATATTATCAATCTGTGGCTGTGAATGCCAGTTGTCAGCCCACAGGCTTCTAGACCCCAAATTTATCTTCCTCCAAGTAAACCACAATAGTGAATGCTGCAAAGACATAGATACCCAGAGCTTATAAAAACTGCCTTCTCTGGTGGTAGCGTCACCACCAGAAGCAATTCCCACCCCTCCTTTCTGGTGAGCAGTTCAGCTCCACCTACAGCACTGAACACCAAATGAATTGTGTTTGTTCCCGGTTCTAACTGGATGTATGAAAACTTGCTGTGGAGGAAATGAGAATAATAAACAATGTTTTCCCACTCTGGATCAATTGCTAGCTATATTTACAAGGCAAATTTAACAACCCACTCAAGATGCAAAGTATTAAAGTAACCTCCATGTGGCACACAGTTTTCTCAATTGCACACCACCACAGCAAACTAAAAATTATTTAGATACCACCAGTGTGAAAACTTCACAAGAAGGGTTCAAAAGGAATTCCAAGTGTAATTTCCTTTTTTTTTTTTTAACTGTCTTGTATTATTAGATAATTTGCTGCAAAGACATGGATTTTTTCTTTATTTTGATGGAAATACACCTCACAATTCTTATTTTGGTATGCATAAATATTGCCAGACATCTGCTGCTGAATTTTCATCTGCTAAAAAATCTTCTGCATTTCTCAGAATTATATGAATTTTGGTGACAAATGTAAAGAGATAAAAAAATTAAATGAAATGCAGCTTCTGACAACTTTCATAGTCTTTCCAAGTTACAGTGGTGTATTCATGAAACCTAAAAGAAAAGTTCTAGGCTCATAAAGCTGGATGGTTTTGTCTTGATATTTTACAGGATGTGTTTTGTGATGGGCCAGAAATCTGGTTTTGTTTATCTGTTCTGTAGATTTTTTTTTGTTTGTTTGTTTGCTATAAAATCCCAGATTTAGGAAGGGATTCATGGAATCATGGTTAAATGTTATCTTTTCCAGAATTTACAGAAAGTGAGGACCACTTGTGTTGCCCGATCCAGGAAGCTGTTTCCCACTCAGGCACAGTTTGCTTCCTTCCATGGTACTATCAGGTGTGCTGATCCCCTTGCTGGTCCCAGCTCCGCCTGGAACATCCTTGTGGAGTTCAGACTTTTGCTGTATGGCAGCGAGGCACATCATCAGTTGTATAACATGAGTAAAACATATGGACTCACTGTTTAAAACTTTAGAAACAGGTGATTATGTAGCTTTTTTTGAACGTTTCTTTCCATTCTAATTGCGCTTCTACCTACCAAAGAAGAACATCTGGCAACCCTGCCTAAAGAATAAAAATATGTTTAGGTATGGAGTTTTGCACCTCTGTATGAAAGGGACTATAAAATCCATTTCCTATCGGTCTTAGACTCTCTTGAGGATTGATTGGAGATCTTTAAGAACCAGATTTTAAGTAAGTGTTTACCAGGGTTATACGTAGCCCAGGATGTGGATGGGAAGAAAGACTTTGCAGCCGATGGGAATATACATGAAATCTGCTGGAGCTAATGACATTCCCTCCTGTTAAGTATACGTACCACTCTTTAGGCTCCCACAAGTGTCAACATATTTTATAAAACAAGGAGCATAAGTGCATTTGTAAGGACAAAATAAGTCTGATATTTTAAGGATTTATAGTTGTGTTTTGTTCCGTTAAGAGGTTTTGGTCTGTTGGAGCCAGAAGCCTTGTGCTGGAGTCACCCTGCAACTGAGAAATTCTCTCTTTGTCAGACCAAACCTAAGATAATAAAAACGCAGATCATCTTTGCGAGACGAGGGTTTAGCACTAGCAGCAGGCAGAGACCAGATGCAGGTGCTCCAACTTCTGTGATCATTTGGGGAACGTTACTGTGCCACTCCTAAGATTAATGCTCCTTCATTCTGCAAGGTGACAGCATTAGCAAATTACTGACACAAAAGCACACTTGCATGACAAAACCTGCTGGAATGGTGCTTTCTGCACAAACCTCACAGGCAGAACTAGGATGTGAGGTGCAGTAAAATGCTTCATGGCACATTTGTAGCTGGTCTGATGTAACAGTTATGTTTAAGTGACCCAGTGCTCCCTTAGTTCTAATTTTTTAATTTTTGCTTTTCTCATACTAACGTTTTTGCTAATACAGTTGTGTGTATTCAGATAATAGAGTCAGCCTTCACAGTTTATTTTGCAAGAGGTTCAAGATTCCAAACTCACCTTCTGCACTGAGAGTTGTCTGTACCCATACTATGAGGATGAACAGCATGTTGGCATAAGCACACTAAATACAGAGAAAAATTATTATGCTCATTAACATACTTTCTGGATTATTATTCAGAGAGCTGAAATTAATTGCTCTTCTGTCATACCACTCCTTGAAAAAACCCACAACAGTTACCGGGTTATATTATTAAAATTTTTAACTGATTATGTCTGTAATTTTTTCCATCGTATAACTCATTCGATGCCAATACTTTAATAAGGAACAAAACTCTGCCATTATATCAAGCTTAATTATATGCCTTCTACAGGGATAAAAGCAAAAAAGACTGTAGCAATGAAATAATAAAAAAGCCACATATCATCCTTTTGTGAAAAAGGAAGCAGCACCACTACATAATTTAAGAAGCATTTCTCCTTACTTAGGAGAGATTTGCACAGATTAAATACAAGTAGGGAAATAAGGATGAAGTTAAGACCGTGAGTACTAGAGATAATTTTCAAAAGCCTATCAATTGTTCCTCACAGCTAGGGAGAAAGCATGCACAAATGAGTTGAGGGGGAAAAAAAATGTTCCCCAGGATTTGTAACTTGAAAATTTGTCACACAATATTGATTACTTCCAAGGAAATGCCTAGAATGTAACTTTATTTTGCTCTTTAGTCACTGCATTTGGAAAATGACTTTTTCTCAAATCTACCTCACAATTTTTTGGAGTTTACCAAAACCTAACAAGGAAAAGTGCTTGGGTTTTTTTAGATCTCAAAAATGAATAATATTTTCCAGATCCCAGACTTTTGGTATCTCCATGAAGTACATCAATATTTTCATAAGATACAGTAATACAGAACCTTCACCAAAATGCGTGACAGTTATTTATCGCCTGAGAACTGCCTAAAGACATGTTGTAACACAGCATTATAGGCCACTTTTTACAGCTTCAGCTTGTTAGTGTAAATTCAAAATTAATTAGGTCAGTCCTTTATTATACAATCTGCCTCTAAATTAACCTGAATGCAATGTTAACTTTTCCCCTTCCAGGATAAAGCATCTTGAAATAATTAAATTATTATCTTAAAATTTTCAGTATTAAAATTTGTTTCATATTTGTACAAGATTTCACATAGTGAGATGTTTTTCCATCCACAGGGCTCCTTTTTTCTTTCCAAGAACAAATATAAAATGTACCATTTTATCATTTGATATCAGAGTCCTTCATAAGTGATGCTATTAGAATGTCTTTAAAAGTAATGAACTGGACCTTGTCTTCTCAGCAATTAATTATAACGTTTGCTCCATATTTCATATTAATCTGTTCTCTGAGTATAATACTGTGATATTTTTTACCCCAGCTGGCTTTGTCCCACACAGAAATTAAAAGAATGAACCACATAAATTTCAGTGGCACTGTGTGCCCAGCTTAATGAATAATATGAAATTTTCAGAAAGATCTTAATACCATCCTACACAGAAGTGGTTTGAAACCTAGTAGGAATATATTCTACTCACACGGTTTACTATTGGCTTTTTATCATTTTGGAGATGCTTGATTCTCTATGAGTCTAGTAATATGCACCAATCTGCAAAGTCTAGATATGTGAAAAGGCAACTCTCTCATGGAAATGGTTTAACAAACACCACTGTAATTTCTTAGAAAAGAAAGGGATTAGAGAATAATAACAAGCTGCAAAAGGAATTAAAAGAATTTACCATTATATGCAAATTCAGACATTCACCGTGAATGAAAATCTATCAAGCACTGTAAAGCCAGTAAATAATTTCATACTAGCCCAGGAAACTTGGTGAGACTGTCCTGGTGTTTTGACAGCTTCTTTCTTCTCTCAGTAACATGTTCTATAACATTAGGGAATCTGTCTGTCTTGCATTTCAGTACAGAGGAAAAAGATGTTTTCATTTTCTAAAATCAGGAGCTTTGCTTTTATGGGCTTCTGCTAAGTCCTCCATTTATAGATTGATGCTTTAATCCAGCTTCATGAAGTTTTTAAGAATCATGATGTGTTTAACCCAAAACGAAGCAAAGCCATTTGGCACTGATATCACCTACAGAGCTAAAACATTACTGTGGATGCTTTTATGACCATTTCGTTCTACCTTGCTCTGTGCTCCAGGACTGCTGTCACAAATTCAGCCTCTCTGCTGTCGCTAAGCAATCCCATTTCATTCAATATAGCAGCCTTATACTGATCTCATCATTGTAATCTCTGGCTGTTTTCCAGTAGTGACTAAAACAAAATGACGCATGTCTGTGATGTGTGTGATGTGTATATTGTTTCCTTTCCTATTGTTTGGAGTGGGAAGAGGTGGTGCAAAGCAAGTTTTTGATCTCTATTTGTGTGTATAAATCACTTTAATTGCATATTATATGACATGCTGTGTATTTACTGGTTTTAGGATGCCTGACTGAAGCTGTAAAACTGCTTTGACCTTGGCATTTACAACTCACTATATTGCTTTTTCCAAGGGAAAACAGTCCTGCTTTGACACGTTTTGAAATGACCTGCAATTTTTTCGTAAGTTCTGTTCTGTGCGACGGTGACAATCCTGCTCCATTAATTACTCAGAGTAACTGCTAAAAACAGCCCTTAAAAAAAAATCCTATGGACAAACAGGACAAAGCAGAAGGCTTTGCCCAGTTTTACAGCACATGCAGAAAACTGCATTCCTACTCTAACTCGCTGTCAGCAGTTCTGAAATTACAGGCATATACTTTTTAAAGCACACTTGAACTTATACATGTTATTGCTGATATTCTGCTTGTTTCCCTGAGAATGGTGGTTTTATGAAAACCTAGGGAGTTTTGCAATAATTTAGGCCAGTATAGAACACATCCAAAATGCAGTATGCTACTGAGCTTCTAAGAAGAGTTCATTATACTTTAGAAAAATGTTGTTAATATTGTCTCTGCCCACATACAGTATACTTCTCAAAGAAGACTAGAAACATTGTGGGAAATTGCAAGGAGATGGTGTGAACTTGTATCAGCCAATTCTAGACTTTACTTTGAGGACAAAATTCTCCAAGGGCCTTTTGTCTCTTAAAATATGTTTATAGCAATTAAATAGAAAGAGAAACTTCAGACATGGAGGTGTCAATCTGATTTCAAGTATCAGTCATAAGTCACTACGTGTCCTCTTCAGTTACCAGTGCAAAGGTGGCCACAAACTCAGCTGAGGTCTCACCATGCTACTCAGAAAACACAGTGCAGTTTGAGTTCATGTCTCATTTTTGTAAAATGATGGGAATAGTTAAGCTGACATACTGGTAAGGTAGAAAAACTCTGTATAGTGAGAAACCTTTTTTGAGTATTCAGATGATATGAGGAATAGAGTGCCTCATTCTATCTTGGATGTGAAGTTGGCCACAAATCAGAAATAACTAAAACCAAGTATGATATTCCATATACTGGTATGCTTTGTCAAGTCCCCAAAAGCAAGATCTTGAGAGATGTAAAGTGTGAAGGTGAACACAATTTTCAAGAGAGCTCTTCGCCCTTCTTTTCCAGGACCATAACTGGTGTATTCAAAATGGTTGCATAATTTTAGCTCAGTTTGCACATTCTATGTGCTTTCCCATTTTAATTATTATGGTGTTCTGAAACAAAGTGTAGAGCAATGCAGTTTTAGGCTAGAGGGTTTGGGGCTTTTGAAGGTGATTCAGGGGTCAGAATTGTTGCTCAGAGAGGCTGAGTCAAAAAGAAAATGATCTTTGGCTTGGGCTTTTTGCTTCTCTCTCAGTTTTCCTAGAATCTTCTCAGGGGTCAACTAGAGCAAGCACAGGATCTAGTCATGAAGAGCATTTTGGTCTCTTTTGTCCTAAGACTTTTTAAGTTGTAACAAAATTATACCAATTTCTTTATGTTTCTAAGATTGTTCATTTAACTGATAATCGGGGGAGAGGGGAAGCTCTATACCTAATTTTTGGTGCTGTTTTTCTGTCAGAGGAGAGAAAACATAGGGCTTCTTACAACAGTCAAATGCATATAAAGACTCTTTGTTAATATTTACCTATCTCTTTGATCTTCAAAAAGCAGAGCATTCTCAGTTAAGATTTAGCAACATTTTTCTTGAAAGGGTCTTAAAAGGGTTCGCTTTTTCTTACAGTTCACTGGCTAAGTAGAGAGAAAATTTGCCATGCGATGCTGGAGTTGCAGCCTCGGATCATCCAGAAGAGAGTTTGTGAAATTTGTCAGGGGTTTTTGGTGAGATATAGAAGCAATGTTTGCTGTCTGCCTACAATGTAGTAGTTGACAGAAATTCCTATAAAATTGTGAGGAGAGTTGAAGGTATAGATCTGTAATCAATTTTTCCTGGAAAAACTAGATTATCATTCAAATGGGAATTCTGTCTCACAACTCATTCTTGCCCCAGCCCACATGGGAAGGATCTGCTGATCCTAAGCCTCTCTACTTCTGGGATATGTGCTCTGTTGCTGGGGGAGTTCCAGTGGGCTCAGTGCAGCTGGCACTCTGTGAGACCAGAGCAGGACTAATGTGCCTGGATTAAGCACAGGGGATCTGTGGCAAACCCTGGCAGCACTGACTGAACAGGTGCACCAGGAAATTTTAAAACTCTGCTAATTTGGCCAAATCTGACTTTCAAATGTGAAGAGATGTGTATCTCCAACAGCAATCTTTACTACTATTGCCAAAACGCTGTTCTAAAGTATAAATGGTCCAGAATGCATTAAATACCTGAAAATTCATTTTGGTAAAACTACTATCTACTCTCACTCTTTGAAGTTCTTGAACCTCTGCTGAAATTTAACATCCATCTCTCTAAAAGAATAAGAAAAATCTGAAGTATGGAGCAAGCATGGAAAATTTCAGCGTGAAAAGTTGACCTAACGCAAAGTTATAAGCTACTGAAAACTGGGATTTCTTACTGGAATATATTAGGCAGCCTCAAATACAGATTTCTAACACTATCCAGTGCCAGAGAAAGATACTTTCTTTACTTTCAGTAGCTTATTAATGAGACAGATTTTTTATTAGAATTTCCTGCTGAGGTAGCAGTACAGAAAGACAACACTTTATTATACGACCTGTGCTACAACTGATAAATACAAATTTTAATCCAATGTTGAAAGTTTGATAGCAAAATACCATAGCACTATTATTCTTGACAGGTGGCAACCAATGGGCAAAAATATTAGCTGCTTCACAAAGTGCCCCACTTAACTATTGTTTACAGAAGTTTCTTTGACCTCAGTGCAGAAACATCAGCTAACTTAGCTTCTGATTGGAAATGGAAATTGGAGCATCTTCCAGAATTTGTCAGTAAGTTTGTAAAAAGGCTTTTATAAAGCGGGGGTTTATTCTGAAACTCTTGTTTAGGAGTAAGACGAGGAAGGTTGAAGTTAGATGTTTTGTGCTAGGAAAGGAATGACTCCTTGACAGGTTTAAAACATCACGCTTGACAGAATTGTTAAAGCTGTTTGATAGTTAGACTTAAATGTTCAGCATTATTGGACGACAGACTGAAGAACAGAAAGACTAGCAAAATAAACCTTTTTTTAATATATACTCTTTTTTTTTTCCTACTTCATAATCCAAGGTCAAACATGCATTTTAATCACAAACACTCTGAACTTTTCTGCTCGGTCAGGGAAAATAGAACAAATTTAACGTGCTTTTCAATGCATTTGTCAGTCTGCATACTGAAAGTGCATTACATAGCTGTGCGAGCAAAGGAAAAGCTTTTTTTTTTATTATCTAGGGATATTGCCTTTGGACAAAAGCTTTTGAATGGGAATTTTAGACTCTGTAAAATCATCAGAGTTGTGAATTTCAATAATATCTCAAAGCTTTCTCTCACATTTACATTTATTACAACATTTGGGGACAATTTAAAATTATCTCATATTCTGTTTTTTTGTTTGATATTTCTACATATTCAGTAACATAATAAAACACATTTTCACCCACTTTTGTCAACGTCTGATTCTTTATATGAGTCCTTTTTTTTATCATGTGTTAATGGAGAGCTCAGTCTTGATCAGCTTGACAAACGGATCACATTGCACACGTTTCTTTCAAAAGGTAGTGTTATTCAGGATTCAGTAATAACATTAAACTCTGTTTACTGGCAATGACATGATATTCCTCAGGAAATTTTCATTCTTTAAAGATTTTGCTGTACTACTTCCATATCAATCAATAAATATGGCAGGCTCCTTGAATTGCAGCTGAGGGGTTCAAAAGAAATGGGTTTTTTTCAGTATATTTTAGTACCTTTCATATTGATATTGATATTAATTTTAGTATGGTTATTATAGCTATACATCTCAAATCTATTTTTTTTTTGTTTGTCCTTCAGTACCAATCACTAATTCACCCTGAGGGGAAAAAATTGCTATGAGGTTATATTTAGAAAAATAAATTTTCATATCCACTTTTTCTCAGCTATATAAGGATGTTTTTGTCAGTGATAATATTTCTGCCTTCGTGTTTATTCCTATATATTGATTACAATGCATCATTTACATATTCAGGACTATTGATTGTACATAAAAAGGTCATTCATTTGATGTTAAAATTATCTTTAAAATGGAGAGAGAAAAGAGATTATTTTTTGAACTTGTAAAACAATTTTAAAAATGCAGTCTTTCACATCCATCTCCCATGTTGCTCCTAAGGTTTGTTATAAAAGCCTCTGAGACTTAACATTTTTTCTCCTTTAATTTTCCCAGTCACTTGGCAGTAGGGGAGAAATATTCCGCTTTGCAACTCCCATTATTCTTCATTTATGCTGCAACTAGAGCCCTAGTCCAGGAAATAGCTGAACACATCCTTTTTTCATCCTTTTTGGGCTCAAAATAGCCTCACGCCCTCTCTTAAATGTAGGTCAAATTTTGTATACATCTATATATTGAAATATATATAACCCTAAGAACACATAGTATTGCAAAACTGTATGATTGTTTCACACAATGAAATAATTAGAACAAAACCCCTAGATGAGGAATCACTTGATCTATATAGAAAAAAAAGAAATTAGAACAGTGTTAAGGATTTATTTCAATGGTCTGTGTACAGTGCTTGAAATCCCAGAAGATTCCACTGAGTTCACCATACTTTCAGAATAAACCAATTCCAGACATAATTATGGACTGAGTCCATAAGTCTTCCCTTCAGCTGGATTTATAATTAGCTTGTTAGTCCTCCTACAGCCTAAGAGAAATGACCTTTTTAGAATCAAGATATCCTTTCTCATGATAGCATCAGAGTTATGACACTAAAAAATTACATTAATTTGTTTATTGGACTTACAGTCAATTACAGCTTTGCCTCATAACTGGATAAGATTATTTTTTAAAGTCAAATTATTAAAGAGTTAGAGAGTATTTCTGTGAGAATATTATCACCCATGAGAGAAAGTATAGTGCATTTCACATGTGCTATCCCAGGCAGATATTCACTCTGCTATGTTTTTTTTGTGACTGTGCAAATGTTTCACCTAAAGATCAAAAGGAACTATATCACTGGAGAAAAAAGGATTAGCTGCATCAGAAAAACAATACTAATTTGTTAGTAATTTTGCTGACATATCAAATGTTTTAATGAAATCTCTGGCAACTTTCTCCAGCATCTTTGCCAATGGTCAGTGGTGATTCCACAGAAATGGAGATCAAAACCGTAAATGAGGACCTGGCCTACATTAAGATTGAACTCCATTATAAAAACTATTATGTTATAAAAATATTTTCTGTTCAGAGGCTCAGATAAGCAAGGTACTCAGGACTCCAACAAGCCTCAGCCTGGCCTGTAGCCTAATGTTTTTAAATGGCAAAAGCTAGGCATAAGCCCAAACATCCCACTGAATAAGTGTCAGAAGAATGACATTCTCCATTTTTTTCTTTTTTCGAAACACATCGATCTTTTTTTTGCAATGTGATATTTTTGTTTCTGAAATTGCAGACAAAAGAAAAAGCAACAACTAGGAGGATGAGGTGATACAGGATGCAATTTTCCTTGTACTTAGAGAATTTGTTGGTGAGGTTTTCTCAAAAGTCTTATGTATTTCAATAGTCAATCCATCTGAAATTCTGACTTTTTTTACTTTTGTTTTCTTTCTTTGGTAAACTTAAGTGGTCAAACCCTGTTCAATAGAATTCAAAAGAATCAGTTTTTATAAATCCTCCTGTCAAGTTGTATCCAAAATACAAAAAAGAAAGATACAATTAGTATACCTTTGTAAGAAAAAAAAACAGAAAAGAAGAAGTCAAAAGGCATGCAGAACATTGCCTAACATAATGGCAAAGTATTTAATAAGAATTCTATGTACTGGTGGAAAATAAATTATTTCTTTTAGCTTCATAAGAGTGGTTGGATGGTGAACAATACTTTTTTCAAGAAACGAAGTGTTTTTCCAGTGATTGCACAAACAGAATACACCAGAAAAAGAACATTATTTTATATAAATGATCAATCTCTTCGTGGTCCTCGAGGCTCATTTCATAACAGATTTCTGCAAGGCTACACCACTGAGTCTGTGATGCATGTAATAGAATCAGACAGCTCCAATACAATTCCAGACTGGGAGGATCCCTTTTTATCTCCAAGCTCACATTTCTAACATCAGGTCCAGATTTAATGGCCTTGGTAACTTTCAAAAGACCAATAAGCCGATCTTTGAAAATAGGTTTTACCTGTAGCTCTATCTGGTAGCTGATATAGTTGGTATTTTACTTAGGAAACTGAAGGAAATGACAAAGCTCTATTACATATATAGCTTCCTCACATATAAGCAGATTTGACTATTCCTGCTGCAATATTTTCTCAGAACTTCAAGTGCAGGAGAGTTTACACTCTAAAAGAAAACACACTGAATTGCATTCAGTTGCCTTGAGCTGTAATAAAGAAGCTCTTTCTGGACACCTCAGTGGAAGTTAAGCAGTACACTGTAGCTCCACAGATCAATGTAGAAAGACATAAAAGATTTATTTAAGCTGAGAGTTCAGCTCTACTCCACTACTCCTTCTTACCCTTTTCCCATACAGACACCTTCAGTATTCACAGAAATTTCACAGTACATGTAGATGCTTACAACCAAAATAGACGAAATCCTCTTTAAAGGGAAACCTTATTTTCTTCTAGCTGCTGCCCAATATACCGAGAGTAATTAATAATTTCTGGGAATTAATAATGCTTCTCTTTGTCCTGAAATCAACTCTTTTTAACCTTAACCTTGGAGTGATAGCACTGCAAATACTGAAACATAGCCGAATTGTGCAACCTATACAATCATGTAAAAAATAAAAGAGACTGTTGTTCTGACCAGCCTGCATTCACAGCAGACTTCTAAGTTTGTGTAAAAGAAATCACACGAACAGATTCTTGGTGAAGAACAGACAGAAAAATTTATCAACTACCAATAGCAAGAACATCAACTTGTATTGCTAATAGAATATGTACTCCTTTATCTGCAGTTTTCACCATTGAGAATTCTTACCATTTGACTGATTTAGAAAATCTGCAAAACATCAGTATTATTTAAAAACAATTCAAAATAATCTCACAATCAAAAATATCCACTTTTATACTAGCTAATTTTCATATAATTAAAAAATGTATTTTTTCTATACCTGCTTGAAAACAAATTTGAGTTTTCAGAACAAATTAAAGAACTGATTTTACAATTTGCTCCATGTTCTCACACCATTTTGCCCAGGAAAGCAAGGGAGGAAAAGGAGTGCAATGAAAATAGATTGAAAATCTTAGCGGATTCATTTTCAGATATGTATCCAGATCCAATATTTTTCCTAGTGATCATTTGAGAAAAGTCTATTTGAAATGTAAAACTATCCACAAACCTTGGACATTTACACCAGTTAATTTATTCACCTGCACTTCGAAGACAAATGATACAAATGGAATTTACTCTTATCAACACACTGTAATTAATGGCAGAGCTCAACTTTTTGCTCCAAATCTTGCCAGGCAATGTAGTCCACACAGCACGACAGAACAGGATAAAAGCTCACTTAATTTTGCTGATAATTGTTCAACAAGGTGTGTGACACATCTGAGGTAAAATTCCAGAGCAATGAAGTAAGGCAGAGCTGATGTCAAAGGCTGATGATAGATTAAAACAAACATCTGGCATGTATACATATATATTTTATTGCTGGGGGATAATATGTACAAAATTGAGCAGAGAAATCACTACTGTATATCTCTATTTTAAGATCAATGCTCAAAAGACAAAAAATTCTGGATTTAAAAACTTTGTCTGGGCTCCCTCGCACAATCTGCGCAATGACTTTCCCCTAAACCAGAAGAAGAGGAGCAACTTGTAGGAAAAATATTGAATGTTAGGAGCCTCATTTATAACTCTTTTAAGGATGATTGTTGATAATCCAATTTAACGACTGTAAAAATGTTCATCTAACAAGACCCTGAACTTGCTGATTTTCAGCAGTAAAATACCAAAATACCCCACAGAAAGATAACGAAAATAGAACAGAATGGAATGGAATGGAATGGAATGGAATGGAATAGAATAGAATAGAATAGAATAGAATAGAATAGAATAGAATAGAATAGAATAGAATAGAATAGAATAGAATAGAATAGAATATTTTGGATGGAAGGAACATGCTAGGAAGGAACATACTAGTCCTGCTGCCTGACCAGTTTATGGCTGACCAAAAGTTAAAGCATCATGTTAAAGGCATTGTCCAAATGTCTAAAACACTGACTTAAACACTGACAGGCTTGGAGCATCAACTACCTCTCTAGGAAGCCTATTGCAGTGGTTAACCACCCTCTTGGTAAAGAAATGCTTCCTTAATGTCCAAGTTTAACCCTTCTCTGGTACCACTTTGGACCACTGTTGCTTTGAAATACTCTTGCACCTACTTCAGTGAAAGGTACCTTCTGGCATCTGTCATTTTGAGGCACTCTGTGACTAAGGACAACTTTGTAATAGATAGGAGCAATTCTGTGTGCAGAGGTTGAGATTCATCTCACCTCTCTTCAGCTGACTAATCAAACTTAGTCAAGTTTCTAGAGCAAGCTAGCTGTTTAGTCTCCTTTGTCAGGATTAAGGAGTGACTGCCATCACCAGTGGATGAATCATCCCACATACCCAAGTTGAATACCTCAAGGTGATTAGCTTTGCATTAGACAACTCACTGTCAGACAGCTTCAGCTGGTCACTCCTACTCAAAGCAATACCAGGCTTTCATATCTTTAGACTGCAATAGAAGATGATATTACATGGATTTTAGGCAATAATTACACATTTGGGAAAGCCCAAAGATAGATGTTACAAGGAAACAGAAGGTTTCCCTCTTTGCCACCAGTAGAAGCAGGCACATTTAGATGTCCCTGTGCCACAAGTGATCAGACTAACTTTGGGGATGCTACTGCCAATACTGTGGCCAGCTCCCCAGTCTCTGCTGCCTCATCCTCATCCTTCCAGAATGATCAGACACCTCAAACAGGGAAAACTTATTTTAGGAGCAGCCTTTCCAGACTGTGAACAAAAGACAGTTGGTAAATGTTACAATACCAGCTATCAAAAGATCAGCGGAGTTTCCTCAGTACTCCACCGCTGCTTCCTCGCCAATTCCAGTATCTATGTGCCTTGCCTTACTTTCCAGGCTTCTAATGCCTTATTGTGTTGTTTAAACACAATCCAAACATATTAAATTATTAGACCTTACTTGTCCTCAATAAAGTTTCATTTTATTGGTAGGAAATAGTTGTTTTCACTTCACAGTTTTAAATATAATTAATTCACTATGGACTAGAACTCAAACAGTATTTATTACTCTTACACATTGTACTGTTACATTAAACTATATGTCTTTCCTATTAGATATCTGCGTCTGCTCTGCAAATTCAGTCAAAAAGAAAAGATTTTTCCTTAAATCTGTACAGAACCTGGAATAAAGGGACATACTGATTCGGGTTACTTAACACAGGTAATCTCCAGGTAATCAACAGCAACACTGAAAATTTTTGAGACATTTTTTGAAAGCAGATCTTTTGATTCCTAGAATTTGAAGCTTCCTTCAGACATTTCCTTCCTTCCCACAGCTTTCAGGCTTGTCATTATGTGGAAGGGACTGCTGTACAGGTTATTCTCTGTGAAGATGGGCTTTGTACTCACTGGGTCATAGCTTCTGCAGTCAGCAGCTTTGCCCAGAAGCTTTTACTAAAACAGCAAAAGATAAAATGGAAAAGAAGGCATTATACCAAGTGAAAAAGTTGTATTGACTTTTTTGCCTTCTTTTTCACTTTTGCATTCTCTGAATGTTTATTATCTTTCAGATTACAGACTGTGTTGGTGAGGGGTTGTGTACTCCTCCCTGATTTTATTGTATATAGCGCTGTCTCGGAGCAAGACTATACTTATAAAACGCACAATGCTTTTGTGTTCAGTAAGTCCTGAATAAACAACACTTGCTTTGTGGCCAGACAGGTATACAGATACTTGATGATGAAGAAATAAATCAGTTTTTTTCCTGAAGTTGAGAGCTAGACAAGTCTTTCTTTTCCTTTCTTTGGGAGCAGCAGACCTTGATGACTAAGTACATCTTTCTATAATAACCAAGAAATGAACCATGCTGCAGGTTTCTTCAAGGAGATGAGTCACCATATCTTACAAGAGGATCTGTCTTGGAGGTTGGCATGACCTCAGCTGAAGTTGAATTAATGGTATTGACCTTTCCTTCATTTTCTGAATACTACAGATATCAACACTAATTTTGATAAGGTTCAGTGAGATGTGAGAGATTTACAGCCCAAAATGTCTGAAATAAAACCCAGGTTACACAGATTCAGAAGCTGTCATAAGACAAAGTTGTGCTCTGGATGAATAGTCACAGACAAGTTTTAGGCTACAGTAAAATTTGAACTGGTAGCAGCTTCTATAATTTGCTCTGCCAAGTATATAAAAGAAGGGGCGAAACAAGTTCCCAACTCTAACTATTAAGCAGAGGAAAAAAAACCAAACAGTTTTAAAGAATACCATCCTGAAATCCAGGGGGGGAAAGTTCAGTCATTATTCTGTTCTTTTTGTTTTATTATTAATCTCTTTGAAAATAAAAAGGCAAATAAAGATATTCAGAGTTATTTCTTTGGCTAAAATTGACCCCCAAAGGCTTATCAAAAGCTGTGCCATGCCTGTCTTCCTAGCAGAGGCCACAAGAAAAAGAAAACAAAGTCAGAAAGTCAAATAGTGGATACATCCTCTCTTTTGTTTAAACTCTGTTAAAAAAGATCTTTGGGCCTTTCTGTTGCACAAAAGCAAATATGAAGATGTAGACATGCCTAGCCCTACTGTTACATAACTGGAATTGTATCACCAGTTAAATGCCATATTTTGCATTGATATAAATTTAGAAAATTAATTTGTAACTTTCTCTACGTTGGAGAGCTTTGGATGGCGTTAGTTGGCATTACACGACAGAAAATCATGTGTTAAAATATAGGCTATGCGAGATTAACAGCTATAATAATGACTCCACTTTTTTTCAGTATAAGAACATTTCAATCACTTCTAGTGGTTGGATTCCTCCTGACTGCTAGAGGAATTAGACCAGATCCATCAGCAAAGTAAAATTCTACAACAGGGAAGCCACAGCAATTAAAACCTCTTGGTTTGACAACTTGAGAAGTAAGAATCTGTTAAAATATCAGAATATCTTTTAATAGTAGATTAGACTTGTATTAATCTACTTAAGGATGAACATTTCTAAAAAACATCTGCTTGTTGATCTCTCCTACATGATGCCATTGGCTGTTTTTCCCTCTGAAAATTCCTGCATATAGAAGGTGGATGGAGCACCATAAACTCTAATCAATTCTTGTTCAGATGAGCTGAATTGCATGCAGAAATATAAGTGGGTCTGGGAGGAATAAAAGTACAATTACATGGTACTTTAAAGTTGTCCAACCTGCTCTGCTGCTGTCTTGAAATCAGAAGTCTGGTATGTCTCTTCGAGGGCCTGCAATGAGTCAGTGGAAAACGAACAAACCCCCAACACACCCTCCCTCCCAAATATGAAGCTTAAAAAAACCCCAAAATACTTTGTGTATGTGTGTAACAGCTAAAATTCTTGTTTGCAGCTATTGTAGGGGGCTCATTCCAGTGCCCTGTGCAGCTCTCTGGTGCTTGGATTCTGAGAGCATGAGCATGCTGGTAGAGAGTCCCATTGCCCAGCACTAGAAAATCAGGCTGAAGAATTTAATTCAGAGGTCTATTCTCCCCACACCACTTCTGCAGTTATTCAAGAGCGGCTGAAACCTCTAAATGGACACTCAGAGAAGGAGATTAACTTAAGTGATACAACTACACTATGGAAGAATTTATGGAGGTGTTTACAGGGCAGCCAAGCCAGCTGTTTGAGCACTTAAGTCCTGGGCACCCACAAGACCTGAGAGTTTGCACCTACATTTTTGTGCAGGCGGCCTTGGGGAAGGCTGTGTTTCAGCAATAAACAGCAGGGGACAAGATCTGGCACCTTTATGGCACCTGGGCTGTTCGATGTTGGATGCATGAAAGCCCCGTAACAGCAGATGAGACAGATGAGGTCTGGCGCTGACCCACGCGGCAGGTAAATACAACATGAGGCGCTTTGTAAGGCATGTAGCATTACCTCTATTTTCCACAGGCATGCCAAAGCATTTACAGGACTGTTCCTACCGTTGCTGAATCTGGCCACAAACTATGGCTGTGGAGCTGTTTCTGTGCAGCAGAGTATCTTCAGTCGTTCTCCATTGCTCAAGTCTCCACTGCTTAAGAGGCTTCTAACTGATTTATTTTGCCTAAAGATACACGAGATGTCTATGACATGTTTTGGTCTTTCATCAATGAATGATTTTCATTTATTGGACTAACCTTATGTCTGCTAATTGATCATTTAAGTGAAATATCCATTCACACTCTCACACTGCTAACAGAAGCATTCATAGTCAGCACCATCACTTGCTGTATTAGCACAATAAATCCAGTTCAGTGGGTCATTTCTGGATTTGGGAATCTGAGTCTGAGTTGATCTGCCTTGGTATTAGTCAGTCTAATGATTCATCTCCACTGAGACAACCAGAACAGGCTAGTGCCTTTCAAACTGAGCATTTACATTCTGCTCCCAGTTAATTTCTTCTTTCTTTAGGAATGAGTCCTCACGGAGTATCTCTTTGGTGTGGTTTACCCTGCTTTCTACTGATATTTGCCCTAAATGACACAAACCCATGGCCAAGATTTAAAAAAAACCCAAAAAACAAAACATAAAAATGCTTCTTTACTTCTGCTACATTTAGAAGTAATTCATCAGCTATGAGTACCATTATACCAAAATACCTGGCATTTTTCATTTTGGTAGATAAACCTGTGCTTACGGGGATATATCTGAAACAAATAAACAAGCAAAATATACATACTAGTATGAAAGCACTCTGGAGTAGGCTTTGGGCGTATTAAAATGCATTAGGAGGGATTCCAGTGACAGGTGCACCAAAGCCAGTGACAATTGCTAACTAGAACTTTTCAGGAGAGATAAAAGAATAGGCAAGATATTACATGAAAATCATAAACCAAATGTAAATTTAGAAATAAAATATGCAGAAAAAGAAGACTAAAATAGTCAAGCTTTTCTTTTGCTACATTATGTTAACTACCACTTGCAATTGTTATAAATGTCACTTGCAGGCTTCCAGCTGTTCTGGAATGGGTTTGTTTTTAAAGCACTGACTGAATAGAATAATTGTTTTGTAATGTTGAACTGTATGGTGTGCTGGTTTTGCTTCTGCTTTTAAATGTATTTAACTGAATAATCTAATAATGCTCATGCCTCAGATACCTGCAATGTGATAGGAAGTACTCTGAGTATCTAAAGATTCATATTCACTTCAGTGATTTGTCTAAGCTGTATATTTCCATTGTGCAGAATATAACTCCTATGCCTCTGATCAAGTTAAAGCACTCATGATTCAAGACTTGTGTAGTTTTAGCTATTGTTCAGCGGTTATATTTCTAATAAAAAAATGCTTTATGTTTTTGTACAATGTTGTTATCTACATTACAATCTCCAACTTCAGTAATACACTTTCTTAATTAGTACAGCACTTTCAAGCTGTAAGTTTGGTTTTATGACCTGCTTTGATGATGTCATCCATAAATTCCCCTTCTCCCTTTTATTCTTGTATAAACTGGGTGGCCTAAGGCGCTGATTCTCTTCTCATGTTGGTTTTATTCTGTGAAATAAATCTAATGTCTTCAGGGAAGTTATTTGTGATTTAAACCCACAGCAGAGGAAAGCCAAAGCTTCAGGTTACAGCAGTACAATCAAACACAATTGAATTGCAGTGACTTAACAAGCTGCCTCCTGTCAGCTGAGCAGCTACAAGGATCCAGGAGCATGTTTTTAGTCCAATTAATTACAAGAGAGTATAACTTAGCTTAAATGAATGAATGAAGGTGGAGACAACAGAAGACATGAGGACAAATAACTTTTCTAGGCTATTTAGTGCTTGACTTTAAGGTGTACCTTTGGTCTGTAACCAAAAGCTGTGAACTACACTCTGGCAGCCAGGCATTTACAAGCCTGTTGCTCTCATCCTGACGCCGGGCTCCTCCATCACCATGTTATGGACTCCCATTTTACAGCCAGGGCAGGCAAGCACCCACTTTTAACAGTGATTTTTATGACCTGTATTATTAGATGATTATTTTTAGACGAGATGAATTGCATCCTAGAGCATATTAACTCTGTTAAATATAATTCTGTTAACTGTCAAAGGAGAGAAAGCAGACTGATTTAAACACAGAGTTATGCATTGCCACCTGTTGAATCCCACTTGAATCTCATATAAGCAGGCTTTATTTACTCAGTGTAGTAACTGGGACCGAAGCAAGGAGCAGGTTTGCTTTGATCTCTTTTCTCTGCACAGAGGGAGGTGTTTGTGGTACCTAGTTTTAAACACCTAAAATGCAATAATGGACTAGCAAAGACAAGCTAAGCAAGGTGTGTGGAACCCCTTTAGAATCAAAGGGAAAAAGTCTCTTGTAGAGGTAAAAAAATGTTGTTCCTCTATACTTATACATATAGGTCTCTATCCTATATAACGTAGGGTATCATACTCCAGAGGTAACTTTTTCTACATTGACTTAAAATGTTAATCTGGATAATCGGGTCAGATGGAGACACTAAGATGAATGTTCCAGCATGAGGTAACTGAGAAGCAACGCACTCCACTTTTGCTTTATTTGTCCTGTCTTTTCCTCTTCTCCTCTCACGCAGATTTTTTATTTCTCCACAGGTTGAGTGGAGGACCATAATATTTTATCATTCCATTTAAAAAGGAGAAAGTACATGCAGTTAGCAAAGTTTTTTCAGGTCAGGAAAATTGTAATTGTAGTGATCAAACGTGGCACTGTGTCGGTAACCAAAGAAGTGGTATCTTTGTGTGTCTCCTCCCCCCACAACCTCCTTCCTTGAAAAGCAACAGCAAACTGGTAACAGATAAAGTCAAATGAATAACTGACTGTGCAGAGGAAAAAAGATATTGCAGGCAGCAAAAGTTCAAAATCAGTAGAAAAAAATAGTGCACAATCCTGCATCCTTCACACAAGTAGTTTGCAAAGAATTACAAGATCAGGACTTTTAAAATTAATGACAACTCTTTAAATTTAAGCTCTATAGACTCATTAAATCAGTAAACAAGAACTGTGTGATGTGAAAAGAGAATTTGAATTGTAACTTCACTTTGTAGTTTAATCCATCACAAATAGCTTTAGACACAGCAGTAAAACATCATAATCTCATCTTTTCCCCATCTCAGTTGTCTGCATTCAGTAATCCAGAAAATTACTTTTCTAGAGTATGTAGTATGGTGTAAAAACATGAATTTCCATTCCCCAGTTTTACTGTGTCCTCAGCTTCAGGAGGAAATAGAAACTAGAGAAAAAACCTTAGCTAAAATATACTGTTCAGTTTTTTTTACCAACCAGAGCATAAACATTATATTCTAGGGTTTTGTTCTCTCTAATTTATTACTTGAAAATATTTGAATAGACTCCAAGGAAAAAACATGGGAAGCTCCCAGTGACAAAAACTATAATTAAAAATAAAGCATTTTTAAAGGTTTGTTTTATTTTAAACAGTGAGATAAAGTCACGATATATTTGTGTGGATTTGCATTTTATGTGTGTTTGTAAAGCACATAGGAAAAATGCAGCCTTCATGTTGATAGAGATTGATAGGATATTACTACAACACCCGGGACATGAATAGTAGTAAAGGATTATCAGCAAACAACAGTCTAGCAGAAGTAGTCTTGAATTAAGTGGCATGCAAATCTCTGAAGTAGACTATGAATGTAGAAGGCAATCATTAAAGATGAGAAACTCTTTAATGGAGAGGCTCATAGGAGAAGTTTCCTCATATATCTTCTAACTTTCTGGTTTTAAATGTTCATCTGTGGTAAATAAAGCTTTCTTCTTCCTTCATAAAATTTCAGTGTTGTATTGTTCTCTTATCAGGAACAGTTAAGTATAAAAACACAGTGAAAGAAACCATAAACACTTGTGAAGAGCTATGGTTCCCACAGCATACCTGTGCGTGCGTGATTCCTCTTAGAAACATCATTCAGAGGTTTACACTTCTCATGCAATTACAACTTCATTTGAATTCTATATTTGCAATGACTTCTACATTTTAGGATGCTTCATTCATATTATAGCCACTCTGTGCCTTGACTCAGGGACTTCACAGCTGCACATATCAACCTGTTTCATCTTCAGGTAGTTCAGCTCAGAGAGGCCTTTCTTTCTGCCTTGCTGCACATCACACTGGGTCGTAGGCTTGCGTTGCACTTGCCAAGGGTTAGACTAAGACTAGGAGGTTCTTTGGTACTGCTATGATTGAATGTGTTTCTGAAACAACTCTTTGGACATGTGGGAATGCCTGTTCCAGTAGATGTTATGATGCTCTTCTTCTCCAGGAACATCCCACAGAAAAGGCTATACTAATACTCTCATTTTTCTCTGTAGAAGCTAGCATCTTACTATTGGCTTACATTTGCAGAAGTTTACTGTTCCCACTGTTCCTATCACCCAGTTAACAGGTATAGGCAAAACTCCCAAAATAACTATTCCCTTATTCTTTCTACATAGTGGCTAGACAGGGAGAAAATTCTGCTTAGGGAAGACATAAGAAATTAATAACTTCCATGAAACATCTTAATTGATAGACAGTCTACCTTTGCTTTTTCTTTACTGGGCTTATTTAAAAGCAGTAAAGGAGAATCTCATGAGATTGTAATTATTACTATTGTTCAGGTTCTTTTATTGCAGGTACAAGTCTTTGTTGCCATGATCAATTCCCAGTTTTATTGGCAGAAGCCATCTTGCCCAAGAGGTAGAATGTTTCAAAGTGTCCAATGGAATCTGGAAAGTTATGATGCATTTTTTGTAATGCTGTGCTCCCTAACCTTTTTACTGAGTGCTGTGCAATGGTGGATCCGCCAATTTATTCTTTTTAGCTTTTCTGGCTTCTCACATAAATAATACATGTGAGGAGAGGAAGAAGGCTCAACTCTCAAGAACTACAGAGAAGAAAGTGTGCCTGCCTTAGAAAGGGATTTGGGAGTGCAGTATTTGAAAAGTGATTACAGACTACTCAAAATAAAAACTAAATAATAAAAAGGACCCTGATATTACTTTTGAAAAAGGGCTCTGAGACTTAGAAAAACACCTAAACTGATAAAGATAGCAGAAAGAGAAACCCGTAGTTCTGATTATTTTCCTGCTTTAATCCTGACAGCACCTTTTCCATTTCATCTAATAAATGCCTGGATTTTCTGCAAACCTTGCTCCTCTATCTTCAGTAAAATTACAGAAGGAGAATATTTGAACACATTTCTCTTAGGTTAAGCTTTTCTCACAAAGAAGGGAACATCATGGTAAATGGAAACAAATATGCCCAAGAAAAAATAAAATCTAAACTCCAATTTTAATTTGCACAAAAAGAAATATCAAAGACTTAAGTAGCTAGTAACAGCACTAAACAGAGACAATCATTACACATTGAGATACCTTCCTGTAACATGGACTCCCTTCCTTGTAGGTTTTGGCTGCTTATTTTAAACACACATACTCAACTACAGAGACACAATGCTCGTACATAAAGCTGCAGTAGCCAAAGCCCAAAAAACTTCAAGGAAAGTATAAATCAGGACCATGAATCCAACTAATATTTGGAAAATAGCTGACAGTGTTTAGAACTGAAATCACAATTCAAAACCTTCCAGATACGATGGAGGTTCAAAATTCGGATTTTTTCCCCTAGTCACAGAAGGTGTTTGAAAGACTTGAACAGAGATTTAATATTTTACTGAGAAAAAACAATCTGCCTTGCAAAGGTCAGAATTATAGAAAGTTTATGATTTTCATGTAGGCTAATTTTTAATTGAAGCTCATCCTAGGTCTTTAACTTTTTTTTTTCTGAGAATTTTCCTCTACTTTTCTTCAGGGTTCCAGAATCCTACAACTTTTCTCACTTTCAGATCTCACATGCTTTTTATCTCCTATATTAGAAAAAGACACTCTGCTGGTGAATCTAACTGCTCATCAACTCTGTTTCATGTTTCCTCTCTTAGTTTAAGTTGAAACCTTTTCCCACAAACTGTCCAAAAGGTAGTTTTGATTTTCTTGCCTACATTTATTGAACAAACAGAGAAATCATATAATCCTTGACATGTAAAACAATATTACAAAGGCTTTGAATTATAACCATTTGCTCGAGTCAGAGCTATGCCAAAGTATGTCCACCACTGATGAAATGTTTCATTTTTACCAGAATCTAAAGCAGAACGTCCTCAAAATTTCTCTCAGGGAGTGTAGTTGTATTGCATAAGCCACTACTCAAAGTGGTTTGTCTGTCCCATGAAGACCTTCCCATTCAACCATCACCTTCCAGCAACTGCACACTAAACGTTCAATCTTTTTTTCATGATGTGAAGGTTTCAAAACTACCCCTCTTCGCAGATGTATACTTTAGACTGTTTAGGTTGGATATTAAAGCCTAGGTTTTTTTCCATGGGCATGTGTTTCACACGTGGGGCAGTTGGAGTTTACCAATTTACTTAATTTGACTACGTACCCTGTGAGTTTAGGAGTACTTCATTGGACTATTCTCACCTGTCCTTAAACTATTCAACATAAAGAATGGCTGACAAATGCCTCAGATCCCAGGACGTCAAACTGCATATATGAAAATTTTGTTACACAAAAAGTAAACCAGAGTTCAAAACCAAATAGGATGTTATTCCATAAATATTGTTTAAACATTTAAACATATTGTTGTGTGTTAAGACCACAATGAAGTAAAACTTTAGCCTACTACTATGAAGTGATAGGAATAGTAGATACAATCAGTAAAGTTGACCCTCTGACCCTCCCCCAAAGTTCACATCTGACCAAGCAGCACCAATTGCAAGTTAAACTGAGCCTTCACCTTGAACTTCTCTTCTCCTTTTGAAAAACAAGCTCCCTTCTCACAACAACCATGCTTGCATTCTGCAAAATCCCTTAATAGTAACAAGTTGTTGAGTGGAACTGGCCCTAAATTGTGCTGCTTGAACGGCAAGACCAAGCCGGGAATGCAGCTATGGACATAAATTGACCATGACAGCTGACTTGGCAGGTGAGAGCCTGGAGTTCTGACCCTGGGTCACCTACGCAGTGTTAACACAGCTTTAGTAATCTTGAGCAAGGCAAGAGAAAGGCAAGGTTTTTATATTTTGCAATGGGTGTTTTATATTAGATGCTTTAAATCTACACATAAGATATAGCTGCTCATTTTTTTCAGAAGCATGGAATTTAGCTGACATACATCTAATCACTGATATGCTTGCATAGTCTGAAGTCATCAAGATGTCCCTTGTGACATTTTATTTTGAAAAGATATCCTTCTCCCAGAGCTTTAGGTACTCTCACTTCAGCCTAAAATCCAACAAAAGGAAGTAAAGAAATTCAAATTCCTTCAAATCTGGATCTCTGTAATTCACTGAATTATTGAGAACAACCCAAGAAACGCTTTTTTTAATCTATAGTCTGATATGCAGTTCCTACAGACAGGCTCAAAAAAGCAAAATAATATAGAAGAAGAAAGGTTACTATGTCAACAGATGTATTTTAATACTATTCTATGTAGCTGTTTACAAGATCAAGCATTTTTTGTTAAAAAATAAGATTCAATTTCAGTGCACTGAGAAATATAATTTTCTTTAAGGTGTGGCAGTGCTGAATATCATTGCTGAAGAACCAAAATTTAATTTCAGTCCTAACTTTATGTAACTTATATTGACATTGGCTTCCTCTATTGCTTTGGCAGTATCCCTTCACGTGCTGTTGTCATTTTGAGCTTCTCCCATAAGCAGTAGCATTACTTTCATCTAGCTGAATTCTTTAGCAGGTGTGCAAGTGCATGAGCAAACCCCAAACATACCTGAGATGGAGATGCCTTGTTGTGATGACCGTGTAGTTATGTTTTGATCAAATTCATCAAAAGAGAGAATTTATTTTTTATTTGAATACTGAAGACAGTGGGAAAACGATTAAGTCTTTTGAATCTTAGATAAACGTCATGCTAAGATGGAATGTTAGCAAAATCAAAACGTTTTGACACAAGGTTTTATAGGCGGTCCTGGGCTTGGTCTCAGCCCAAATGTGGTACAAGCCAGATGCTGATGAAGTACACCACGGACATGCACCTTGTTTTATAAGGGGTTTATGAGCCACGTCCCCAGGTCCAGTTCTGCAGGTGGTCTGGCTCATGGGGCTTCTTGGTTTCCAGTGACTGGCAAGGGGTGTCCTTGTGCAAGGGGATACATCCCATCAAGGGACCTCTGGAGCTCATCTGCTGCAGGGAAGCTGAAATTGCAAGATCCGCTTTCACTGAAGTGGACACACTCTTTCACTTTTTTCCTTTCAAATTTGAGCGTTTTCTGGATGAAAGATTTCCATTTTCTGAAAGCTAAGGCAGGTTTTGCTTCACTTTTCTTGTATGATTCCTAGGGACATTTTTTATATGTTTTTCCTGTTAATTGGAAGGCAACCATTTTTTTTAAACTTATAAATATTTTGTGAAATAAAATCACTAAGTTCTCCTCCTAAATATTTTACCTCAGCTATAGTGTCTTATTTTATTCTAATGCATGAATAAACAATTTCTTTAAATATTTACATGAGAGGGTAGTTTATAGATATTTATGAAGCTGTTATTCTCTAGGCAAATGTATGGTTGGGGTTTGGGGGGTTTTTTTGCTTTGATTTTTTTAGGACTTGTAATATCATCGGACAGTGAGGGATTCTCCTTCTCTATCATCTTTGTGACCCATTTGATTACCCTCAGCCTTAAGCAGACAGAAAGGAAGAAAAAAAAATCTTAATTTTACTCTTCTGGGAGGGCATGGAGGTGGTGTTTCCCTGGGTGCAAGAACTACACCAGTCACACACGATCTCTGGAAAGCAGGTGTTCTGCCAAGCTGTTGCAAAGATGCAGTTTGTCTCCCACAAAAATTCCTGTTAGCATGCACTGTTTGGACAGGGCAGAGAGTTTTTTAATTTTAATTTTAATTTTTATATTTCATTTAAAAATATATTTTTTAAATATATGATACAGACAACTCCACAAAGTATTATTCACTTCATAAATATTTCAGAAGTTAAATATGTGGAGGTTGTGATAAACGTGCAGAGATTTTAACGCTTTATTAATATAGATGTTGGTTTGCTTATCGGCATAGCGTTGGGGTTTAAGTATTTCTCTGTAGGGATCTTTCAAACAGGAGGGTGAGGAATGTTCAATAGAGCCACCCGACAGTGAACATTTGCAATTCGTTTGTGCACAGGACAGCACAGAACTAGTAACTCGGGGTCTTTGGTCTGGTCTCTGTTGAGACCTGAAACATACTTTGAAGAGGACTAAAGGTCTCTAGAGCTGTTAAGAAACAGCCCTGACAGATTTTCATGAAATTTTTCAGGTGGAGAAGGCAGAAATCATACTCACTTGAGTTTTGGACACAAAATTCCTTTGGACCTCTGGAGGCAACTGTCCTCAGGTGGCAGGACTTCTATGTCTTTCTAAAAAAATTAAATATATATTTTCCTGTATAAATTTTGCTGCACTGGCTGATTCAAGTGGCTTTGATAATAGTTTCCCTGGCTCTCAGCACCAGAAGTGGAGAAACTCAGGTAGCTAAGACCAAACCAGGTACTACAGCATGTCGTACAGGTTATATAGCCAAATTGTGGGACAAGAGGCTGCAGAGAGGCCCAGTGGAAAGAGCTCTGGGTGCTTGTGTGGATGGCAAGTTGAACAGTGTGACCTGTAGTGTGCCCAGTGTGTCTTCCCAGTGTGGCAGCCAGGAGGGCCAACCATGTCCTGGGGGGCATCAGGCACAGCATCGCCAGCCGGGCAAGGGAGGGGATAGTCCTGCTCTGCTCTGCTCTGCTCTGCTCTGCTCTGCTCTGCTCTGCTCTGCACTGGGGCAGCCTCACCTCGAGTGCTGGGGGAAGTTTTGGGGGCCACAATACAAGGAGGCTAGAAAGTTATTAGAGTGTAAGCAGCAGTGAGTGAGAAGACGGTGAAAGGACTCAAAGACAAGATTTACGAGGAAAGGCTGAGGTCATTTGGTTTGCTGAGCTTGGAGAAGGCTGAGGGTTTGCCCTCCTTGCTTTCTCAAGAGAAACAGAGGAGCGGGAGGTGCTGATCTCTCTCTGCTGACCAGTGATAGGACATGAGGAAATGAATGGAATTAAGCTGTGTTCAGGTAAGTTTTGATTGGACATCAGGAAAAAAGTTCTTTACTGAGAGGGTAACTGCTTACTGGAACAGGCTCTGTAAAGGAAGTGGTCACGGGACCAAACCTAACTGAGTTCAAGGAATGTCTGGACAATATTTATAGTCATATGGTTTAGTTTTAGGTAGTCTTGTGGGAAGAAGGGAGTTGGACTCAGTGATTCTTATGGATCCCCTAGAGTTTAAGATATTCTATAATTCTACGATTCTAGGTAAGTGCCAGCAGGATGCAGCCAGGGAACACAGACAGAGATGAAGAAAGAGAGAAAGGAAGGTACATTGGTGCACTCTGCTGTGAAAATGCAGCAAAGGTGAAAAAGATGAATTTCAATCCGGGCACATGGATCTTGCTAAAAGTGTGTCAACTCTGAATTGCTATGTAGTTAAAGCTCCTACGCAACATTAGCTTACTTTGCTGAGAAAATAAAGTTACAATATTTCACTGAGATAAAGCTAGGGACTTAGTCTTGAACTTTGGTTTAAACCCCTGGATTTAAATGAAATATCTACATTTCCTTTAACTTAGCTATACCTGAGCTGACTGAAAACTAAATGTGTCCCCTGCAAAGCCAGCAACATAATTCCTTTGTATGATAATATGTACAAAAACTGATTTGCCTTAAGAGGGCAGACCAACCAGACATCTAACCTTAGGACAGACCTTTGAGTGTTTTTTATTGTTATTTAATATTTATCTAAACTTTGGATCTAAAAGGATATTTTAAAAGATGCGGTATTTTGGCTGAAATGTTCTAAAAAGGTTTTAAATGGCCATATTTATTCATATCATCAATACAACAACTTTTACTTCCCTTGTAGAGTGGCTGGAACTATAATGCCATGTATATAACTCCTCCAAGAATACCACATAAAGTTATTTCAAATAAAATTAAAACATAGTTTGAAAAGTAATTTAAATTATTTATCAATATAATTAAGCTGTATTAATGCCCTTTATTATCTGTATTAAAAATTCACAAGGATTTTCATCCCTTTCATCTTTATTAGATGTGTCATAACTTGTTACGTATTTTCATGAACTATTGATGAATGTGAAATTCTCAAAAGCAATTTTTCCCTTTTAGTTATAATGACTATGTGGGGAGTATATTAATATTTGATCAAGTAGTTATATTTCTAGTTAGTATAATTTCTAGTACTTTTCCTTAGCATGCAGTACAAAGGCAACATCCTTAATGTACAAAGCCTGCAACTACTTGCAGCTGAAAAAAAATTTTATGCAGCATATAGCATAATTACCTATGCCTCCTTATCTCGTAAAAGTAATAGTATTACGACAATATAAACTGAGCAGAAGACATTGAAACATTATGATGAAAAAAGCAGCAGTTTCAGTGTTAGAGGCAAGTTCATGGGGAAGTTGATTTTTTTGTATGAAGAACTTATGGGTCTTCTCCCCTAAATTAAAGTATTTCCTCTTTTAAGTGAAATTCATCTTTTGGAGAGTTAATTAGTTACCTGCAATAGAAGGATGGCAGCATAAAAATGAAGTAGATACTTCAGAAAGACTTGAAGTAGGAATTTGAAATATAGGCCAACCTGGACAAAGTTTTTAATTTTAATTTTATTTCATGGGGTTTTTTTTGTTTGTTTTTTTACTTCCAGTTCTTTATCTCTTCTTATTTTATAACCTGGATATTGAGAAAGTGTTTTTAGACCATAGACATCTTCTCATACATTTGACAGCCAGTGCATCAAGAGTTCTAAATCATTTATGCTACCTTATGCTGACCAGTGCATAAAACTAGTAGCACATACCTTCCTAAATTGCTTAACTGCTTTGAGAAAACTCATCCTTTAACAGCCTAAATGAAGAGAATGAATCCAGACTCTTCCTAAGTGTTAGTGTTATGACCTAGAAACTTTGAAAAAAGAAAGAAAATACTTAGTGTTTAGAAAATGGAAGTAATTATGCCTCATTAACACCAAGGCAATTTGGTTTTTAAGATACAAGGACATTAGACAACTAAAAGAAAAAAATACAATAAAACTGGAATTGGAGCCCTCAGCCAACAATATTCTTCACTACCTAACTCAAATTTATTTGAAGGTCAGTTGCCTAGTTTAGGGGCAGATTCTGAATTGTGTTATGCATTTGAACAAATGAAACACAGGACTAGTCACTGCTCACGTTCAGATGAACTAAGGAGTTGCCCAACTACTTGCAGTACAAAACATTGCTTTTAAAGCACCATTTTATTTCTTTGCCTCTAGATGTGCTGCAAAATTCAAAAGCAATATCCTCACACTGATGACATTAAAATCTGCATGCAAAATTTCTTCATTAAACACAGAAATGAAAAGCAGGAACACACAAGGTTTTGAAGTTATTTTTATAAAAGCTCATGCTGATTGGAATTTAAATAAATAATTTTAACAATGAATTAAGTCTCTTTGACCTGAAATATTCCATATTGGTGTAGGGAAAACCAGGCAAAAATAAGACATGAAAAAACTGTAAAATTGTATCAGTGAGAATTTGTGAGTAAAGCAGAATGGACTAGCTGCTGTATTTAACTATACAATTACTTAAATAATAAAAAGATGAATTTGATCTCCCATCTTTTAAATTTTCACAATAGTATTCAATTTGGTTTTTTCTTAGAAAGATATCTCAGTGCAAATTTAATTAATGCAAAAAAGAAAAAAAAACAGGAACAAGAAAATAATAATTATTAGACAAAAGTTATTCTAGAAAGGGGATAGTAACATCACTCAGAAACTCAGGCAGTAAAGAGAGGACTAGAACCTATTTCTCCAGAGTGGCAATAACTGTCTTAGCTTTTCTCTCTCTTTCAGGTTCCTGCCTTACAATTCCAACCTCAGCAACGGAATTCCCTCAGACAGTAGTCTCTTCCATTCCTTAGATGTGATTTATCTGCAGATCCATTCCACTGTGCAATGAACATGGCAGAGGTCTTGAGGAAAAATAGTAAATCATAATACAATTAAAGATGGTACCATAAACCACAGGCAACAGAGTCAAACGAAGGCTTCACAGGAAACATTACAATTTAGATATTTTGGAAGAATGAAGAAATTCTTTTCTGTGAGGCACTGGCATAGGTTGCCTAGAGAAGCTGTGGATGCCCCATCCCAGGAAGTGCTCAAGGCCAGGTTGGATAGGGCTCTGAGCAACCTGGTCTGGTGGAAGGTGTCACTGCCCATGGCAGGGGCCTTGGAACTAGATGATCTTTAAGGTCCCTTCCAAACCAAGCCATTTTATGATTCTGTGATTCTATTTTACCAACTGAAAGATTTCTCAGGCCAGAGAAAACTAGTAACTAAATACACTCTTTAGTCTGCAGGCTATTCCACAATACAGTAAGTATTCAAAATAATATTCACCCCTGGGAAGATATGACACATTATAACTTGCTCTTTGGATTCACAAAGAAAATATGCTGCTGCAAGTATTTTATTCAAAATATAAAATAGAGTGGGAAACAGCTCCCAGAAGACAGCATTTAAAAGAAGGAAATACTTAAAACATCAAAATCAAAAGGACATCAAAACGCAAACGGCAACCTATTTGTCATGGCAGCCCACCCATAACCTAATTGCATGACAGATTCATCCAGAGGAAACTTGAAAGATGCTTACAGAAGTGTCTGACAGAAATCTTTTGGGAGATGGATGCCACTCTTGGCAAAACAGACTTTGTGGCTGGAAATTGGACTTGCTGTGATTGTTGTCCAGAGAAAAGATGGCGGAAAATATGGTTGGGTGTTGTACAAACAGGATCCAACTTCTTCAGGAGTGACAGCAATCTTACAATATGTTGACTAGGAGGATATAATGACAGTATAAAGCCTCCCAGAGTCTTTCTGAGAATCATAACAGGCCTTTGCTGAGTCATTTCATTTTTAAGGGTACCATCTAGAACTTTTTTCTTATTTGTATGAATACACTGAAAACAGTGCATGCAGTCTGTAAAGGCCTTTAGAACCCTCTAACCTAAAGACGTAAATGCATTATTACTAAGGAGCTGTACTTGTTCAATAAAATTATCTTGCCTTAGACATTTGGTTATCTTCAAATTTGTTTTGTGTTTGTTAATGTTACACATACAGTTATTTGAAATACTTTTCAATTAAATGCAAGCAGTTACTTCATGGCCTCATCTTTATCATAAACATTTTTCTCAACAGATGAATTCCCAGAATTCTCAGCTGGATGATGAATTAATGTTTGTAAAGTTCTTATAACATCTTTTTTAAGCAGACGTGATGATGTGTCCCTGGCTGTTCATTAAAGCACTTTGAAGGAGTGGAAAGTTGGTGCTTGAAAACTCGATTTCAAGTGTAGTTTACTAATTACACCTTATGAAAAAAAACGCTCCAAACCATGAGGCACTGGATAGGCAGGATTTGCTGTCTTCTTTTTTATAACATAGGGATTAAGGAAAACCATATGATGAGGTAGATTGAGTGGAATGAATTAATGCACAATCTGGCTCCTTATGCAGCCTTCAAAGGCCTGTAAAAAAGCATCTATAAGTGTCTGTGAACTGAAATGAGAAAGGAGGATACCATGGGGTCACTGACTACATTCACACAGAAGAAGGCTAGGGATGGGTGGGCTGGTCTCAAGCTACACACATGGTCCCTGATCAATCCCTGATGTGTATGTGGCAAGATGTAGACAGCTGCTGCTAAGTCATAGAGACTGTCTTTCACTGCATAATAATTATTTTTGTGCCTTCTGTACGGGATCTACCACCACAACGCTTTCAACTCCTTTGCATGGAGTGTAAAAGTATTGTCCTAAATCTGTGATCAGAAAAAGAGATATGGATTCTTCCTACTCCTGCAAGAAGAACCTAAACTTGTCACCGAGGATTTATCTGAAATCCAATTCACCCAGCTGATATGCAGTAGCATAAATTGTTTAAATTGGTTTCCACAAAGCCCACTGTATCCTGCTACAGTGTACTTACTGACAGCAGGTTTAATTTGCTTGGAAATCGAAAGTACAATCCACATCCTTCATGCAATGCAAAACACGGTGCATATTTAATGAGCTAACATTTTATACCCTTACGGTGTAAACTGAA
This sequence comes from Cnemophilus loriae, assembly GCA_013397755.1. Taxonomy (NCBI): domain Eukaryota; kingdom Metazoa; phylum Chordata; class Aves; order Passeriformes; family Corvidae; genus Cnemophilus; species Cnemophilus loriae. The sequence continues at coordinate 2,435,209 of VZTF01001716.1, forward strand.
CCTTTAAGGTTGATTGAAGTATGATTTAAATGTAAATCTGTCTGCCTACATTTTTATCTTTTAAAATAGCATTAAATACTCTTTACAGCTATTCAGCCTAGTACGTTCCCTTTTGGAGGGGAGATAATTATATATAATTTTTGTGTGAAATTTCATATGAACTACCTCATTTTCCGAGCAGGTACAGCAGCATATATTAAAGCACATCAGAAATTATTCCCTTTGTTGCAACATAAGATAAAATCCTGATGTGAAATTTGATACAAAGACTTGGTTGCAGTTGGTTTTCACGTATCCTGCTGTAATTTTGACGTGCAAAACAATTGCAAAACAAACAAACACATAAACAAACAAGCCCAAAGTAATTCTGAGTGCAGAAAGTGAGGCTTTCACACGTGTTTGGTCAGCAGTGGGTGCAGTTCAGCACAGTTGTTATTCTGCAAGTGGTCTTCATGAGAGGTAGAAACCATGTGTGTTTTCATCCTCTGAGGGTTGTGTCTGATACTTCACCTTCCCAAAAGTCTTCCTTGGAGAGTTGTGAAGACAACCAATTTCATGTAAATGAAACAAAATTTCTCTCTGCATGTTACTTAGAATATCAGTAACAATCTATATTTAGAAGTTTAAGGTAGATTGGAATAGATTGGAGAGTGACTTTTGTATACAGGCTGCCTGAAGGAGTGAATTTCATCCATTCTGAAAACAACAGTGTTTACTGAGTGGGAAATAAAACAGATGTCTTACAGGTAGTCTTGAAAACCCTTTGCTACTTCAGATATGGATGTTTGTTGTTTCAGCATTTGTCTTCTGTTTAGATTCTTCATATTACCTAAAAAATTCCATACAAAATTCCTTTTCCTAAGGGAAAAAATATGAATCTTAACAGTAGTTTCAGTACTTCTTCTCATTTTGTCAGCCTCTTGAAAATTTTTCTTTTTATAAAGTAAGCACTCAGAAGATATGTCTGCCTATAAAAGAGTTTCTCATTACTTTTGGGTGTGGAGAAGCATAAAATATCAGCCACAGACTTCACTAATGATTGCACACTGTTTGTAAGCCTGAGGAATACAGAAACAGCTTCATTGATTACTTTGGAACAGGTAGAACTATTTAAGAGAAGGAACATATATCAAAACACACAGCAGTGGCATGGACTTGCAATAAAATAATCAGAACTAGACAACCCTCTTCAAAGACTACTTTTTAAAGATCTTTCCTGTCAGTCGTAAGACAAACAATAAAAGCATCATTTTTTTCCCCTTCTGCTTGTTCCTTTCAGCTCAATCTTTTCAGTGTTTCCAGAAGATGCTCAGTGTGCCTATAAGCCTTTCCAGAATACTTTGTCCTGAATATTGCACCTATAGGCTTCTTTTTCCTACCTCTACCCGCAGACAGCCAGAGTTTCTGGGTGTTATCATGTTTCCATGCCCTCAGCAAAGAGTAATTTGCAATGCTGTTGGATTACTTTCTCCAAGTTAACATACAATAGAGGGCAATAAAATTGTTCTGGTCACACTGAACATAATAAATATTATTTGAAGACATAACACAAGATATTCAATTAATAAATGTAGCAGAAATAAGATTCAAATGTCCCTTGAAACAGTGCTGCAAATCTCTGGCTAAATATGTGTAGGAGCATTGAAGAGACCTTATCTAGGTGACTGGAAGTCAAAAGGCAGTTTTTCTATAGGCAAAAAAACCCTACACAGCAACATAGGTGTAAATGCCCACCCAAGCAGGTACACCCAGGCACTGAGGAGCTCCGTGGCCTGTTGCATTGCCTGGGACACTGGGCTCCACCTCACACTGAGAGCAAGCCAGTGCTTGGCTCCTCAGTGGATGGACTTGCTGCTCCTGCTTCCTGCTCTGCTGCCCAGCATAGACCTGACACCCACCACTGAGAAATACATCATGCTGAGGAGTGCGTCTCCAGACCTCCTGACAGCAACTGGCCACCAAACATAAGCATTTTACTGTTTCAGTCTAAAAAGCAAAATGCAATCTGTGCAGGAAACAAGCATGTGACACCAAGACAAAAGTAGGCTGGGTGGACACGAGTGTCTCCGCAAGGACATCACCTGGAGATTTGCCATGGGATGTAGTGCTACTGGATGGACTGCTAGGCCCTCTGAGGCTACACCACAGAGGCAGCTCCAGTGCCTGCACAGATTTGAGCAGGTCTCAGCTTGGTTAATCACTGAGCTGCAGCATCACAGCTCTCAGTGGGGGTCAGTTGGCCAAACGAGGCTGTGGAAGAGGCATACACCCTTCCCAGTACAGCTATGCTGTTATGGACACATTAATCCTTTTTTTCTGGAAGGACAAACATTGTTTAAATTACGAGAGTCAGGATAAGGCTGATGAAGACCCACACACTCCTTCTAATTTTGAGTTCAGATCCACAACTTGCGAATTACAAACGATTTTTTTGGTAGGATATTTGGACAAAATAATGAATGTTCTTTCCCCTGCCCCCTCTCCCTCACCCCACAAATTTTCTGAAAACATGTTCCTAATCCAGGTTTAACTGGGTAGGATTCTGACCTAAACTAAAGGAAAACTTCCAGAGGAACTTAATCAAATATTAGCATTTGATCCTATTCTCTACTGATTATTTGTCCAGAGCTCTAGTACACTCATCAAAAATCCACACAGTTATTTCACAGTTATTTCTGTTGGGTGCTTTAAGAAATGTATCTGGAAATTTTTTAATACCTCTTCAACACAAACTTGTTCCCGTTTGATAAAAATAAATTCACTCATCTCAAAAAGGTTTTTAAATTTCCAAGTGTTACAGATAATTTGAACAGAAAATAAATGAGACCTCATTGGCCATATTTGCTCTGTCTTTCTGAAAGATAACCAAACATCTTATTTTTCACTCTATTAAAAAATCCCTTGAAAATATCTTGTTGCATTATTCGTTAATGTATATGATAATTACATACAGAACACCATCCTCGTCTTCCTAACTGAGTGCAAGGATTACAGTGCTACATATTTGATGTCCAGATGCATTTTGAATATAAAACCATATTTTCCTGTTAGAAAGGCTGGGATTTATGCAGATAGCTATCAATATTATTAATAGAATTACCTGCATAAATCCTTTTTTTTAAACAGGACTCCATAGTTTATAAAGATTTAATGTAATTTTTGGCTCTGTATCTTATTTGTCATATGAAGAACTTTTTTTAAGAAGTCTTTACTCAGCTAAGAGAATTTAGTACATCTTGTTTGCTACATAAATCTGATATATCTATTTAAATAACTTTTGTGGTCTCCTCTCCCATTAATGAGATACCACAGCATGTTCAAGAACCATGTTTGAGCAAAAAGTGGTATTTAAAGAGCTTGCCGTTGAGTGACTGGTAACACAGTGAATCCCACCCAAGTGAGAAAGCTTGTGTTTCATCCTGGGTGCTGCTCAGCTCCCCCCTGCAGGGCCAGAGTTCTTGCAGGTCTGATTTTTTATTATAGTTGGAAACAATAAATAGGATTTTACTATACCAATTTAAAAAGGTGCCCTATAGCTCAGGTCTTTTAGGTGTCATAGTGAGAAAGATGCTTTGCTGTCTTCTGCCTAAGGCCATTGATTCATGTGCTGGGGAAGCAGAAGACCTGCAGGTAGGAGGCAGGCAGAGAGGAAGAGGGTGTCCTGACTCCTGGGATCTGGTTTTTTTACACCCACACCTGCTCCTTCTTTTAATCCAAGCAGCAACAACAAAATTTAAGGCTGCTGTCAATGTAACAGTAAGACACTAGGCACCTATAATCAATAAAATGGATTTTCATCCCAGAATCATAGAATACCAGGTTGGAAGGGGACCTCGAGGTTCATCTGGTCCAACCTTTCTTGGGCAAAAGCATGGTCTAGCGAAGACTGCTCAGCACCCTGTACAGCTGAACTTCACGTGTCCTAGGCTAGGGAATCTACCACTTCCCTGGGGTGATTATTCCAATTCCCTCAGTTCCCTTTCCACAGAGGTACTCCCCAGCTGGTTAGATCCCAGCCTGTGCTACACTCCTGGACTATATTTTCCCAGGTGCAAGATCTTGCTGAACATGATAAGGTTCTTCTTATCCCACTCTTTCAGCCTGTCCAGGTTTTCCTACAGAGTGGCTCTCCCTTCCAAAATCTTCAGTTTCATGATCAGTTTGGTCTCATTGGCCAATGTCAACCAGAGTACACTTGATCCTATCTTCCACGTCATTTTATGAATGCAGCAAGCAGCGCTGAGCCCAATATCTGTCCCTAGAAATCCCCACATGTGACAGGTTGCCAGTTTGGAATGGAGTTATTTACCAGCACGTGCGGTGCTCTGGGTGAGCTGGTCAGCCTCTTCCCCACCCACTGCACAGACCACTTGCCTAGACCATAACACACCAGTTTCTCCAAGAGGAGGCTGTGGGAAACTGTATGGAGAGCTTTGAAGAAATCCAGGTAGACAATGACCACCGCTCACCCTACATGAGCCGAGCATGTTACTTTGTCACAGAGGGCAATCAAGTTTGTCAAGCCTGGTTTGCCCTTGGTAAATCATACTCATACTTAAATGACAGCTATGGCAAATTGCTGATGGTATCACCATGTTTTTCCCTGTAGATAGACAAATACAGGTGACAGGTGGATTGATTAAAATTAACTGTCTTGTGTGCAGTAAGAGCCAAAACCATATCCTTTTTTTTTTTTTTTTCCCCTGGGAAATCTATGAATCCAGCAAATATTGCACAGTTTTTAATTAATTCAAAAAATTAAACCATAAAAATCTGATAAGTGTCACAAATGAAATATTTTTGCCTTTTTATATGAAATGCAGATTTGGTCTAAAAGCAGTGAGTAAATTCCTTTTTTTTAATTTTTAATATTATCTATTCCTCCTGTTTTGTTCCTCCCTACAATCAGTTCTCTTCACACAAGGCCTGAGCAATATAACAGGTTTTTCACGGATCTCCAGTCAAGCCCAAAGACACGCGTGTAGGAATTTTCATGTGGGCAGTCTGCAAATGGTATTTTACCCCTACTGTTTTCCCAAATAAATAATTTTATGATAGTACCTAAAGCCTAGGCTTTGAAGTATATCATGGAATGCCATGTTCATTGGACAGCGGTTTAATAGTTGGACAGTAGATGACTGAATAAAAATCCAGGAAAATCTACTGAGTTTCTGGAGGGTTCTAATGTAATTGTGCTTCTCGCTTTGGAAGATTTGGGGAGATACACTTTAATAAGGTCATCTCTTTCTCTGCATTATTATCAAAATGCAGCTGTTCTCACATCTCATGTGCCAAACATATTTGATCTTTTTTTGGCACCCCCTCAAAAAAACTATAAAATTAACGCAAGATACCTCTTCCATCATTCAATATTCAACCTTACAGAAAATGACTTCTTAGCCTTAGTGAATAAAACATACGCCTGATATGCTCAAATCCTATCCCTGGCATAGATGCTGACAAAGGAAGCATAGCATCTGCTCCCACTCTGTTGCACAACACTCAACCCCATAAAGAGCTGCAAAATGCAGAGCAGAAAGCAAGTAACACGTAACTAATTAACATCTCTTTTATGTGTCTGACTGTATCTGGCACAACAGTGACACAATTTTTATTTGGTTTTAGTACTGTGGTTTGTTTCCATTTTATATTTTCTTTTACTGTGGCCATGGCTCTCCTAGTTTTAAACAGCACATACCCACAGAAAGCAAAGAAAAATATATTCCCATATCATCTTATCCAGTTCAGACTCTGGTCCCACTAGAAAGGCAAAAAATTGCTTCCTCATTACTGTTAGCCTCCTACTTTTCCCCAGAGAGCAGGAAAACCTCTCCATATAGCTGCTATTTCACATTTATCTGTATACTGTGAACAGAAGGGACACGAAGAGGCTGGGATGAGAAAGACTGCTCTTCCTCACATCTCTTTGCACCACGCTGCTCTGTAGAAGCAGTCATGCTGCTTTGAGGAGGGCCAAAACGCAGCTATTTTTTTTTCTCAGAGAGTGTGGCAATACAGGAAGAGCATCCAGAATGACAAAGCAAGACTACAGCCTGCAGTAGGACACTCTGCAGGACTCCCAGGGCGAAGCCAAGAGAGGGGCAGCTGGATGAAGGACGTGAATGTCAGCAGAGGACTGGCCCAGGACTTGCCCTGACCAGTGAGGAAGCGAGGGAGCTTTGTCCATCATGACTTCAGGACTTCAGGCACCAACGTGGGTCTTCACTGACCCAAGCCTACTGCGATTCTGTGTAAATGCAACATGAAACCAACACAGGCATTGGCGTGGCTGACAGTGAACAATGGAACTGTGTAGGAGAGGCAGGGGTTTCAAACAAGACTGTCCTAACCCAGGTCTGAAAATTTGCTGTAGCCACAAATGTTGTGTCTTATATCAGGCAATCCCATCTGAGTGATGTGATCACATTGGCTCCAGGCTGCTAGACCATGACTGCAGCAACACTCTGCTGTCCATCAGAAAGGCCAGGACACCCAGCCCAGTCCTCTGTTTGACTTACTCCCTTTGGAAGAGACAGAAAGGAAACATTTTTCTTCATTTGCCTAAGAACCAACTAAAATAGTTACAGAATGACAGTACCTTATTTAGTGTACATAAGGCTTGAGTATACTAGTCTACATATCATAGCAAATCATTATCCGTCCTTCTATCGTACAGCGTAAAATCTATATTACACGGTTGTGTAAAAACGTACTAGAAACTATACAGAAAAGAAAGAAGAGAATATTTGTCCCAATGATTTTAAAATGAAGGAAGTGCAATTAAAGTAATGGAATATGTCCCCCTTTTTATCTTTTTTAAATTTTTTTTTAACTGAAAGAGTGCAGTGTAAAAGCCCTGATATAAAATTTAAGCCAAGTACTTTATTTTTTTTTTAGACTCAGCTGTCAAAACTTGTGGGATCATAAAAAACCCAAAACATGTACTTCTGTAACTGTTCACATATAACTTTTTATCCTGTTTGAAATCCATATTCTTAAGTCACAGACACCTGTACACACAGTCATGCATCGAACAGATACAACTTTTAATTGTTTAAATTTTCCTTTGTTTATTTCTATCACATATACTGTGATGAATTTATTTCTATTCTATGCATTCGAATTTCCTACACTTTTGAATTATTTCTGAAAAATAACATGTCTGAGTCATTCTGGAAAGGAAAAAAAAGAGCAGAAAGCACAGAAGTGGCAGCTGTATTGCTTTGTGAGTCAGACAGAGGCATTGGACTGGCATTTGCTTGCTGCTCCTCCCTCACCCTAAGGAGGTCCAGCAGTGGGAGCCAAGCAGATGGTGCAGTGCTGTTCATTAGAGAGACTCCCACAGCCACATTTAGCAGTTGGAGAAGGTCAGGAGGGGTGTGTGGCACCCCCAAGAGTGCGGTGAGAGGCATTTTAGCACGACTTGTCTCAGGGACACTACTCTGAGCTGGGCTCGGAGTAAGGATGCACCCGATGTCCGCAAACTGGAGTGGCACAGAGAAAATAATGTTTTCCTGACATTTCTCAAAGGTCATATGGTGCTTTTTTTGGCTGAAAACAACATTAAAGAAGGGAGTAATGATCAAAAAGAGAAAAAGGGCTGGGAGAAGCCTGCTTTGCACAGTTTGTTCTCATTCCTCGCAGAAAAGTGTCGTATTGACTGTCTATCAGGCTACTTTGTAAATACAAGAAGTAGGACTGATCTGGCTGTTTGTTCTAATCACAGTAAAATACAGAAAGCAAAATAAATGACATGGGGTGTAGTGCTTGTTTATAGACTGAGTTCTGCTGCTATAAATAAATATTGCAGAACTGTAGTCCATGTGTTCAGTTGGCAAGATCTGCTTTTTGGGGAAATTTAAAGAAATTTTCACAGTATCCTCAAGGCAGCCATCTCAACAGACAAAAGGTGACTTGGCTTAACTCTTCTGGCAGGGTATTTAATTTATAAAACTAGCTTTATCCAACACACTTTTCGATGTGTCTTTATTTAGTGTTTTGTACAACATCTGCATGTTGTTCGCTCTTGGGATAGAGACCCTCGCTGTTGATGGTCTCTGTAATAGTCAGCCATTAGGAAAGAGTATTCACATTGTTTTAAATTTTGTCAAGAGTATATTCTCCTTTACTGGAGTACAAGGAGGTGAGAAGAACTAAGCAAGCAAACATGATACTGCCTGGATTTTGGTACATGGTTAACAGAAGCACTGGCACCGAGATCCAAAAATCTGTGCAGATTTCCGAGACTTGGAAAAGTATATTAATAATTGGGGAAAAAAAAAAACCCAAACCAGTTCTCTTTCTTGCACTTCCTAAACAGGAGATAGTACTTTCATATTTCACAGCAATACAGGAAAAATAAAGTTTGTTTTTAAGGATGCAGTGTTCCAGAGAGAAGGCTGAAGGTAGGTAGGAATCACTTCCGGACCAGTCCTCCTTCAGGGAGTAGTGGGAAATGTATGAATAAGCACAGGAACAGAGGATAAATTAATTTTGTGCTGATGTAGAGTACCTGCAAATCTTATTTCTAAAAGAAGCAAAATTTTCTAGACGGCAGATGCTATCTTCTGGAAGGTCTGGTTGCTGGGATTTTTTTTTGTTTTTTAAGATAAGACTTCTAGTCAGAGTGAGATGGGAAGGTGGTAATTTGAGACATCTAGTCATTAGCATGTGCCATTTATATTGCTACACCCTAAAATTCAGATTTCCATGAAAACACATTTGCTTGTTTCTCACTTCTTGATCTGTGCACAATGTCTAGACACATACATTGAACATAAGTACAGGACATCATATAAATTTCTGCAGCAGAGAACAGCATTTCTCAAACTATCCTTCTGTTTTCCTATTATGGTGCTTCTTTCTTTGCTTACATTTGCTACAGTAAGGAAGACGATTTCTTTCTTTAGGCCCTTATGAATGTTTTTTACCACTACACATAGACTTGTTTTATGGAATCTATCAGAGATAACAGGAAGGAAGAAATATTTTGTTGCTTTAAACAACTGATGCAAGGTCAGAGACTGGATCAGTACAGGGAATGAATTACTTCCCTGGTGTCCAGAATCCGTACCTTCATAAAACCCAGAGGAGGAAATTTGTAGACTGGAGAATTATGCTGGAGAGCAGATACTGCCTGCATTATTCTGTAGATTAGAAACATGGAACATTTTCTGAGGGCTATGCTCATTTTAATTCAAAAAGAATGATACAGTAAGCAAACCTAAAAAAAGAATTACAATGTGGCATTGATTCCACTGCAAGAGGCAAACATTCAATTATTTTCAAGCAAAATATTGTGCAACAAGGTCTTATCTTTTAAATGCAAAAACGAGAACTAATGTAGCATTAAATTTCTGGAGTTAAAGATTCAAAAATCATCAATCAATCGCTAATGCGATTATTACATCAGCCATATTGCATATTTTGCAACTTACATTAGTGCCACAGACTAATACATTAGGATTTAAGGTAATAAAGAGAGAAAAACAGCAAATCCTGCATTTATGCTATGAAAACCACCCAAAGAAAGAGAAAAGCTTTTGTGATACATATATACTGTGGGGGGTTTCGCACATGGTGTCATGAGCACACTGCTGTCAATCACTGCAGCAGGCTTGCTCTTGTTCTGTGTGAATGCTGCCCTCAGGCCCCCTGATAACACAGCTCCCCTGGCTCACCCGAGCATGATCACTGGGGCCGTGCAATGGTGTGGTTTTCTCAGTGCCTCAAGGTCATCTCTGTTACCTCAGAGGGTATCTGCAGATGTTTATTGAAGGCAATAATGAACTTAGCGCTCATAAACCTTCTCCAGGCACTGGTACGTGACAATTCTCTAACTGGAAGGAAAACAAAAAACTGTGTAAGGTAGCTGAACCTGCCTATCAGAGCACTGGGTTCTCAGATAAAATAAATACATACTTAGAAAGTAGAAGAAAATGTCTCCCATGTCACTAAAAAGTAATTAACAGAACAGGAGCAACAACCCATAAAGAGTGAGAGCAAATATTAAAGCTCTAATGAAGAGCTTTAATAATTGGTTTTGTTGCTGGATGCAGAACAATTCCTCATTTCTCCACAGTTTTCCTACTAGAGGTGCAGAAACTGGTGGTATTTACAAATCTGGCCAGACATGCGCAAGCTGAAAAGGGGAACTAAAAGCCTAGTGTGCCTTTGAAAGCAAAAAGTTTGTCTTATTCACCTAAGAAGACCAAGAGCATCCTGGCTCTTATAAAGCTCTTCTTCTCCCAGATGTGGAAGGGGTTGGAGAATAGGAGGAAGGCAACATACACAGATCGGCTTTTGAGATATCGGGCTTTTTAATTGGTGGGACTTGTAATATCAGGGGTCAGCTGCACCCACTGTGAAGGAAAGGAACTAAAAGGGTCTCCTGTCAGCACATTGCAGCACTTGTGCTCCATCTGTTTCACTTACAGGCAGGACTGGTCAATGCTGGACGTGCTGTCAGCACTGCACTCCTGTGCTTAACACAGGACAAAGGGCTTGAGTCATGCAGGCTGACAACAGGACAGGCCCTGTGCTTCCCTATAACCCTGTTTAGTCCTCAACTCCTCTCTGTACCACCCATGTACCATTTGACTTTAAAGACTACATTATCATAAGTTTTGGAATTGATTAGCCTAATATTTTTAACCCTTTTTCTCTTAAGTTTTGTGGTCATTTATTGATTAGTTCTCTGCCCTAGCATTTCCCTGTAAATACGTTTAGGCAGCTGATACGTTTCAACTCATCATACCGTGAGAATCTGAGACAGACCTGAGAAGCAATGATTTGTATTGATCTGGCTTCCAAAATTTACCCTATAGAAATCGAATTTTTAGACAGTTTTGCATTAAAAATGGCCTCATGGAAATATCAGCATAAGGACTATTTTGTCCTTAAAGTCTTTTTCCTAACACCTCTCTCCTTTGTACCAGTGGCAGCCTCTGTACTTTTTCCACTTTCCACAAACTCATCCTCATTTCTCTGCCTCTATCCACTTTCTTTCAATTCTCCCAGCTGTTTTCATGTGATTATCTGTAAGCTGGCATTTACCAAGTAAGGCAAAGGCACATACACAGGCAGCCAGATGCTTTTGATTATTGCTATTTACAAAAGAGACCAGAGTTGTGCACATCACAGTTTGGAAACCTCTTTTGGTATACTGAATTCTGTGTATTTCTCCACCACAATCCTTTTCTATTTTGCTTAAGGATGAGCAGCTGTATTTTCAGACCTTGTCATTCCTCGGTCAACGCAAAGTGTGACGTGTGCTTGGGAGGGGCAAATTCCCACATAAGGAATCTATGGCTACCTTGGTGTATTTTCATTGTTGAGGACACAAAGTCTTGAATCTCTGTGGTCTGGTGCTTTGCTACAATTTTGCTCTGCAGTAACTTCTGTGGGATTCATAATTCTTTTTTCCTTCTTAACACACAACTTCTTCACAGCAGATTGCCAGATCTTCCAGTGGAAACAAAGCAAAGCAAAACAAAGCAAACCAACAAGCTATAGAGCAATAGCAACACAGTGCTTTCAACATGAAGATCAGCCGTCACTTCTTTATTTCAAAATGCACATGATGTACAAATGCAAATGTCAGATTCACCTATAGCATAAGCCACAATAGGAAGCAGCATGTTTGCTGTACCTGAACACAAAGATCAGCTGGAGAAAGACGAAAACTGGGTTTTTTTCTTAACAAGAAAACTAACAGTTATATTGAAACAGAAGAGAAAGAAGTTACTTGATTTTACACACACGGGCACATAGCTTTTATGTTGGTTTGTGGTAATGTAAAATAGATTCTTAATTTAAAAGAGAGGGCTTAGACAAAGAGCATTCCAAAAAAAACCACTTTATCGTGATCTCTGATCAATAAATGAAATTTATAGGATTAGAAAAGGTCTCTCTGTGTTTGCAAATGAACAATAAGCCACGACACGTACACAGGTTTTTTCTACCCATCATGTGAAATAATGGTTATTTGCAAGCAGGATAGTTCCTAATTTATTTTTCTAATCATCTAGTCGCTGAGTAGCTATAATACTTATTGATTGTGATTCTTCCAGATCAATAACATATTGTCAAAACAATCCTTTAGTTGTTCCATAAAACAAAAGAAAAAATAATAAAGCAGTATTTGCTGTACAGAAATAGCACCGAATGCTTCTTAATTATGTAATGTTATCAATAAAAACTGGGGTGTAGTCCACCTAATTTTAGCCATCCAAAGGAGAGATTTCAGTCTATCATCTAAACTCCCTTCTTATCCAGAGGGTAAAATGAAATGAATAATCTTCTGAAGACCACAAAATCATAGAATCATCAAGGTTGGAAGAGACCTTCAAGGCCATCTAGTCTAACCGTCAACCCAGCAGCACCGTAATCACCCCTGAACCACATCCCCAAGTGCCACATCCAGATGCCTCTTGAACATTTTCAGTCAGGTGACTCCATCACCTCCCTGGGCAACTTATCGCAATGCCTAACCAATCTTTCAGTGAAAAATTTGTTTTCTACTATCTAATCTGACCCTCCTCTGGTGCAACTTAAGGCCATTTCCTCCCATCCTTTCACTTGAGACGTGGCAGAAGAGATCGACCTCATCTCACTACAACCTCCTTTCAGGTTGGTGATAGATGCCAATATCTCTTCAAAAACTATAGAAGTCAGTGTTTTGATGGTTGCTTCCAGTTCATAGTACCCCAGATAGCCCAAAAGGATCCTGAAAGAGCTATCGACCTGTGTATGACTAGATATTTTGTGGAAAGGGATGGAAAGGCTTGCTAGGGAGCCCTTCCACTGACACACTCTAATACAGAATATTTATGAGAGAAGGAGTCCAATCCAAATTTGCCCCCATATATCTGGGTTGGTTTACAACCTCAAACATACAAAAATCTTGAACCTGTCTTTCAGAATCCCGAGACTAAGTTTAAAAATGTGGACATTTAAAAAAAATTTGTTTCCCTTTGTTGGTTTCTGAATCTTTGTAATTAAAACATTTTTATTTAATATTTTTTAGATCCTTCATTAAGATATTCCTATGATAGAAGTGTATTTGCATGGTGAATCTTGTCTACAGGAACAGGAATTCAAGCAAAACACAAAATATTAAAGAGATAACTGCTAAAACGACAAGCTTTTTGGATTTAAAGGAAATTGAGCAACTGTACACCAGTATTTGAAAGAGGCTGAAGCTATTGCTATGAAGCAGCACAGTTTACTTCTTTCAGTGGGTTCTAGGTGCTGAACTCCCTTACCCTGTCTCAGTCAATCTTTCCAGTCACTGCCCTGTGTTTTTGGCCAGGACCATGACAGAAAAAACAGTGCACCCAGACTAATGTCTTAAACTTCTCTCAGCTTCTTATGCACTCTACATAGAAAACAAAAGGAATATATCTTCCTCAACAAGGAATTAACAACAGAAATATATTTTGACCAAACCAAATTAATATTTAATTCTGAGACAGAAAAGTGTGCCTGTTCGTGATTCAAGAAATTCTTGTGTGCTGTCAGAAAAATAGTTCAGGTAAGCAGGTTAGCAATGGGGTGTCTCGCAATATCTAAAATTTTCATTTTCTTGAGATGCAGGATAATTACACACTTCTGTTCTCTGAGGTTTTGCGAGCAACAGCAAATAAAGCAAACTCAAATGTTTTCTGTCACCTAGACAGGTGTTACTGTAAGCTAACAAAAGAAATACCAAAAAAAACATCCAGAGAATTAACACAAGCCTTGCTCACTAAATAGTCATTTGACATCCCTTTTCGCAGAGTTTGCCCCCTGAGCAAAGATCTCTGCGATAAGGATAAGCTCACATTGTAAATGCTATTTTATAGCCAGCTATATTGAACTGTGCTAAGGGCAATATTTGTAGTTAACATTACTGTGCAAATTTCTCGCTGTTTTTGAGCTAGCTAGAAAGACAATGCTGCTGATGTTTCTATCAGAGAAAGACTTCTGTCCAAACTTCTGCCCGTATTATTCAAAGCTCCTAGAACTGGACTTTTTTTTTATTATTTTTCTTCACTTTTTGCTGATTTTGCTTCGCTTGAAGACAAAGCTTTTGCTTTATCTATTAAATTGTCTTTATTCCAGGAATTTTCTCCCTTTTAATCTTAATCACCTTCCCCATGCTCCTGGGAAGAGAATGTGAGCAAGTGTCTGTGTTAACCTGAGCTGCCCACCAGGGTTAATCCACAAGATAATTGTTTCATGGCCAGCCAAAGTGAGGTATAATGCCTTAAATTCACTCCAGCTTTGGCTATTACTTAAAACATAATTACATACGATGTGAAGCTCAACACCAGATCCAGCCTGTTCTCTGCTTTCTGGTTTTAGAATACAAGAATGTACATGAAGATAGAATGACAATAATTTCCATTGTGATTTACGCAAACCAAGGGTATTCTTACAACTAGTCTCACTGAAATTGCCCAATAAAAAAGTGTAAGTCATAGGCATATTCAATATTTATGATAACTGCAGATAGGCAAAAAATGAAGTAACCCTCACTTTCATGGCTGGGATAGTCCAGCTTGGAAAGACATACATTTTCTTTCTGCAGAGTACTGATGACTTTTCTGTGGCATGTTACAATAATTGACACGTGTAGAGGATCCTGTTTAAGTGATAGTATGTCAAGATTCAGTAAAATACTTAATCACTACCCTCCTTCTGTCTTTGAAGATTTTAAAGTTTCTGTGTAGCTGTTCTTGACACATTTTTCTTCTAGAAATGCTATGGCCAAAATTTCAAAGGGGAAATCTAAAGCCTAATACCAAATCTGTGCAGTCCACATTTTCAGAGATGATCACATATTTTTACTCACTTGTGGTCACAAACAATTTAGGCATCTCATAATCCAATTTTGACTTATGAACGCACAGCATGCTTTCAGAAATGTGCTTGCATGTGTAACTAATAGATATGGGGTAATGCTTACAGTTCTTGCCAAAACATTCAGCAGAGAGCACCCTGGAGAAGGAGATGAAAGCAACCAGAGCAGGAGCCAGACAAATTGGAATATGGGGCAGCAAAAGCAGGAGCCCAGAGCAGATGAAAGGTTGACGCAACATTCCTGGGAAAGAGACGGGGACTGTATCCCCGGCAGGGCTTAGAACAGGACCTGAGATTGGCATGAAACAAACTGGTAAGTGTGAATTACCGAGATACAGTTCTATCCTGGGATTTGTGGCAACTCTGTAAATCACGTTTGCTTTTCTATCATGGTTTATGATGCCATTGAAAACCCTTGATGGAACCTCATAAGCAAAATATCCTCTATTTAATCTCTATCTTGTGTATATAATCAACAAATATTTGTTTACAGCAACTCTGACTGACATCTAATCACATTGGAACTCAAGGACCTCCAGAGATGAAAAACAAAGCAATAATCTACAGCTTTCCAAGCCCACCAGAATACCTGGTCACAGTGATGGAGGGTGGGAGGGAGTGCATTTCTGCTTGTGTGTCAGTGAAAGAAAAGGAAAGTGGACAAGTGCAGGGCTAGGTTAAGCACGTGGGAAGCAAGGAAAATGCAGTTTGAAAGACTTGCAGTCACAGAACTCCTCAAAGTCTGTGTGAGATATTTGGCTAAATTCCATGCAACACTGAAATTTGAGGGCAAAGTCTTTAGCCATTAGCTGTGATATAATTTAGTTCGAAAACTTAATGAGAGAGGGAAAATAGCATTTGGGGGGCAAGGCATTTGCATAGCCCACTTCTTCTGCAGGTGTCTAATTGGTAGTGATACAGGTTTCATTAGAATACGCAGCAGGTTGTGGAGCTATCTAAAATGTCACTGAAGATAAATGCATTTTGTTATCAGCAAATGTAACTGCTTGCACTGGGATCCAAATGCAGAATATACTGTATGACAATCAAATTGCATCCACACTTTCATCCAGCTCTGTAGAAAAACGAACACACAAAGAGTTATTAACACCTTGTATGCTGCAGAGAAACTAGCTTAAAAGACACAAGTATGGAAATCTAAAGTTGGAGTGAGTAAAACCAATCTACAAGTTTTAGTATTGCTGTGTTTGCTGTACTCCTTGCTGGAGCAAAAAAGGCAACAGAATCACAATCTGAAGTTAATGGGCTTCTATACTTTCAAGACACAATGTAAGAAGGTAAAAGGGGTTTATACTAAATTCTGTTTTCAGGAAATTAATTCTTAGATATGCTGTTCTCTTGCAGGTGTGAAGTATTTTTGCATGGAAGATATTAAGGATTGTTGCCTGAGGAGAAAATGGTCTTGGGCTGGGAGCAGTTAAGAAATACAAGTCACAAACCAGAAGAAAATGCTATTTTTGGCCCACTTCTGTTTCTCTACTCATTGTTGAAATTGAGTGTGATAACAAATACATATCTATAGAGCAAGTGGAATCAAATACAGTACTGGCCTTAAACCCACAAACATTAGCTAAAGTAGACAAAAGCAACCAGCCAAACCGAAATATGGGATAAACAGATAGCACAGAGTTGTAGAGGTAAAGTACCCTAAATAAAGTTAATGCTACACACCTCTAACATTTACGTTATCTTATGTTCCCTAGCCTTTGGGTTTTTTTTTTGTCTTATACTTAAAATTGTGAACATTTTTGCATGGGACTATCTTTCTGTCATATATTTGTAGAGCATTTGGCAGAGAAAGACTTGGCTGGTGGCTGATACTCCAAGACAATCTGCTTACACAAAGAAGAGGTGTCATTAATAAGAAAGCACCTGGCTGCCTTATTATTCATAAGAGATGGAGTTCTTGGATATTTTGGAGGGAACCGAAGAGGAACTTGCTTTATATTTTTGTTCTTCTAACAGTAAGAAATTCGAAAAGTGTTATCACAGGTGGAAAAAAAATCTCTCAAGTTCTCAGCACACTATGCATGAACACCGTGAGGCACTTCCATCAGTCAGAAGGTGATTTCTTTTAAGAATCATAACAATTTACTTGCAATCCCAGTAATAGAATATATTGGGGTGGGGTTTTTTTTTGTTTTTTTGGTTCTGGCATTTTTTTTTTTTTTTTTCCTTCAGGAAATGCACAGAAATTTATAATGGAGAGAAAAGCAGGCACCTCACTGACTGGTACTAAAGATGCCTTAGTGCAGAGACGGAGAACCTGATTTATCATGCCCACGTTTGCTTTCAATAGCCAGGGCTGCTCGTGTCTTTCCTGGGCTTCTTGGCTGTCAAGCAATGAAAAACCACCAGACCTAAATGTGCCATCTCCTTTGAGTTCCCACCAGTCTGAAGATTACATGAGTTTCTTAGGCCACTACTACTAACTTTTCTGCAGGCTTTTCATGCTTTCTACCTACTACCTGCCTGCTGTGACCTGCCACAATCCTACACCGCATTATCTGTCTTTGAAAAACTGCTACTTTCAATTACAGCTAGTGTTTCACAGAAACTGTGAGCATTTTCTGAATCCTGTATTTTGTGTATTAATTAGCCAGTAAATAAATATTTAAAGCTCTGTACTTAACTATGTATTACAGGAACTTTCGATTAGTTTTATCAGGAAAAAAAAAAAAAAAAGGCTTCCAGCATTCTACTGCCTGACTTGATATATTCTCTTTCCGTATAACTCCTTCTTTCCTTTTCCTATGTAATTTTTGAGCCTGCTGGCAGATTTTAATCAAATTTAACAGAGACATCTAGATATTAAAATCATACAAATTTTATGAAGAGAGAAAACAGGGAAGAGGAGAAACAACCTATTACTACATCCACAGAGGGAAGGTTAAAATGTGTCTACAGCTTTTTCTGTGGTCTGGCTTGGTGGTCCACCAGGCAGCACATGTACTTGGACCAGACAAGCAGCAAAAACAGAGCTTGCAACTCAGCAGAACCAGCTTTTCTTGCCTAGCCAGGTAGGTAGCAAATGTGACAAGGTGCTAAGCATTGTGTAAGTGCTTTTCTTTTGGGGTTTTGTTGTTCTGTGCTTTTTATTTGTTTGATTGGTTTTTGTTGGCAAATGAGGTACTACTGCAGTTGAGAAGTGAGGGTAGGGATGATTTGGGGAAGGCACAAGAGTTATTCCTGGAGGTCACTGAAGGAAAAAATGAGAGTATTGTGGAAAAATAAAAGTCTTTTGGGCAGAGGGCAGGCACAGCATTAACTGTAAAGGAACCAAAATCACAGGAAGTCAAATCTTATTAATGACTCTGCCTATGTAAAAACTTATTTGCATTTGCTCATTTATATTCTGTCCTTTTTGGATTCTGCATTTGCACTTTGTTTTTCTATATCTAAGATTATATTCTAAACAGTCACACTAACCCATTCCCCTTTTTAGCTATCAGTATAAAACAAGGCTTTCCCAGCTTCATGGAGGACTGAGCGTATGAACATATTTTGCTTGTCCAAGCAATGCAATAAAAATTGAATATTTATTGTGTTTACTGGTTATGGAGAACAACTTTTCTCAATGAATACAGTCATTCTGCAAACCATCCCTGAACAGGCTGTTAATTAAATCTCTGTATTTGTGTATTTGTAGTAGTTTATGCGCATAGTTTTTAACCTCTTGTAGAATTTATTCACAACTGGTCAGTATGATTATTTTCTATTTACTCTGTGCACTTTGATTAATCATCAAAATCAGATATTATTTCTGCTTCAAGAATAGTGACCTATGCATTATAAACAGGAAAATTGCCTGGTTTGTTAATGAATTATACATGAATATCCACTGGTTTTGATGGCTTTTGTGATAAAGGCAAAAAAGAGGCTTTAATAAAGGGCTACGGTGCTTTTCACTAGCTGTGAATACTCTACAAATCTATTCTTTCTAGTATTTATGATTCATTCCCTTTCTTGGACTATTCAGGTGAATAAGGTCTTCCTTGTACAAATGTTTGTGAATAAAAACCCTGTGAGTGTGACCAAAATAAATCAGCAGATATAGTCACAGAACACAGGCAAATATCGTTACTTGGTGCACCTCCAATTCAAATACAGTGGGAGCTTAATCCTGCTGGCTATTTTAGACAAACTCAAGTTCCTAAAATTAGGAAAGCAGAACCATGGTACAGTCCTTGAAGACAGAGAGAACCCGAATTTTTCACAGCTGAATTTACAGAGGAAGCCCAACCCTCCATTGTTCATAAGCACACAGTGTGAATATCTTATAGTACGCATTGCATTTGAAAAATGTATAGCATATATGATACTAATTGTTACAGTAGAACAGATTTCTGTTCCTATTGTCTGCATAAAGCAAGAGATAAACAAGAATCTGAGGGGTATTTTTTTTTTTAAAAATTGGCCTACATTAAATGCTGAGAAATAACACTGGGTGCACCAGAGTGTACACAAAGGATTCAATTTGAAAAAAATATTATACTTGCCATGAAGTATATGCTCTATGAGACTAAAGAGAAATACTGCTTGGAAAGAGAGCAATAAATTAGAATAAAAATGCTTTAAAATGCATAATTATCGTGCATTAAGCTGAAAAAAACAGGGGATAGAAATATTCATGCTACTCAAAATGTCAAGTTGAACACCTTGCTGTGAGCCAGACTGCTTAATGTATGTGTGGCTTTCAGTTCTGAACTTCTAATGCATAGAGGACAGCATGACAGGATGTTATAACTTTATAAAAAGGACATGAAAACTGTAACATTTCATTAACATTAAATCAGTTATTAACATGTCTGAAGAATTACATTTTTGAAGTCTGATACTTTGTTCAAATGAACACAAGTTAAAATGTCACATGCCTGAGACCACTGCTGTGCTCAATGTCTTAGTTAAGGATGCAAAGTCAAGGGTCTCTGTGTTCAAGAATATCAAAGAAAGCCTGTTAATTTTTTTTGCCTAATAAAATAAATAAACAAATCTTGGTAATCTGTGAAGTATTTTAAAATTGAGTCTATTTTGTTCTTTTTTTTTCTGCTCCTGAATCATAGTAAAATCTGGCGAAAAAGCCCTTTTATGATCGAAATTATTGCCTGAAATTCAGGATTATTTTTTTTTTTTTGTTAATATAGTTGTTTAAAAAATCCAGTTTTATTCACTGTGGGCTATGGGTAATTTTCCTTGCTGACTCTGCTCTTGAAAGGCTTAATTGTGGCACTATTATATGTGATGAGTGATGCCTCACTTCATGAAAATAATCCCCAAAGACAGTAAAAGCAATTAGAATCAGACTCCACAACCAAGCATGTAAAACACATTCAAACTTTTTGATCCTTGCTTCTAAATATAGCAGGTATTGAAGGCCTATGGAAACCCAGATAAGTCTGTACAAGTCTGTTCTCTTTCTCTCTCTCTCTCTTTCTTTTTTTTTTTGCTAAGGAGAGTTAGATAAAACTAATCAGTTTAATACAATGACCTTGCTTCCAAGACCTAGGTTACTGAAGATGATTTTGTTTGCATATGTAAATGTAATTATTTCCTGTCTGAATGCAGATAGCTGCAGACCAAACCTCAATATGCAGAGTGAACAATGATTCAGGGGTTTAGGTAAGACATCAAAACAGCTGTACATCCTAATTTGTCACACACATCCATAGAAAAGTCCCCCTATGAACGTACATACATACAAACAGTCAAAGTTTCTCCTTTGGAATTTAGTTACTGTTCTATTCACTAGGCAAGAGAATATAAGGGAAATCGGAGATGCTAAAAGGCACCAGGATTTCCAGAAGTTGCAGAGTGTTTTGCTCCTCGGAGAAAAATCTTAATATTACCGGAAATGTAGTTTTTAAAGTCAGAGAGGAGTGTTAATGGGATTTTCTGCCTAACAAGACAGAAAACTTCAGACTGTTCCACCAAGTACAAAGATACTGCCCAGTGACGTTCTGTACAGAATTCAAAATAGCATACAACATTGGTTCAACCACTTTAAGTGATGAGGGCTCCTCCAGTTCTTTAGAGAAGGTTAATTACCTCTATTTCATAAACAAGCCCTTTGAATTTATCTACCTAAAATTTTCAGTCATAGTTTTTTACTGCAACTTTGTTTTCTCCTAGAGTAAAAAATTATCTGCTAGGATTTTTCTAGTCATTATACTGGAGTGAACATACTGAATAAATTAAGTTCCCTATACTTCTTGCCATGTTTTATTAATCACTCTTTCCCCACTGCTCTCTTGTTGTTTGCTACCCTTCTAAAAATGTCAACAGCAAAACTGCATCCAGGAGACCAACAGCCATTTACAACTGCAGTGTTCTATACCCATAGATTTTCTTTATCCTCTGAGCTATAGTATCTAACAGAGACTTTCCTTAATCTCTTGTGCCTCCAAATTTTGTCTAACATCAATGCAATCTAAAATATTCTCTCATCTCACAGAAACAACTTCCATCTTTTTTTCTTGGATGCATGACCTTGGATTTTGTATATTTTGCATTTTTCAGATGAGTCTACTTCACCAAATAATCCAGATTAACCCATAAAGATGACTGGACTCTGGGAATTTTATTTGTTTGCTTATAATTTGGTTTCAGTCCTAACCAGATCCCAATTTGTGCCCAAATTAGACATGGAACTGGAAAGTCTGCTCCAGGCCATTGATCCTACAAGTGACCCCTTATGGCTTTTAAATAAAACAGATATTTTTTTATACCTTTGTTTGCAGTAAAACTGTCAGGGGTGTCATTTTCTAAAATCTACACCTATTTGTTATCCTTAAAATTTTAAAATATAGAAATAGTTGCTTTCTTAACTTCAGGGAGGGTTTAACAAAATTACATTTTTGTGAAATCATATCTAAATCCCAAAGTCAAATTTTTTACAACCTTTCAGCATCTAAAATAGGAAGCAATGTCCAAAATCACAAAGAAAGCTTGTATAAGTACCTGCCCCTGGCTGTCTGTGGAGTAGGCAAACTTCCCTGCAAACAAATTCATGGGCACTAAACACTGTCCAGATCCCATTGCCAGAACCACAAAATGGAGTTAAAAATGAAAAGCTAATCTTGAGAATCCTGTGCTAATTCTTTTTAGGAAACTAACTTGAGGCATGAAGTGCTTCCAGGCGCTTGCAGCAATGATCAGGCACAGACTACGATGTTTAGACTCTGCCTTATGGAAGGCAGAGAAGGAAGGGAACATGAACACTGGCTGCTGTTGAACCAGAGTAGGACAGTGGCTTGCCTGGGGTCTGTCCAGAAAGGCTGTCTCCTCCCAACTGCTCAGACAGAAAATTAGGTTCCCCAAACCATGAGATTTACGTATATACACCTGTCTGACAGGGAGGCACACATCATGAGGAGGTTTGCTATCTTCCAGTGATCATGTTTTCCAGCTTTTTTATGCGAGCTGCCACTCCGTATGTGCTGAAATGTGCCAGCAATATTATGCAGGAACAAGGTCATGCATATAGATTTTTTTTCTGTTTTCTAAACTAGTGATTTGAAATCAGTAATTTCAGATGTTATTATCAGTTCAAAAATAATGATATGACTGAGTGGAATAAATACGGTATATTAACATTTAATTTACTCCTGGGATAACAGCTTTATCTAAGACATATCAAAGCAATCCAGCTCTGACTGCTACTATGAGGAAAATGCTTTCTCCAATCTTACCAGATAGAATATAAAGAGCAACAAATGGGTGATTTTGGTTTCACCTTGACAAGGACCCAATTTTCCTGTTCTCTTGGAAATATTTTCTCTTCCCAGAGTTAGAATTAAAGTAAAATCTTTCCAAGCACAGAGACTTAAGAACAGTATATGTGTATTCTACATGCATTTATGTGCATATCCTGGTCTGTATTCGGGATGTGGCACTGCACAGTGTTTTAAATGATGTTGTGAATTACATGGTTCATAAGATTGTGACAAAAATTGTCTGAGGGGGTTTTGGCTCTAAAGGTATCTTTTTTATTTTTTTTTCTAACTAGAAGTTGACAAGCTTGTTAACTCAAAAGGAGATGCTGCCTCTCACTGAATCCAGCTGTATAAATATTTTAAAATCATAAATGTTTTCTCTAGTGCTGCAGCACATGGTGGTTTCAACTCGAAGCACATAAGTATAATTCTTCTTTCAGCTGGAAGGGGAGGTAAGAGAAAGAGAACAAACATTTCTGGTGGTGAAGGGAAGGCAGGTGAGGCTCAGTCAGGTAAGAAACCGAATGATTCTTTAACAAGTGACCAGCTTGGTGCTTCAGCTAATTTTGTATTCCATTTTTAAGTCCCACTGGGATGTTAAGGTACATTAGTGGAACTTATTTTTAGTGACTGCAAGTATGTTTCATCTAGAGTAATTTATATAATCAGTGGTAATTCCTGTTGAAAAGAATTTAATCCAGACAGAGAATCTTGCTTTCAAAGTAAGAAATTGCTGGTAGGTGTTCTTAATTTTCAACGAGATGTTAAATACAGGCTGCATGCACAATTCAGAACGCACTTTAGAAAGAATAAATAAAAATCTTAAGAAGATATTATCAGCTTCTGTGTAAACTGCGGTAAGGAAACATGCTGCTCCAGCTTGCAGCATCAGAAAAATACTTATTTTGAGACAATATTTTTTTAGCCAGATGTAAAGGGTATGCTATATAGCTTACAGGGTTGCTATACAAGATAGAAATAACAATTTGTGTGATAAATGTGAAGCCTTATAGAGGCAAATCCTTACAGCCATCTTCGCATAACACTCAGCTTCCTATTCACTTGTTCCAGGAATGGCAACTGTACCACCCCATGGCACAATCCTTCCCTCCTCTGGGAAAGTCTGAGATTTCCACTGACTCAACAGAAGCTCCACACACCCCCAGGAGGCCTCTTTGGCTGTGTTCTCTGCCTACAACAAATGAATGAGTTTATGAAGTGGAAACCTCTCTGATTTTCACTTCACTAATCTGTACCAACCATACAAAACTATAAAATCTGTGCTTTTACACAGTTTTCAAATGATTTAAGTTCATTTTGTTGAATTAAAGTCTCACAGAACTGAAAAGCCATTGTTTTAACATTACAAACTGCAGAATACATTGAGGATCCTTACCCCATATGTCAGATATTGTTACACTTTCTGAATAAGAACTCAGTTAGAGCCAGTTACAGAGCAGTCCTTAAATATTGATAAAACACACTTTTTGTGTACTTTAACCCAGAGAAAGCAAAGCTTTCTGGTGCACTATTGCAACACTGGCCTTTTAATACCATATGACTTGTGATAAATTATTGACTACATTTTTCTAAATAATGTATCCTCATCAGTTCAAGAAATTCAGTAAAGCATGGTAGAACCATCTGCCACTAGCTTGAATCTGAAATGTGTGGTCCTGTACATTTAGAACACCGAGCACTGCTAGCATTTAACTAAACATTTCGGTAGTAATGAACGTAGTCCTATTGCAAAATACCCTAAGTTGCAAGAAACTGCATCCACACACAGGAGCAGGGCAGACCACATCTAAACCTTTGGCTTGCAGGATAATGAACTGGAGATCCATGCCTTCAACCCTGACTCTGGCCATGTTCTGCTGTTCACCTGGAGGGATCTTGGACATGACCCATTACCTTTTGTTTGTCAACAAGAGCTTTCACTGGTGCCATGTGGACCTTGCTTGAAACTGTGCCCAGGTCCTTGAGGGCACTGCTTGTATTGTGCTCACCCAGATCCCCTCAGCTCATCCTCTCATGCCAGGGCAGCCCTGTTTTTGCTACTCCCTTATCCAGCATGTACCAGATGACGGTTTGGACAGCACAGCCTGCCTAAGGGAAAGCAAAGGATTGACAGAAGTTCTGATTGTTTTCTATTTTCATGTTTTGAAAGCTTTCAGCTTTGTCTTGATGTTTCTTGTTTGCATTGTACAAGAACATATAAGACTAAAGTACAAGTTTCATAAAATAAAACTTGTCTACAAAGATACTGCAGTTGCCTACCATTACAGCTGTTTACACACGTAGTCTGTTTTCCACGTACCAGTTCCAATCCTTTTTCCTACTTTCTGCTTCTCTTCCCTCCTGAAAATGAGTTCTGCTCTGAAACTTTTGAACTAACTTGCTGGTACCAGATATACAATTATAGGGGAAAGTTAGCAAAATGATCTTCATTCTAAAACTTTTTTCCTTTAATAACCAAGATCATTCTTCAGCTGCATTGACCAAAATAATATCCTTTTTCTTGTGTTATTGCCACTGAGGATAAAATTGTCTAGGACAGTTTCCCCTATTTTAATGCTTTAATGTGTGGTGGTATAACATAATCAGAAGCCTTTGAGGCTCAGCCTACTGTCTTTCACTCATTTTAGCTCAAGTGTGACTGAACCAATCAGGATTCCTCAGCCTCAGAACCTCAGTGCCTTTGTTATTAAAGGATGCCTGCTTAGCCTGACATTATCTCAACAGCTTCTTTGAAGTGTTTGTGATTCCTCTAATGGACATTGCATAATACTCTTCGGCATGAGAAAATGTTCTGCCCTTTTGGTCATTCCTGACAGCCATTGTTGAACTTTTCCCATATTCCTTTTTCTGTGTTTACAGGGCGCTCTCCTCTGTCTCGGAGCACTCTACCTACCTGGCTCAGCTTGTTTGTTCACATACAGAAACCACTTTCTCCTGAATGGGCTGACAGGTGTGAACAGTATCACTGGACTCATGTCGACATCTTGTATACCTTTTGAGAAACTGCTTATGTGCAGTGCAGAACGCCACTTCATGTGAGTCCTTTACTGTTTCCTAGAAGGTTGTAGAAGTTCTAGCATGGCCAGCATTGCCTTTTCTTCACTGATTTGCCATTTTCTTCCCTCTGAGGTGCATTAAAACCAATAAAGTACTGCATATTGTAGTCTCTTGTGCTGCACTGTGGGATCTATTTCATGTTTTTCTTACTGTCTTAATGGTTATTTCCTAGCACTATGCTTTTGTTTTCTATTTGCAAGCCACACAAGCCCCTTATAACTCTGTTTCAGTTTGACAATATTTTGATGACGCCTTGAAATTAAAAAATAGATTTCTCTGTCCAGCTCCCCAGCACTCGATGCCACTGATGTTTGCAAACAT
This sequence comes from Cnemophilus loriae, assembly GCA_013397755.1. Taxonomy (NCBI): domain Eukaryota; kingdom Metazoa; phylum Chordata; class Aves; order Passeriformes; family Corvidae; genus Cnemophilus; species Cnemophilus loriae. Next base: position 2,461,185 of record VZTF01001716.1, read on the forward strand.
CTATAAACCTTGACTTTCTCAGGAGTTTCTTATCAAATTACTGCATGTTGCCACTGGCATCATAATGTTTTCTTACTCTAAAACACCATGACTTGGTCATGCTCCTTCAGCACGGTATCTCCGCTTTTCAGTGTGGCAGGGGTTACAATGCATCTTCCTCCACAAATCAGCTGGAACTCAATTTTTCACTGATCTAATAGCATAGTTGCAAAATGCAGCAGCTGAAAGGATATAACAGATGAGATGTTTTGGAAGAATGCAATAATAAATATTCTATTGACATAGATGCTAGGGCACAAGATGAAATATTAAAAAAACTATTGCATCAGTGTACTACAAGAGTAATATGTATTTCTGTGCAGATACCTGTATTACAGCACATGGGTGTTACCTGTTCCTATATCCATAACTCCCACAGAGATTAACATAATGCATATTGCTTTGGTAGAATAGGGGACATTAAATCAGAACAAAAAATCACAGACTAAAGAAAATGAGTTCCTAGAGGTGCAATAGGCAGGGTTAGGAAGGCCAGGTGTGACTGTAAGCTGCTTATTGCTCTGTGATCTATTTCCTGTCTTCTTCATTATGAAAAAGAATATCCTGTGCTCTAAAAGCCTGGCCGTCCCTGACCAACTTTGACACTGCTTGAGAAGGAGCGCCGCTGTTGGTGCTGGTCTCACACAGCCCTGCTGGGATAATCAGAGTACAAAAAGCCTTGAACAGATGGCTAGGATTATTTCTCACCCTCTTCCCACCACTGGATAGCAAGTGAATGTTTTCCTTCCAGTCATGCTGATCTTAATGACATCTGTAGTGGACATTGTATGACTAAACACTGAGTGTTTCTGTCCTGCTGCTAGAGCTTTTCAAGCTTAGCCAGAAGCTCTTGTTCTCCAACAGGGATTGTCAGCTTTTAACTTTTACCCTCGGTAGCTTGTTTGGGAATCACTTCATCCTAGCTAAACTGGTTTCTTTGAAATAATGCTTCCTAGAAATTGGTGTTACAAACCTGACATCTGATTTTGACTTTTTGAAAACTTTGTATTCTTCTGAAGTGACTGGTACAATGTATCCTAACTAAGAAAATAATATTAAGCAGCAATATTAGAAAGATAGAATTGCTGTAATGAGTCAGGCACAAAATGCATCCTGACTTGTGTCCTGTCTCTGTCAATGGCCAGAATCAGGTGCCTTGGGAGGCAGATAAGGAGGGGCTAGCATATTGCCTTTAATTCCTAAAATACTCTTTAGAACAGTAGATTATATGTGTTCAATAATCCTTTCTGAATTTATTCCCCATAACAATTTCTTTGCATTTAAGGTAATGAAAATTAGGATAAAATATCTAGAGTTATTGAAGTACTTAAAAAACTAAGAAACAGCTTTGACAAACGTGTTAGAAATTTCCTAGGTACAGCCTTGTGGCAGCTGCAGGGATAAATAACTTGCTGAGACCCATTTCTGGTTCCAAAGTAAGCCAAATTTATTTTTAAAAATGTTAACACTTCAGCCTTTATTGATGAAATCTCTTTCACCCAACCTTTTAGTTTCACTAACACTGAACTAATTGAAGATTTCTATAGGAGATAAATAGTCTTTGATTTTTTTTTTTTTTAATTATGAGATGAATTTCTTCTGAAAAGAAATTTTGTTTCTCTCTAATCACTACAGAGGGAGTCTGCAGGGATTTACATTTAGACTGGGCACCCGATAGCAGCAGCAGATCAATTTTCCCTAAAAGACAGCTCATATCCAATTTATTCTCTCCTGTGTGGCAACACTCCAGTGTTTGCCAGCCATTTGGTAGAAAGTTATGTCTAGCCATACTGTCTCACTGACTTCCTAATCTGTCCTTTAAAAGGGGTAGTAATGAACTTCATCTTTATATTCTCATTTTCACCCTCATCCCCCATAATCGCTATAAACAGAAATTTAATTTTTGTTACCACCACTTTCCTGTTTATGCAAGATTGCTTTATTTTCCTGGAAATAAGGATTACAGGTAGTCTGAGTCTTTCCTGGATGCCTCCTGCTCTGTTCCAATATGTTGCTTTCTTTTCCTATTAATCAGCTTCCTTGCTGTGAGAGCTTCTACTTTTCTTCATGCATTGTGCACTATGTAATTATATTACCTGACCTGTTCTTCATAAGTCTGAATCGTTTCTGTATTTATAAGAGCTATTTACAAAAGTGGTAGAATTAGATGAAGAATTCCAGCCCTGTGCACACTGACTGGTGTCCTGCCTCTTTTTCCAAACCTCTTTCTTTTTTGCAATTAGTGTTTCTTTACCCAAATTCCAAGCATACTGCTCATGTACTCTTCTGATGCTTGTCAAGATGTTGGGAATAACAAGCTGAGGAATCTTACAGCTGAGGAATCTGTTTTTGAAATATATTTATTGGAGCTCATAAAACTAGACATGTCAAAATGGGATTGATTAAGCCACCATAGCTGGATCACTACCTGCACTAGAATATGAAATCCCAAGAAGGGTGACAGTGCTATTTAGGTACAAACAATTCCACAGGGGCAGGGGAACATTTCTGCTTCAATGACTACCCTGTTTGTCATCATCACAAGAACTTCAGTTTGATCCTTGATTTTCACTGTTACAGACAAGTCAATTTATTATTGCATTTGATAAAAGAGACAGTTAAATAATAACAATAAAAAACGCAGCAGCAGCTATTCTTTGCTTATATGAATTCTAAATCAGCCAACACAAGACATCCATAACACTATACTGTACTTGAAAAGCTCAAAATCTTTCACTGGTTCTATTTTTGCTATTTTGAGACAATTGAGATCAGAATAAGAAAAATAAACACCAACTTTTACTTTGCAGTAAGGGTTCACTGGTATTCACCACAGCACTTGTTATTTTGAACACTTGGAAAGTTGCAATCACATAAGATTGAGTGCTGTAACATGAGAATAATTACATGTTGTATATATGGTTAAGAAAAGGAATGACCAGAAATCTGATGAAGTTTAACTAGGTGAAAGGCAAAGCCCAGCACCTCTGGAAGAACAAACGGAAGCATCAGTGCAGGCTGGTGGATGACCACGTGGAAGGAACCTCTGCAGAAGAGGACCTGAGGCCCTGCCATGAATACACTCTCATACCAAAGAAGGCCAATGGAACCCTGACCTGGAGTTCTGGGCCCAGTTTTGGGCTCCCTTATACAAGACAGGCATGGACATACGGTCACTGTGATGATGAAGGGATTGGACCATCTGTCACCTAAGGAGAGACTGAGAGAGCTAGGATTGGTCAGGCTGGATAAGAATAGGCTCAGGGGGAAAAGGGTGCACAAAAACCTGCAGGGCAGGTGCAATAGGACTGAGACAGGCTTTATTCAGTGGTGCTTAGTTACAAGAGCAGAGGCAGTGAGTACAAACTGAAATGTGGAGGTTCCCTCTGAATATCAAGAAACACTTTTTACTGTGTTGGTTACTGAGGACTGGCACCGACCATCCAGAGAGTTTGTAGAACCTCCATCCTTGGAGATATTCAAAATTATTAGGCATGGTTTTGGGCAATGTGCTATAGTTGATTCTACTATGAGCCAGGGAAATGAACTAGATCACCTTCAAAACATCCCTTTCAGACTAAGTTATTCTGTGCGTAGGCCATTCAAACTTTCAGCTTATGTAGCTTTTAGGTAAACCCCAAACAATGCTTATACAAAGGATAACCATCTTTGAAATACAGTATGAGTGGAGATCAAGTGCATCATCAACACTGACGTCATGCCGTCTTGCAACGCCAATCTAATGAACAATCATATATTCTTCCTTCCTTAAAAAACCAAAAAACACCAAAGCAAACCAAAACTGAAAATAGCAGGGTTTTTTTCAAAGTACCTTATCCATCTTGCAGTGATTTACGCACCTTATTTTTTTTTCTCCATTCAAAAATTCTCTGGTGAATAATACATAAAACAGCCTGGGGACAAGGACTTGAATTGGGTCTTCCCCCCTCAAGGGGAGTAAACTAACCTTTTGACTAAAGGGTTTGATACTTTTGTGTTCCTTTTTTGACTCATAAATCTTGTATACTTTGCTGCTCTGATTCCCAGCCTTGGTTTACCCATTTATTTCCCAGCTGTTCTGTATCCCATCTGCTAAAGAAATTTTCCATGAAAGCAGCAGATGAGGATTTGAAATGCTGAAATCTGATTAGAGACCTTTTACTCAATTCAACTAGGAAAATATTTTCATTATTACACTATTCGTAAAAGGTAAGGACTATCATCATTACCCAAATATCCTTTTCCAGCAGCTGACTTTTTAAATTGAATGAAGCATGGTCTGTTGGGCATTTACCTAAATTCTGTACACTTTAGCTTGAATAAATTTTTTAGGCCTGAATTTAGAAACTTACACTCCAAAAGATTTTTTTTTACTTGCTACCATGATTTTTGGTATAAGTTTTGCTTGGCCTTTTGGATTATAAAATAACTTGAAACATTCAGGCCTCCTTTTATTGTTTGTTTAATTTTCCTTTTAGAATTGAAGGGTATAATATGAAAAAAATACTTCAAAAGAAAAAGCTCGAGTTTTTAATTTTCAAAACATAAAATGTACATTTTAAAATTTAAGACTTGTTTTTAAACTGATACATTTTTGTAAACAAAGTGATATATGAGAAATGGTAGTGCTGTAATTTTGTCTTTTGCTCGAAAAGAAAATGTCTTCAGATGAAATGTTTCAGTCAGCATTTCTTTTCCTTTATTCATTTTTTGTCTTTTTTCTTTGCTTTTCTACAAAAAATGTATGCCACAATAAGAGTTAAAAAGGAAAAAACAAAATAAGCAAAACATCCGTCTTTCCAATTATTCTGAAACTATCATCAAAGAAAAAAAACAAACGAAAGAAGAAACCACAAATACCATGACTTCAGAGGAAAAAATAAGGAAATTTAGCAAGGCTACATGTTAAAATTTTTATCAAAAAACTGTTCAGCTGCTGCCATAGTTTCTTTCTGATATGTAGGGATTTGCTACTTATGCAGCAATCTTACTTCAGCAATTTTACACTGAGGGGAAAGTAGTGAAAAGGAGTCAGTTCCTCTCATTCGAACCACCATCCTCAGCTGAGGCTGTCCTAATTCACACCCAAGTCTCTAACTGAAATATGTCTATTGATCACACATATATGACAATAATGGATTTCATCCCCTGCAGTCTAAAAGCACTCATCCTTAATTTAATGCACAGGACAGTCTCATGAAAGTGAATGTTTCTGCTTGTGTTTTTTACATTAGGCACATAACTCCACAGAACAGGTCTGAAGTCAGCAGGTCTCTCTACAGTGTTTTTTAGGCCAAATAGAGCATCTTAAAGCAGAAAATAGCTGGTGAATGCAAAACCTGCTTTTTTCAATATTTGACTATCAGGTCTTCCCCAGTTCTAGTCCATGACTTTGACGTGCAGTTGCACTCAATCATTGTGCCTGTGTACAGGTAATGGCTGTACAAAGATGCTTCACTCCAAATATTTCAGAACTTTTTTGGTCTCCATGTGATACAGCCTCTATCATCTTGCAGAAAAATTGAGTTATCATTTTTATGCTTTAGGCAGGTAAGGAGTTCCCTTCCAGGTGACTTGAAAAATCTTACAAAAGCTGTTTAAAAAGCAACTGCTGTTAGATCAGTTCTATCAATACTTCCAGTGACCTTATATGCTTAGCATGGCCAAGTATTTTTTAACCCCCCGATCCCTATCTTTTTCGCTCAGTTATTGAATTCCAGAAAGAAGTGCAAAACATTAATATCTCAGCTGGAACAACCAAGACTGATATTATTGAGCTTTCTTATTAAAAGTGGCGTTTTCATTACAATTCCTTTCTTTGTTCTGAAAAATCATGATGTTGTATTGTCTGTTCAGATACGAGAGTGTTGAAGCAAGTGCCTAGGAAGTAATACAGTTTAGGAGAAAATTGCGTATGATGGCTGGCCCAGAGGTAATTTATACATTTGTTTCCTTGTTGCCAGGCTGTATTTTTAACAAGAAGTTATGCACCTGAAGCATCAGTGCATTGATTTCTCAGTGACATAATAGACAGAAAGGTTGTTTTGCATAATCTGATCTACAAGGACATGTAAATCTGTCAATAATGACAGGAGTTGGATGTTTCTCTTAAATTCAATGGACTGTCATGTGAGAGTAAAAACCACTTCAGCAAAAAAACACGGAATAATCAAAGTGAAGTGGATGAAATACTGTAAATTTGGCTTATGGTTTGATGTAGAATTACAGATACCATCTTCCTATAAATACCTCGCCTGTCTGAAAACTTTGTGCTCTGGGCAGACACAAGCTGCTTTTCTTTTACCATAGATGCTCACTCTTAGCTTCCCTTCCCTGGAAGAAAAAAAATAGTCAATAAAATTGCGTAATTTCCCTAATCACCCCTGGACGCCATTTCTCTGTTTCATAAGAAAGCATCTTGCAGTCCCTGGCCCCTCCTGTCAGTGAGTGGTACATGAGGGAAACCGGGGAAGGCTGCCCAGTGTGTGAGCTGGGGAGGTGTTTCCAGTGTCATAGCTCTGACAGCTCTACGTGAACTGTGCAGTTGTGAATGATGTCTTTAACTGCTTCGTTTTCCTCATGGACTGTGACTGAGATACAGCTGCTTAATGCAGAGCCATGGACACCTCTGTTGCCAGGGCTTCTCTCGGCCCTGTATCCCAAACCCAAATCTATGATGATCATCACAGTTGTGCAATGGTGTAGGATGGCCCACAGTAGCAGACACAGGGGCTGCTCAAGAAATAGCCTAAGTATCCTTCCAGGTTTAACATAACTCTCAGGATTTGAGACAGTATGTATGAGGCCAGTTTGCACTGTGGACGAGGCTGGTTTGCAGTTATCTGTAGGTAATTACAAAGACATCCAGCTTCTGGTTCTTCCAATATTCAGGCATGTACTTAATTTTGACCTTTTATTTGCACGAGCTGCCCTGCTGGAATCAATGAGATCGCTGTTGTGCTACGAGACATCAGTGCTGGCAGGGCCAGTGCGTAAAATGGGCCCTGTTCAAGCAGGCACTCAAACCTGTGACTGCCTTTGCCCATTCAACAAGTCCCTTTAATGGAACTCAAGTGCGTGCCTAAGTGCTTTCTTAAGCCTGAGCAGTGATAGCTCGCATAATTGGGGTCAGTGAACAGAAACTGTGTTAGCAGCCACGTAACGAATGACATTTTCTCCATGTCAAGCACAGATGAAGTGTTTGAAAGCAAGGAATGGTATTAGCCATTCCTATTACGTATGCAAAGTGCAAAAATGATACCTTGAAGTAATTGCACTCTGAAAAAGAAACTTTTTTTCTTTTCCAGTGAATCCCTTCTATTGTATTTTATCTAAATTTATCGAGAAAAAGAAAAATGTGGATTTTCTACATGAATATCAGTTTGAAAAATAAATTGAAAAGCACTTCTCAAATCAGTGGCAAAACATTAACATCCAGGAAGTATGCAAAAATAGTTGAAATTGTACAAAGGTAATTTATCTGATTTTCATCACCAAAAATGGAATTAACAATCAAACCTTAGTTATTATTATACTTACTAATGTGATTCAAATCAAAAGTATTTGTTTCATATTGAAAGGTTGATTAAAACTTCTGGAAAGATAATTCAGAATATTTTTTTTTTCAAATCAAAAAGTAAAAAAAAAATACTTATAACTTCAAAAGTGATGATTTGATGAAAACAATTTGCCTGTTTTGATCCAGCTCTTAATATGTCTGGACCATAGAATGCAGTTTTTAACAAATTTATATAAATTAATGAAACACACCAAATTAGTCATCTACAATCTCAGTACTAAAGTTAATTTAGTTCAGTTATCAAAACAATTTGAACACAAATTTATCTATTTCTAGTTTTAAATTTGCTGGAAATCAAGGTCTGGGTTATCAGGAATGGAAAACAGAGAAGGGCCTTTCTCTCTAAATCCCGTGCAGTGACCTGCCATGGGTTATGGTTTGCATAATTCATAAAAACAGCAGAGAAAAAAAAATGACAAGTCCACTTTTCAGTTGCAACTTTACTCTTCATGTTAAAATTACAAAGACCCCAATGGTACTGCAATGAGTTCTCCTCATTCCAGCAATACAGATTGTCCATACAAATTAGAAGTGATTTCTGAGCATCAGATCATAGAATTTTATCAAGGCTTGAGGGCAACCAAAACCTTTGAAAGACATTCAGCCTTTCTTCAAGTGTTAAGGTACCAATTCAGGCAAAATTTATTCTTCAAAATTTGTTATTTCCGGGTTTGAAAGTGGTTCAGTGAGCACTTCTGCTAGATCCCTCAGTACCCTTGGATGAATCCCATCCAGCCCCACAGACTTGTGTGTGTTTCTGAGTGGTGTAGCAGGTCACTGACCATTTTCCCTTGGATTATGGGAGCTTCATTGTGCTCCCCGTCCCTGTCTTCTGGCTCAGAGAGCTGGGTACATTCATGTTGATGTTCAATTCGCCTACATTTAACTTCTCTCTTAAAGCACAGATGTGCCTGCTTATGATCTTCCAGCCTTTCTGCCTTTTCTTCTCTGCAGCTTTAGATCTTTTCTTTGCCTCTTACAGAGGGACTCTTGTTGCTGTAAAGTGGGTAGATCTTGTCCTTCAGTTTCCATAAGTGATGCAGAAAGGAGTAAAAGGAAGTGGATGGAGTAAAATGAGGGCTGTAAAGCTAACAGAAGTGATTTAAGTATAGCAAGATGACCCCAGCCCCTCAGCTGTGAGGCACTGTCTATGTATGTGCATGAGAAGAGGAAAAATCTGTCCCTCAAGCACATGGAGAAATGAGTTACTGCTCTTCTGCAAGAGAGGAATGAATAACAACAGCCAAACAGAGGGAGAATTATTCATTGGTTTCCCAAGATTTCCCTGCAAATTGATACTTTCTAAAATTTACTATCTTACTGAAATCCTGTAGAACTCAAAATCCTAAATTTACTTCATAAACATATTTATTCCAAAACCAAAAATAAATTAACATTGTAAATGAAAAACTCACCATTCTACAAGTAACATACAGCATTAAGTAATCTAGTTTTCCTGCAAAGGGAAGCTAGCTTTTTGAGTCTATTCTGAGACACTGACATTCTCTTGCTGAAGTTACCTGCCCTTTCAAAATATACTCCCTCTTAAAAGATCAGTTTATAAAGGTTTACATTGATCTGAATAATCCTAATGTGAATGATTTGAACAAGAATACTCTGCGGATACTTATAAAGTCCTTTGGGAGACTCATCATGGCCAGCTTCTGATTTCAAGAAACAAATCCAGTGCAAGATTGAGACACCTAATTTTGTGTCTCATGTACGTGTCTGCTTGTGTGATAAGTATCTACATTCCCACTACACGGGCCTCTAAGGCTCTGCTACAGTCAATGGAGGCACAGTCAATGGAGCCTAAGGAGTGATTTAGATAACTGGATAATAGAGACCTGCTTTTGGAGGAAAAGCCTTGCTCTGATCCCACGCTGTTAACAATATCACCAGCATAGTTGCATAACATGGCACATAAGACACCTCTGTATAAAAGCTGCCTAAGTTCTGGTGCCATAATATTGAACTAAAGGCCTGAACTAAAGGGGATGGCAGGGTTTCCCTGACCCAGCTGGGGTTGTGCTGCTTGTGTGCAGCTGCTCTCGCAGCCTGTGCCAGAGCTGCCCAGCCAGCACGGGGCAACCAGATACCACAGGGCATTTCTAAGGCCACATGATTTCATGTAGCTTGCTCAAGATCCAAGAAGCCTTTTAGATTTCAAGTTTCCAGGTTTTTCACACGACAAGGATGAGACTTATTTAGTGATTTGTTTTGGAACAGGACTGTAAGTCATCTCATTTTTGGCCTCAGTTTACACTGCAGAGCAGGCCCAGAAATACTGCAAGGGAGCCCTCTTGGGCAAAAAACCCCAGATGTACTCTAGAAGCATTCCAATGACTTCTCACTGATGCAGGCATTAAAGCCACGGGGTCTGATCCTGAACACAGGAGGGTCCTCAGCACCAAAAACTTTGCTCTGAAAATCTCCTATTGGGCTGCACTCTGGCTAATGGCGTGGTAGCGCCCCATTGGCACTGAGCTCATTTTGCCGCCCCTGTGTTACAGAATATGTCCTAGGAAACCTGGATACAGAGTTCTGCATGGGGTATTTCAGGAGTGAGAACAGTTAACTCTGTGGATCTCAGTATGGATTTTTAGATCAGATGTCATGCCTGATTAACCACCTGGCATTACTTTAGTTGTTGAGTTACGTAGTGATAGCTCCAATGAACAACTTGGCTGACTACAAGTTGGGTGTGTCGGAAAGTTTGAATTTTAAGCATGTTGATCACAAATGAAAGTTGGATTTACTGGGTTAAGTAGTAGAACTGCAACCTAAAAATCTCACACAATGAACAAGCATAGTTAGGTCATATGTAAAAAAAAAAAGCAGTATATAAAAGACATCTTATGCTAATCTTATATTCACTCCTATGTTAAGCATTTCTTTCTCTTTGATATCCATCTCCTTCTGTCAGGTCTTGAATGTAAAAGTGAGAAGGAGTCCAACCTAAAATTTGCATTTCCATAAAAAACACCAGGTGTTATGCTATTTGCTATTCATGCTAGAGATAAGTTCCTTCTATCTTTCTAAAGTTGTATCACTGCAGGAAAGACTATGGATCCACAGGGCTTTGGGGAGTTCAGTAATAAGATGATCATCAGGACAGAAGAGATCGGGGTTTGGATAAGTTTTCTAAAAGATGTTATTCAATATTTTAGCTGTGGCTTTGAAACACAAAATGCACAAACAGAACAGAATTAGTATATTTTTCTTATAAAAGGAATGCATCATTTGCAAGGCTGTAGCTTTGTGCTCCCTCCTCTACAAATTCCCTCTCTTGTGTTCTTCACTGTAGAATCTCTCCTTCAAAATGGTGGAGGTTTTTTTAGCTTGTTGACTAAGGCACCCTCTAGGAGTTGGGAGACTTTTTGGTTCTGAATGCTGTTACAGGAAGGAAAGAACTGAATCCAGATGACCTGCTTTCTATACAAGGAATCTAGACACCAGGCTGCCACAAGTAAAGTATTCCATTTATATTAGGTTGGAGATTAGGCTCTTTGGAGAATACAGGCACACAAATCATACAGCTTAGGTGAGAAGCAGGTTCCTCAAATAACAGCGGTTCTGGACTTGCGCAGGGTCACTGAGCACTAAAGACTTTCTAAGTCAGTGATGTGTCTGATGACACCTTTGTGGTCAGATGAACTTGAATAATAATTATTTTGTTTAAAGCCATAATTTGTACTTCTGTTGCTCAATACACGTAGATCATCACAACCTTCACAAGACCTAAGTTGCAGGCCTTTCTTTATCACTGCCTATGTTTCTTCTGCTTGCCAAATTTGTTAGCAAATCTGTGAATGTAAGCCTTCCAGTCACTATTTTTAATGTTGATTTTGTTCACTTGAAGGCAATTTCATTAATATAAAAGGAAATTTTAACTTTTTGATCAAGTTGAAGCTTTTGCCTCCTAGTTGTTTTTATGTCATATAGCACAGATTGATCTCTGCAGTGTTTTGGATGCAGAAACGAATAAAAACTACTCATTCAACTACTATTGAATACAGCAGATGTGAAAATGTTGCTGAAAGCTCTGAGAAGACACATTAATTAACATGTGACTATGTTTCAATAAAGACAATGAAATAAAACTGTCTTGCAGGATCATCAGACTCATCAATTTTCTGCTCATCACTAGACAAAATTTCAGTCAGTGGCATATTTGATCTTGCAGAATTCAAAGAAACCAATTTTCTGGGCTTTTTGAGTTCAACACAAATTCAGTGAGTCTCATGAAGGATCAGTGTTTCTTAGTTCAGTTTTCCTTCAAAACAATCCCTTGATTCTTTCTCCTTCTTTCAAACTCAGTAATGCAGAATTGAATAAATTCATAAATGAATTTTTTTACAATCACTGACCAATAATCACATTTACAATATTGACTATTTTTTTTACAGTTAGAACTGTTACATACCTACATATAAAATCTGAATAATAGCATAGCATACATTATATACAGACATGTGGTGTGATATAAACTGCTTATTTTTCAGATGACCTTTCTGAGTTCACCAGATTTAATTCCCCAAAATTTCACAAGCCTCCCCTCTCTCACCTTTTCATTTCCTTCTCTTATAGTCAGGACAGTTACATTCATTTTCTTAATCAAATCCCAGTTCTGCAATTGCTTTTTTAACAATAAAAATGCTGTTCTCATTACTTCCATAGTTTTAGTTGGTGAATTTTTTTTTTTAATATAGATTAAAAACTGATTAAATCTTATATTTACCTTTTCTGGGATGCCCAAGGACTGGAATACTTCTTTCCTACCACTTTTTTAGATTAATCTTGCTCACAATATAAATATTTTTTCTAAAAGGAGCTATTCCTGACTTAAACTTAGGTTTAATGCCAGCAATTACACACACACACACAAAAAACCCCAAATCATAAAGAAGCATGTGATTTGAGTTCTACAGAGGAATTTCCAGCGTCTTTAGGATAATCTGTTCGATAGGTAAAGTGAGAACTTTTGACTGACATTTAAAGAAATAATTTTGCCTCTGAGATGATACTTAAAACTAAAAAATTATATTCACCAGTAAACTTGGAACTCATGCTCAGTATTCTGAATATCTATGATTTCAGATACTGACTGTAATCAGGAATCCTGATTATAGGTTGAAGTCCATAAGATCTGTTTTTATTTTCTCTTTGACTTGTCATTTTAAACTTATATCACTATTCTTTTGGCAGCAAGAAATAGATAAAAATTGTTCTGCTGAAAAGCATCAGACACCAGTTTTGATCCTATTTCTATGATCTCAACAATGTTAAAGTGGCCTGCACAGTGCAAATGATAGCTACCATATTCCCAATGAGAAAAGTAAATCTACTCTCAGTGGTCATAAAACTGTGAGGGTAAAAATGTCAGCAAAGCCTCCTAATATTATTTCAATGTGGGGGTTTATTTTTATATATACTTATGATCCCCTATAAAAAATATTGATAACAGGGGAAGAAGGAAATAGCAGGTAAGGTAATTATGCTGCCATGGTTACTCCGAGAAGAGAAAGCTTACAGCAAATTTTAATACAATTCAAAAAGAATAAAACCAATAGCATTCAACCAACACGTAAAATGTCTATGTAGAATATTTTCACTAAAATGTTACAAAGTCAGATTATCATCTTGACTGTGTCTGCCTAAATTTGTGGGCAATAGGTATGAATCAGAGTAAAGTTGTGACCTGGTGGGAAATGTCCCTAAAACAAGAAAAGAGGCATATCAATGTCTTCACTGGCTTTATATAGGTTAATCCCTGGATGGAAACTCTTTCTAAATCCTGTGTAAGGGTGGTGCTGAAAGGGGGGCAGCATCTCAGAGACTCCATCACCGAGGTGAGCCACCTACCCTGAGGTTGTCTGAATGATCTTGGGCATTGTGGTAGTTCGGAGGGGGAAGGCACAAGAACATTTTTGAAGCTATCTATTCTATTTTGAAGCTGTAGAGGAAAGGCTGGAGAGGTGAAGGGACAGCACCAAAAAACTCACAAAAGCAGGCTTGTCTTCAGGAAAAGGGATTCAGAACTAAGGCTCGCCTTCATAAAAACAAAACCGAAGAATAACTCTCTCCCCCTCCAACTTCCTGCTTACACGATGTTAGATTTGCAGAATTACTTTGTTAGAGACAGACTCAAGCAAAAGAGGTAAGGTCCCTTGGTTCTTCCACTGACACAGTTTGAACATTTGTGTGTTTCTGATAATAGACTGATCTCATCAAGTCTTAGGGAAATATCCTCTTTGGAGTTTGATTAACGTACATTTATACACTCTAACAAAAGTAGAATATATTAAAATGTTTCTGTGAAGAGACAAGTGCACCTGTCCACTCGCTGTAAAACAAAATAAAGGCATTTTAGGGTAAGCAGCTCCTTAAGTAACACAGCTTTTGGCTCATGCATCATTTCCATAGAAGAGATGCCTACATTACCCTTTGTTAAACTCAAGTAAGTTTCCTAGCAACCCAGTCATTATCTCTGTGGGGTGTAAAAAGACACCAGCATTATAAAGAAGTTGAGTCTTTGACAGCATTGTGTTTTTTGACCACAGTTGATTACCAACCCGCTGGAATCAGTCCGAAGTCCTCTTCTTCAGTAAGATAAGTATCAACAACGTACTTTGTTAATGTTAACGCATTTTATTTTCTGCTATGGGATAAAATCAGATTCTGTATATCCTAGTATATTGTGCAAAGTACAGAGTATCCTAAACAAAATGTCTTCAAATTAATGCCCTGTTTTGCATCTCCAGTGCCGAGGATAGCCAAACACCAGATCACAAAGGTGACTTCTTAAGATTTATTTTATGAGGTAATTAGTGGCCTAAATAGAAAACCTTTCTAGAAAAAAACCTCTTTTTTTTTTTTTTTTTTCCACTTATGGGCTGTTTGTTTTGCTTAACTTGCTAGTTTGGTTTTAAAGCAATTTTTCCAGCTCTGTGGTTTTAGATAATAGCCAGCAATGTCAACTAACTCAGGATTGGCTACTAGTTCCAGGACTGGATCAGTGAAGAACATAATTGGCAACTGAAATATTAGGATCAATAATTAATGTTGCCCTGTGTGCATGGTATGCTATTAACAGATTAATGAGATCTCAGAAAAACAAAAAGCAAGACACAAATGGACAAGTGGGAAAAGATTCCCCATTATTACTTCAAAACCTGTGCTGAAATATCTTTATCTTTGTATAGAAGAAGCTCTTGCCTGACAGTTCTCAAATTTATGGAATGTATAAAGGAATGATGACATTAACATTTAGAGATCCTTTACTTTTATAGTGGATTATTTGTGTTTGAGCAAGCATGTTCTTGAATAAACCTAGACTTCCTCTCCAAATAAAATTTCACTAATAGTTCAAAATATCAGGATTTTGCAATAGTTGCTTTTCTTGCGCATTAGAGGTAGGTACAAACCAAACTGAAATAACTTGTCACTGCAGTCCATAGCAAAAAATTATATTCATTTATTGGTAGTTCACCACTTTAGGAAAAAAAGAAAAAGAATAAAAAAAAAAAAGCAAAAATAGAGAGGTATTTCCTTCAGATATATATGAGACAGCATGAAAAAGAAGCAGCTAATTCAAAACACCCTTTCTTCCAAAGCTATGCTACTCCAGAAAGAAAAGGAAAAAGAAACCCCTGTGACGTGTGAGGAACCTATGACAGCACTTTCTGTATTATTCCTTCCCTTACAAGAAGAAAAAAGAAGTGATGCAGGTTTGCTGACTCCTGACCTTTCTTAAAAGGTAAATCTCCTACCTGTTTGTATCTGAGCATCTGGACTTGGCCATCTTTGAAGCAATGGTTTTTGGTTTTTTTTTGTAGGTTGTCTCTATCATCTACAGTGATACAATGATTATTCACCTATAAGGCAGGCAGTCTGTTACAGAGATGTTTATTTTCACCACAATGATTCCCATAATATGCAGGCATCATGACTACAAAACAAAAACTGCAGACACCTCCTATTACCTCATTGAGGTTATGGACTAATGTTATGGTAATCTATAGTTCCATTGCATGTGGTCGTTTAATAGAATTTAAAAGAAAGAAAAAGAACCAAGCATATACAGCACTGGTCTGTAGCTTAACACAAACTGAGAATACACTTTTTAACTAAATGACCTCATTAAAATTTAGGAGTTTGTTATTTCTTGTCTGATTATTACTCTGAATATCATACTATGGTTTCTATGACTCATACATAGTGCCTTAGGACAGATTTCTTTTTGATGTACACTGCATTAGTCATACTTATCTATGAACGCAGATTATATATGGTGCAACCTCTACAACTACTGCGGTATTCTAGAAAGGATATATTAATATTTTACTTGGTTCTGTAATTAACACTAGTACATAAACCCATGCAAGTTCAAAATAGCTTTTCGGATTCAGGATTGGATGATCAAAAAAAAATTCTTCTCCTCAAAGTTGTTTCACGGATACTGTTAGACATAATTTATTATGGTAATAACAATTCCTCTAGTTCTTGTAAGAAGTATGATGTAAAAGAAGAAAAATATGAAAGCTAATGGAGAGTCTTTTCTGCAAGACACAAAATTAGCAGTCATAAAGAAAGTTAATAGTCTTTGCATGCTAAGAATCCAAAGACCTTCAGTTATCAGCTTTCTCTGAAGAAATTAAAAATCACACTAAACGAAGTGATTCCTGATTGGCCCACAGATCTTGACTGCATCTTTTCTAGTCCAAATTAGCAGGTTCCATGCTAAGATTTGACTGAGTGTATGTTAGGAGGCCAATTGTGAAAAGAGAACTTCCTTGTTAATAGAGCAGGACCAAACCTAAAACGCAAACTGAGGAGAGGATGTCTGTAAAAAGGAGCAAAAGTACCTGTCCTTTAAAAATTGAGCATCATTACTCTGACCTCTTCACAGTTAAACAAGGTGTGAGGTCCTGAACCCAGGGAAGAATAACTCCAGGCACCAGTGTAAATGCTGGAGGATGACTATCTGGAAGGCTGCTTTTAAGAAAAAGGGAACATGGTGGACATCAAGCTGAATATGAAGCAGCACTACACCCTCATGGCAAAGATGGCTGAGAGTATCAGGAAGTAACAGTATTAGGCTACATTAGGAAGAGCACTGTCAGCAGGTGAAGGGAGATGATCCTTCCCCTCCGCTAGCACTGGTGAGGCCACTCCTGGGATGTGGAGTCCAGTTTTCAAGGCAAATGCGGACACATTGGAGAGATTCCAGAGAAGGGCCACAAAGGTGATCAAGAGTGAGCTGTCAAATTAGGAAAGGCTGAGAAACTGTGACTCCAGCCTAGGGAAGAGAAGGCTCAGGAAGATCTTATCAGTGTATATAAGTACTTGACGGGAGGGTGCAAAAGGACAGGGTCTTTTCAGTGGTGCTCAGTGACAGGAGCAGAGGCAATGGGCCCACACCACACAGGGGGTTCCTTCTGAGCATCAGGAAACACTTTTTCACTAAGAGGGTGACCAAGCACTGGCACAGGTTGCCCAGGCAGGTTGTGGAGTCTCCACCTCTGGAGATATTCTTAAGCTGCCTAGACAGAGTCTTGGGCAATTGGCTGTGGGTAGTCCTGCTTGAGCGGGGTGGGTAGATCAGTCGACCTTTAGAGTTCTCTTTCAACCTTAGCTACTATGTGCTTCTGCAATTCTGTTTCATATCCTTTTACAGAGGCACCATCCTGTACCATTCCCTCACCTCCCATGGAATGCGTCCTATGAAGGAGCTGAAACGGAACTACATTTTTGAATCATTACAAATCCAGCAGGATGTTCTAATAGAGAAATAAGGTTATAAAATATCAGAGCAGGGGAAACACAGTCACTAATCCTTGTCTTTCTAACTCTACATAGTAATAACAAGAGACTGGTGGATCTTCTAAAAAGAGGAGAGCAACTTCCCCGGCATTCAAAGTCCTCCTCTGCTGCTTGTCTCACTACTAGTCTTGTGAGATATTTGGCAGTTGGCTTTCTCTCCCTAATCTTAGTGCTCTGAATGTTTCTAAGTCATCCAGCTTTGCAGGCAGGTGGATATTTGGGACTTAAAATTAATGGAAGCATTTTTTTCACATGATTGGCAGCTGTCAGTCAGATTATTTTTTTAGGAGCTGAACTGACAAACTTACAAAATAAAATTGCAAATGAAAGTGAATAAAATTTTATGTGCAAAACAGAAAATAAAATGTTGTTGAGAATGAATGAATCTTTTTCTTTTTCTTGGCTCCTTTTACACAACTCAGGAATATCCATGTGCTATGACCAGAATGGCCAGTATCAGATGACTTACCATGTTTTGGAAGTTTCCCTTCCTGCTCTGCTCAGGGCAACTTGACCCACACGTCAAGTCCAGCTATAAGTCCACATGCAAGGCCAACTTCCAAAGGATTGCCATGGTTGTCATGCTAGAGAATCATTCTCAGCGCTTTTCTGCAGTTCATGCAGAAGGATTTTCTAAGAAGCATGATAGTTTAATTAGCTGAAAATATGAATCATGCACCTCAAAAACTTCATAGTCATTACCTCTAAATGTGGGTGACTAGGTCTTCCTTTAGGAGATAAAGGACACAGTATCAAATCTACATAAATAAAGGAGAGGATGGAACCAGGGACTAAGATTTCCCGAGCCCTGTAACTAGACTGCGAGGCAAAGCATTTCTTTCTTCTCAGCTTTGTGATTCAAACTGAAGCATTTATGATTAAAGTTGTGATTAACATCAGAATTTCTAAACACCTGTGTCTACATTGATTTTGCTCCCCAACGCTCATCACCTGACCCAAAAGGTGTCCCAAGGTGTTAAGTACTGGCTGCAGAACACCTTGAAATACATATAAAAAAGCAACTCTTATAGCTATCACCAATTCAGACACTTTTTTCAAAGCTTCCTGATGGTGCACTTGATCCAGTCAAGTGGCAGCACTGCTTTAAGCACCCCTGGGAGATTGTTTCTTGTTTCATGCAGTTTTACTGTTAGAAAAATATGGCTATAAAATAAAATGTGCCTAAATCCTTCCTTTACTTCTATTCAGTCACTCCTGGTTACTTCTCTTTGAGCCACCCTACCTGATTCCTCTGTCATTTACCCCCTTAAAACACTTACAGATATTTAGCATGCCATTCATGAATCATTATTTAGACAAGCACTCTATATTTAGCTCTTCTTCTTCCCTCGTAAATCAGTCCCTTCCAGACCCTCAATCATTTTTATTGCTCTTTCTTAACTGCTGACAATACTCATAAATGAAATGTCTGTAATGGCACTAAGCAAGAAAAAGGGAACAGGAGACCAAGGCTGCAGTTAATAAAATAAAAATAAAGCATAATCTAACTTGGGCATCCTCTTTATTTTGGCAATCAAATAGACATAAATAATAGCACAGCATGGCAAATGAATTACCAGAGGCCCAGGCATACCTGCTGACATTTCTATTTTCCCTTGTATTTTTTCCCTTGTAGAGAGAGAAGTAAAAAATAGATAATGTGAGCATCTATTTCTGTTTCTTCAAATCAATATTCTAACATTATGTGGACATGAGTGGTTGCTGGCCATCAAACTTCAAACATCTCAAAGCAGGACTCATGTTAAGTCCACCATGTAAGAGCAGAATCTGTTGTCACAGGAAAACCTTCTGAGCACTTTTATCATAACTCTGGTGGAAGATGGGATACTATACAGTAGTTTAGATACTATAATAGAATATACAGAAATTATAATTTTACGGAAGTTATAATTTTAATCAAGACCGGTTAAAGGCTTAGCATGGAAATAATCATGCTTTTGACAGTCCAGTATTTACAACACTGCATCCTAATAGTTTTAGTTTAAAAGGGAACCTCAGTTTTGCCTGTGAGGCCAAAGAGTGCTGGGATCCTCCATTTCTAAATTTAAAAGGTAAGAAGCAAGATTTAGGCAGCATTTTAATTTTAATTTCTGAATGATTTGTTATAGAAGAGGCAAAAACTTTATGGAAGTTCAAATAAACTGCCTTTAGCCAGTGAGCTGCTCTCTCTGTGCTGTGTGTAACAGTATACACATGACAAATTTCATATGGACGTATGGAAAACATGACGTGTGAAGATGAATCCAGCAGCATCTATTTTTAGAATATTTTATGTGCATTTGAAAAATAAAGAAAATTAGACAAGTAAAATTTATAAAAGCAATTAATTTCTACAGGAAACTCAGGAAAAATGTCGAAAATAATAATTCTCAGTATGTATTTAGTTATAGCATCTTAGTGCTCAAGTACCTTTACAGCCTTTCATATGGATCCTTTATCAAGCTTGTCTTAAAATCTAATTTTAATTGCCTGTAGCTGGACTGTTTTAGGTTTGTTTTGCTCTTAAACAAAGATCAAGATGTTAGCCCTTAAGATTAATTCTAAACTAAAAAAAAATATTAAGTGTTAAAATCTTTTGGCACTGCAGGTATGTAAAAGCATAGAACACTTAGAGTTCTAAATGTGATACTACTAATAAAAAAAACCAAAACAACCCAGATATAAATAAACCAACAAGAAACAACTGACAAGCCTCTCTATATGGGCTAGAGCCTATATATCAAACCAGGGCATCCTTGTCAGCAGATGAGGATCTAAACATATATTTAACTTTTCAAGCAGGAGAACAGCAAATGAAGAAAAGAAAGATTAAAACACTGTAGAAAAGTTATTTTAATAATAACAAAATATCTGCTCACTTATATTTGGAAGATTTAGGAGAACATTAGGGGTCATAGTTATTAGATGGCGAATTCATAGAGGGGTTGCTTATTTTACAAATAACTCAATTCCTCCTTTATGCACACACTCTCCTCTCTATTTTCCTCAATGACTTAGACAAAAGGAAAGGAAATGTGTAGAAGTCTCAGACCAAAATCTTCTTTTTTTTTTTTTTTTTTTTT
>VZTF01001716.1:2481721-2589959 GCA_013397755.1 Cnemophilus loriae
ATTTAGCTGAAAAACGGGCCCAAAATAAGGTCTAATGATCTAATGATGCAAAATGATCATAAACCTGCCCTCAGCACTTCCACTGGAAATTTTTCAAACTTTTATCTGTCATCTGACCTAACAGAATACTTTCCTAGTTTGAAGAGTCTAAACTCGTCTAATGAAACATTTATGACTCCAGTGATTTAAGTTAAAATAGTAAAAGAAATAATCTAGAGTAAGTATTAAAAGCTGAAGCTTTAATCATTACCTCTGAAGGAGTAACTCCATTCATCAATCATTCTCTTTCAAAGTCCATGAATAAAGAAGGAATATCTATACACTGCAATGAAATATTGGCATCTGATAAGATACTTAAAATGAATGATAGTCTTGGCACCCAGAAAATCTCTTTGAAATGGTTGGGATATTTAAAGGAAGCAAACAAAACATGTTCCTTCTGCTGGAGGTCTAAGAACCATGAGACCAATAGGAAAGATTTTCCTTACACAGCTGTAGAAGTAGCAAATACCATATGAAGAAGAAAAAGGAATTTCTGTAAAGCAATCCTCTCATCCTTCATTCAGCACTAGAAATGACACAACTGGCGCATTTCAAACACTTGTTCTGAGCACTGGTTCCCCAAAAAGGCGTGGGCTGGCCGAGATGGCCATGACAGAGCAGAGACGAAGAACTGCAATTGTGAAAATCTGAGGAGAAAGTTCAAGACTTTTGGCAACATAAAGGCAAATCTTAGCGGGGGCATAGTAAAAATTGCTGCTAAGTGATTGGTCTACGTAAAAAGAGGACAAACCCAGCAGATTTAAGTAGAAGATTTTCCTTTAATATAAAAATGCCTTTTAATTGTAAAGCTAAGCTATGCAGTCATGATCTGGAAAATCAACTTGCTTGCATTATTTCCTACTGTACAGCTACATTTGAAAAGCCCTGTTTGGAGGGCCAAAATAGTGCTTGTCAATTGTCTAGGCAACGATTTGATGGCACAGGACAGGGACCTGGCTAAACAATGCAAGGATATAGACTTGAGCCAGTGATTCAGTCCCTGTCCGAGTTCTTTTAGGTCTAGTAATATAGATGTGGGCTGCATACCAGGACCAGAACCAGTTACATCTTTGAATAAGTAATATGTGAAAGAAATTCAGTACTCACTGCTGCAAAGTAAAGCATATGAAGAAAAAAGTAAATCTCGACTTATCTAAAATCATTAGTGACTGAATTAGGTGTTACTAGTCAGAAAAGAGACTTTGGAATGACTGTAGACCTAAAAAAGTCAATAACAATGGAAAGACAGACAGAAAATTTGAATTATTTTCTAATATACAAAGTAGGAAACCAAACAAAAGAGGACAAATTAGAAAACATAATTATGCCACTGTACAAATACATAATGCATGGAAATCTCAATTACTGTGTGCACTCTTCAGGCCACTTATCTCAGACACGAGGTTATGATACTATTCACAGTACACATAAAGTGACAAGGATAGCTGTGAGTATGGAATAGCTTTCTATAGCTCAGGAGGTTTCTAATACCGTAAGTCACAGAGGCACGAAAAGATATCAGGAAAATAACACCCTCCTCTTGCCCTCTTTCTTACATTTTTTCCATATTCAACTGAATAATTCAAATCCTCGTAGTCATTTCTTGAAAGCTCTCCAAACCTCTGATTATCCCAAAAGCTGCTGTTCACATCTTTTATTTTCAAATACTTGATTCTTGGATGCAAACACTGGGACTATACTCTGTATTTTGTATTTTGTATTTTGAAAATTCAGCTATGCCTTATAAAACAGCTTCAATACCTCCCTACTTCTAGTGGAAATACCTTACCTGACATAACCCAGTGCAACATCTGTCTTTTTTATGATCCCATTACATTCTTCTTAATAGTCATTCCATGGTCAAATAATGAAAGCTACTGAATCAAGGAGAACAGAAGATGCTTTATGAGTTTGAAAAATCAATCTATTTTCATTTAGGTACATGTTAAAGAGTCTAACAGTCAGCCATCAATTAAAAACAAACAAACAAACAAAACCCACTGAAAACAATGCAGAAAAAATATGAAATGTGAATAACTGGAAAAAGATTAAAATAAAAATGGAGACGAAGCTTAAAGTATGTTTTTTCTTCTGTTTTCTTTATTCTTTGCATGGCTAATGATTCCATCCATTGTATTTGTGTTTTAACATAAAACATCACTAATATACTGATTGCTAGAGTCCACATTCTAATTTTAATTAAGATCAAATATGTCTGGTGGTGTACATTTTGCTTCAGAGGAATAATTGCACATTTATGCTGTTTCAAATGAGAAAATAATTTAGCTCACTTCATTTTTGCACACTTCACTGGCTTGGTACTGAGAATGTCTTTCTGGATCGGTTAGACTTTTTCCTCATAAGAAACAGACGTGATTATTTTTATTTGGCAGTTAAACACCTGGTCACTAAATATTTAAAATTCTGAAATGAAATGCCTCTCAATAAGCTGTGGAGCAATAATCTGCAAATACTTACTTATACTCAATTGGCATATAACAAGGTATGAACAATGTGTGTGCATTGTAATGAAGTGATGCAAATGACCTCAGAAGCTGGAAGACACTGCCAAAAGTTTGAATTGTATCCAAAATAAGAATGTCTGTTTTCCCTACAATCTGCTGAATGCAGAACGCATTAGTACCTCAGCACTGCACAGCTGTGTGTTTTTCTATCAAAGAAGGATAATGCCTGCTTTCAGACTTGGAGAAAAAAATCCTTCCTAATTGAGTTGGGTACCTTTATCTGCATTCAAGCTGCTGCTTATTTATTTTTAAATAACTGAATTCTGGCAACACTTTATCCTGAATAAAACACACAGTTGAAATAGACTTAGACATTCCATGTCAGCCCTCTGCTATGAAAACACAGTAACTACTTAAGATGGATCTTGACCTTTTTTTTTAATGTTTTCTCATCACTAATCAGCCAAAATATCTTGGTGATCTTACTTATGGCCTCAGGCCCCATCCTCCCTAATGTCTGATACAGTCTTACAGGGCAATCATAAGACACAGCTACAGTCCTGCCTTTACCTGTCCTGGTATAATCTCCAGCTCCACGCTTCTTCAAGGTCAGGCTCCTCTTTTAGAAGGGGAGACTCTCATCTTGCTGAGAAGCTGTCCATCACTTTCTCCTCCAGGCTTTTCTCATGTAAACAACTCCAGAAGATCTGGATTGCTCGGCAAGGCAATATCAAGGGCAAGACTTCTCAACTGAAGGGTTCAAGACAAATCTAAGTCATGAATGGTGCCTGAACAACTCCACAGACATGAAGTGTTTGTGAATTTTTGTGAAGCATCTCTTCTTTCTTTATCCCTTCCCGCTGTCACAATGAGGACATCCACCCTGCTGCATTTGGCACAGCTGAGAGTGCTGTTGAGCTGCCTAGAATAGAAGTGTTTGCTGTTTGCTGAGGAAGAGTTCAGTGAAGTCAGATATAAAAAAATATATCAAAGCCTGATGAAATTGATCTTCAATACAATTTCCGTATAAGTATGTTCCATGAATGGTATCTATACCAGTAGAAAATGTTCTTCTTTTGCAGCAGAGCTATACTACTCCAAATGCCTCTTGTCCACAAAGAGGTATCAAGTTGCTGAAATAAAAATATTTCCAAGATACTCTGTTATTCTGCAGTCAAGAGCAATTTCTCTTTTCAGTCATACTCCACTACAACACAGGAGAACCTGTACTTACATAGTTAGAGATAATAATGGTGCAGAGTCCCAGTGGGAAGAAGTCCATAAGCACATGCTCGAGTCCCTCTTTACTCAGGAGTTTGATAGAAGCAAGGCACATGCTTGAAGAATATTAACAGTTTATCTTTAATGTTTCTATTAAAAACTTTGTTAGTCTGTATTCAGGTTTGTGTATGAAAGAATCACATTTCAGTAGTACGTTAGAAGAAGGTAGATCATTAGATAATATAAATAAATCATTGCAGTTCCACCATCTTCATTGTAGTGAAGAACCTATCACCTGAACCAAGATATTTTGTAGATTTTATTCTTACTTCTCCCTAATGATACAAGCACTTGTTTTTCAGAGAGCTGATTAATTTATTTATATTTTCTCACAAAATATTTTTTTAGTGTTTACACTTACTATTGTATTCTAGCAAAACTAAATTTTTCTTTCATACCTTTACCTTCTATCTGATGTATTTCAGTGAAGTACAGATGTGCTTGGATTACCATGCGTCAAACGTTACTTCTTTTGCATTTTTCTACTAAGATGTGGAAACCGCATTCAATAATTTTTATCAGTTTTGTACAGGAAGAATAAAGTTTTGTTCGCACAAGAGATTTGTGGGTCATTAACTTAAGCTTTTTCATAAAGTGAATTAGTTAAACTCCATTGTGTATGTATAACTCAGTTTAAAAGCAGTTTGTTTCACTTTAGCTTAAACAGATCCCAATTTACGCTACGTTGAAAAATAACTCATTTAAACTACAATTAAAGTAGCTGCACAACTTCATTTAGTGGTTTAGTTAGATTAGTTGGATTTATTGCATTTGATTGAACCAAGATAACAGTATCATAGAATCAAGGCTGAAATTTTAAGCTAACATGCAGCATGTCATCTGACAAATTTTTCAATTTCAGCAGCAGATATCTGGCAGTATGGCTAATTACCTTGCTACTTTGGGCAGGAACTAACAAAGCCCAAGTCTGAAAATGGTTACTGTGCAAAGCAATTGCACTATGCATGTGAGACCTAACAGCATGTTACAAAAATCTACCAAATCTACCAAAAAAAAATACTTCATCCCAAGTTGAAATACTGGATTGGAACAATCCTCAAATGCTATGAGGTGTTTTAAAGAAAAACTGAGTCTTATGCAGATCCTCTTTATGACAAAGAATTGATTTGGGAGAAATGTCTTTGTTTTCTGAATAGTTTTTTCATTGGTGTCAGTGAGCTCACATTGAAAAGGGCAAGCACTACTACGAATCTTCCAAGGATTTTCTAAAGTCATGGTTATGTATAACCCTAGCCCAGGTGATAAAAACTCACTCCTGATGTGACTTGCTGTTGCTTAAACTGCATTTTTAACCAGATTGAAAGCTTGCTGAAAGTATGGGTGAGGATTCAGCTGAGCAAAACAATTAGCAAAGAAAGTCAGCTGATTACAAATAGGAGAAAGGAGGAGCCCCTGACCTTAGCCTAAGCTTTGGGCTCCTTAGAATCTGGGCTCCGGTGGAATCTGCCACCAGCTTTCCCTCAGGTTCTTGATTGCAAAAATGAATTCAAGCACATGCTGAGGTAGCACCTTATTACTACTCTAATGTATTTGCAGAGATATAAACTTTTGCAGAGGGACATCAGACGCCAGAATCAAACTGCATTAAATTTTAGCTTTAACAGGCAGAATAAATAAACATTCACAGAACTCATAATTATTCAGACTCTATGAGTGGGTACATGGTCAACTGCCACTGTTCTTTATCCTTTTTTTTCCCAAGCAGTCTTTTGAAATGATCAAATAAATACCTGTAGCTACCATTTTTTCAACTACTGAAGCCTGGTAATTCAGACGTCATTCAAAACAAATTTGTGACTGGACTCAATGCATTTTTTTGTTTGTTTTATTTATATCTGCAGTTTGAAAACACACTTCCCTTTTCATAAAATGAAACTTTTCATCACAAAGAAATGACACAAATCACAAGTTCTTTATTTAATATTTCACTAATATATATTTTCATTCAGCTGAATAGGGCTGCTATGAATATTAACCCTTTCACAAAGCATTTCTTTGCCTACTTAAGTTACAAACTAAGCACCATAGTAATTTGTTTTCCCACTACATACAGTTAAACAACTACAGAAAGTTTGAACGTATGTAGTAATTTGCATATATCTGCATACATTCATATGCATAAATACACATAACACAGAAGGTGAAACTCAAAGAATGTGAGTAAGAAACTGAAATTCTCTTCAAGGGCTGTGCTAGCTTTGAAGGTAACTCACTGAGCTGTGAGGTAAACCAAGTACCACATAAATGTATACACTTGTTTTCTTCTTAAAAAGAAGAAACACTGCCTTGCAAGCAGATTGCAATTAATACACTACCTTGTCAGCTTGCAAGGTCTAAACTAAGCACAGGGTTCTTTTTTGTTCTCCACCTAGTTTGTGATCCTTTTTTCAGAAGGAGGGAATCTGCTATTTGGCAATTCCATTTACAAGCATTTTCATATCAAAATAGATATCTTCACATGAAAGTCAGAAGAACCTTTTTTTGAAATATGTCCTTTTTAAGTTTTTCAAAGTATTCTTTTCAGAAAAGGCAAGCACCTCATCAGCTCCCACACACACAAATCTTCAAATGCTGTTTTTGAAGAATTGCATTTAAAAGTATGTTCAGTCATATACCAAGCATGAGAAGCTGGGGAAAAAAAGTCTTTGAATTTGAACTACAGCTCATCATAATCTGGTTAAAATTATCTTCAACACCACCTGTCATTATTAATGCAGGAAGAGAGGCGGAAAAATACCTTCAGCCCAGCTACATTATTGCAAATAAGGTCCATCTGCTTTTCACTGTTCCATCCGATAATAATAGCAGTTATATTTATGATGGATTTAGGATTTTGCCTGTAGTAGATGAATGTGTAACTGCATTTATTAAAAATGTTTTCCTTTGAAGGTGTTCTACTATTTTAGCATACTTTATACCTGATTTTTAATGTGGAATCCTTAGTCTTTGATATATTCCATCGCTAGGTAAATTATTTTTTCCAATTAACTATATTCTTATTTTATATATATATGCATACACATATGTACACAAATACTCTATTTAGCTTTTTGTGGTAAATGGTACAGCTGTGAAGAATCTGATTTAAGGCATAATGGCTATAAGAGCCATTTTATAATAGTCATGGTAAAATATTCATCATCTGAATCCTTGAAGGAACACAATAAAAACGTAAAACCTACAGGGTAAGAATTCCTAAAAGAGAAAGCAAGGATGTCTTATAAAAGCCAACAAAAAGGTAAAACCTAAGACACAAAATGCTTGCTGTTATCATGGGTAGCATTCAAATCACAGGAAGGAGATTAAAAGTAAACAATCAGGATGTCTACATTAGCCATTAGATAGTGGTGTGGTGCATCAATCCAGGGCCCGCGGTGTGATTTATTCTTGGCTTGCTCTCTGCTGTCCATGACTTCGAGTGACTTTGTATGGCCCCAAAGAGTATTATCGCAAGAAGAACACTCACAATTAAGATTTTAAACAGAGGAGAAAAAAAACAAAAAAACAAAAAAACAAACAGTAGAAGTAGCTATCTGTAGTGAAAGATACCATTAAGAAATTGTAATTTGCATCCAGACTAGAATAACAGAAAGGATATAATATCTGGGAATTTAAATGCAAAAGCATGACAACACAGGCCAAAAAGAGAGTGTGAGGAAGTACTTTGTCAATGCATTAAACTCTGAAGAAACCTTTTTTTTCAGATTCACTAGAAGAGCTCAACCAGACAAATAGTTTTCAGTGCCTATAGATGTCAGCAGTTGTATGAGCACTCAGAGAAGACAAGATCACAGCAGAGAAACAAGACTAAAATTTTTCTTTCTAATGATGATTGCTACAAGGATTTTCTTTCTTTCCTGTTTCTTTTAATTTTTCTTTTCCTTTTGGGCGTCACTATAAAATGTCATACTGGAAAGCCAGTAGAATAGGTTTTAGAACAAAGTGATAAAGTAAATCCATACATGATAAACTAGAAACAACTCACCTGAACTTTATAACATTCACTGAAGACTGAGCACAAGCAGAATGTGCGAACGTTTGACACTTCTAAACTTTTCCTAATTTCTACAATAGAAGAAAAAATCAGCACAATCACAACGGGAACAGAGACAGGTAACAGAGCTGCAATGCTGAATAACTGAGCAATGAAATGACAGATTAAATTCAGTGTTGATAAAACCTGACAATATCTTTTAATCTGTGTCTTTTAATCTGTGTATTTCTAGTTCTTCTGGTCTAGAAAGAGGACTTAAGGGACAGTTTTTCAAATCTCAGATCAGTACTCAGAGGCGCTTAAAAGACAAAACGAAGTGCTAGAACATATTAGAAGGAAATAGAAAACAACCCAGTATGTCACTTTAAAGCCATAGTGCAGCCTTACCATGGGTAATATGCACAGTTCTACTTAGCTGATCTTCAGGTATATGAAGCTGAAAGAAGAACTCGAAAAAATGCAGAAAATGGGATAAGGCTGATCAAACAAGTGGAATGGCTTCCATAAGAGAAAAAGCTATAACTGTGGCAGGAGAAGTTGATAGCCTGTGACTCTAAAGCTTGGAGAAAACGGGGCTAGAAAGTTGTATGCAATGAGAGATAGGATGAAAGACGGAATAGAATTTTTTTTCCTTATTTCTTCTACTAGAGATGCTAAATGAAATTGAGAACAAAAGGAAAGTTAAGTACCTTCTTTTTACTCCACACATTTCATCTGTGGAATTAATTGCTATCAGGTTCTTTAAATGTCAGAATTTCCAATGGACTAGAAAAGCTACCACAGAAACTTATGGAAGAATGTTCATTATAGGCTACCAAACAAAATACAATGGAAGAAAATTCTTGTTCACATTGTTCTTAAAAGAGTGATTAGTTGAACCCATGAGGATATACAGGAAGAAATAAGTCTGCTTGTTCTGCTGTAACACGAATTGCATAACACCAGACAGAAAAAAACGTGCATTTGCTGAGATTTTTGTTCATTCTTATATCTTACATGAGGTAAATAAAAATGAAGAAGATGAATACCATCTCCAAATATAGGTAATAAGAAACTCAAATTTGGAAGATAGATTCTGGTCTCTCCACTCAATTCTATCCCACTTGATCTACTGCAAGGTATCACATGCAGTGGTATAAGTGGTTGGGGTAGGCTTACTAATAAGAAGCATTCATCTCAAATGCCATTAGCAACTGCTTCAGATCAAATCAAATATTGACGTTTCTGTGAAAGAAACTCCCATTTTTCCCCATGATCTCTGTTGTGACTGACTCATTGTTCTTTCTTCTTGCTTAGTATGCACTAAGAATTTTCATCCTGAACTTATACAGCAGCATAGATTATAATTAATTTTAATTTCAAGTATTAAGATGTACATTTATAAAACTCCCATTCCATGATCTGGGATCTTTAAAGGATTTAACCAGCAAGAAAATTACAACAGGATTTTTTTTCTATGATAGGGAATACTTTATTGTGAGATCCCTTGGAGCAAGCCCTACACCCTGAAAGGATCAAAGAACTGAAAGAAAAAGAAAAAAATCAGGAATCTAAATGACAAGGAATATAAAGTAAATAACTTGACATGGCTTACATCTTATGTCAAGTTCTAAAAGTAGTCACACTTACCCCTGGAGGATCAATTCCAGAAACACGAGCCAAGCAGTATGAATAGCATGTGACTTCTACCTCACGAGCCATGGGATGGGTAACTAAACACAGGAAACATGGCTATGCAGAGACTGCAAATCTGTCTTGCAGGAAATGAGATGTTAAACAGTTAGAGCTATATAAAAACACCTTGAATTTCCCCTCAGGTTAACTGGTATTTATTGGAAAAGAAACAGCACCACTGAAGTATATGACTGACATTCCAGAGTCTGTGAAGGCGAGCAATCTAGTTTATGTTATCTGTTGCTACCACGGGAATAACTCATTGTGGTAATGAGTTTCCTAAATTGCTGAAGCAAGGTCAGCTATGAGGAAAGAATCAACAGGATTCAAGTTCCTAATCAGGCATTCTTTTCGGCTATTTTTCATCTTTAAGGTCTTGCAAAAACCTGCAAAATTTTGTGACTAAGGAAACTACTTTGAAGGAATATTCTTTTATCAGTACTTTGGTTTTAACTAACAATTTGCATTTAATTGCATTCAGGTGCAGCAGATATAAACTACAAATATGCAACAGCCAGTTTGTTTTGGCTTTTTGTCTGATACATGAATTTGCTTTAGTAAGATTGATATTCTTGAAAAGCTTTGTGTAAGGATGGATAGAGTTAACTAGAATGATCCAAACGATTTTAAGCAGTAAAAGAAAGAAACTATCAACAACCTAAAAAATGCTAGAGACCTTTCTTAATCATAAATTAATAAACTCTAAATAATAATATTTAATTAAATAAACTTATATCAGAGAATGCTGAGTTACAATCTTATTCCATATAGATGACGTACTGAAATCACATGGTACTGATGCCATTTGAAATAAAAACTCCTTCCATCCAAAGCCCTGAACAATTATTGACTTTTATAACTTCATATTGCAAACTCTAAACACAGCTCATATTCTAATAATTTAATAAATATCTCCTTAAATTTTTCATGTCTCCTCTGCAGTGATGTCAAAAGAGTACTCAGAGAGGATAAAGCATATAGAAAAAGCTGACTTCTCTACTACTAAAAGGAGGTTATCTTTTAAAATCACCAGGGATTTCTCCCTTGATTTCTGAAAGCTTTTCAGTAGAAACAAGACAGCAACATAGCAGAATATAGTGGTTTTGTTGATTTTGTCAGGCTGAGGACACTTTGTCAAATGCTACTACTACAAGTCACATTTCAAATTAGTTTCACATAAATTAGAAGGTGGTTTTTGCTCACTTTCATATTTTTTGAAGTATAATGAATAACATCTATATTTTGTTTTATAACTGACTGAGAGACAGAAAGGGTTCTGAATTAATTTAACTTTGTGAATTTGAAACAGTGTCAACTCAATTTAAGAACTGTTGGAAGAAATCATTATCTTACCCTTAAACTTCAGTGAATGATTTCCGCTGCTATGCATACATGAGTGACAGAGCAGAGGTTTGCTCTCGTGTGTTCCTGAGAGTATAGCCAAATCATTCTTTGTGGAATGCTGTAAACTGCGGGCCTTATTTCATATTAAGGGTGTAGAAAGATTTATTATAGTGTTTTGCTGAATCTCACTTAAACGTGTGTCAAATTCCTGAAAAGCCTCCAATTTTGGATAACTCTTTTAGGCTGTTTGAGCATTTTCCACATACCTGATATTTACAGGTCCTGGCCTGCCATGAATAATGTATTTAATAGTGTTATTACAACAAGATTTTTTATGGCAAGAATAGTATCTTCAGGAAAAATCTAACTTTTGAAATAACTTCCCTGAATTATCTATTTGAAATAGAGAAGTTCCTACTAAAGTTTCTGGGAAGACCTACTCACAAGCACCAAGCGACTGTGTCTGTAGGAGGTGTGACTGAAATGTGGGAGACCCAGATTAAGTACTCAGCTCTGAGTCAGGAAAAAAGCTCCATGTAAATGCCTCCTCCCCGGCAGTCATCTGCGCCTCAGGAGTATCCCAGGGGTGATGTCTCTGGCTTTGATCAGTTAATCTGTCCACAAGCTGTGAAATGCTATAAAGATGAAGGTTTAATAAAAATTGCTGTCTTCTCATGAATAAAAAACCCAAAAAAACCACAACAAACCAAAACAAACCAAAACGCAAAACCCAAAGAACTCTAAAAAAACAAACCAAAAAGCCCCAACATAAACAAAACCACAAAGTTTAAAATCTTGAACAAATTTTTAAGGTTTTTTTTTTTCTTTTTGGTCATGAAAAAGTACTGTTTTCTGTCACAATTGGGATGAATTATCAGTATCAATTTGGATCAGGAGAGACCAGAGTATGCTGAAATCTGTGGTATTTTTGAGGTTCAGCTTCATCTTCAAATGAGGCTAAACGTGATGCATTATTTTATGCAAACTGGATGAACCCAAGATTTAAGCTATACCAGTAAGGTAGAGCTATATTTGGAAAGTTTAGCCATGTTGTAGGTTTTGCCTAATCTCATTACTAATATATTCTATAAACCAAAGTATTTATTGGAAGAAAAGTACATGATATATATTTCTTCCTGTAAGCCATCTAACATAACCCAGTTGAAGCAAACAAAGAAAAAAAAAATAAATAAATAAGAAATCAGTTCCTTAATTCAGAGTCCTACTGAATTACAAATGACAAACAACTTTTTATTGTGCTCATCTCCACCATGGCTTCTGTGTAGGTTTCAATTCACCTGAATAGCAACAGTCTTTAATCAATGCAGTGAAGATAGTGGATTCAATGCTTCTGTCTGTGGATTCATATCCTCACTCCACTAGCTGTTTTTCTTTTCTGACAGGCTTCAGTCACTCCATTTTCTCATATTTCTGGCTCAACAGCTCAGAATGAAACTGGGCTGATGTTGCAGTAGGGATTGTTCAAGGTTTTCTCTATAAATTTCTTTTACTTATACTCTGCAGGCTTCATATTTATAAGCATCAATGGTTATTTTTCTCCCTGCTTTTCTGAAGCCATAGGATTAATACACAGGATTTTGCTTCTGGGGCTTCAAGGCAAGCATATTAAAGTGACTGCTACACAGTAAATATAACATCAATTTACACTGGATTTTTCAGATGTTTACAATTTAAACTAGCAGGAAGGTGCCTCTCAGAAAACTGAAAATTCTATATTGCAATTCAAATTCCCACTGTTTCCCTTTAACAGGTCATTTTTCAATATCATATCAAAGGCCTAAAGGCCACTTTTTATTTACCACGGCAAGAACATACATAGATACCTCAATCATTCCCCATTCTTTTAGGACTCCACTGCAGATGTCAATCAAATGGCAAAACCAGAATTTTTACTTGTCAGAAATTAGCATTTGGCCTAGCTATGGAAAGGAAACATAATATATTTAATAAGGATGGGATAATGATTGCTACTATTAATAGGTTTTGTTGTCTTGTAATTTTTTTAATGACAGGTTAAGTAATTATTGTACATTTTAACAGAATGAGCTACCCAAAATGAAGCACTGATATGACAGATCTCTCTATGAGGAGTAAATGTGATATTGGAAAAGATGCATTTTGTTCTGGCACTGTGCGAGTTATCTCCAATTGAAACTTCCCAGAATCCTAGGCATATTTTACACTAAACACTTCTAGTTCTGTGTACAGAAATTAATATGCATTTAGCATGTGTTTTCAGAAGGAAAAGAAGATTAAGTTATACAGATGCATTCTATACATACTGGTGATATTCAGGTGACAAACAGCAGGGATATGTGATGAATTCCATCTGCCTTCGAGTCTATGTATTGATTTCTTTTATAGCACCCACCACACTAAGTGTGAATTACACATGCAGCTCTGAACATACCACCTGCACTCTGCCCACTACTGCATTTCTTCCAAGATTACTTGTAACATATCACACCTCTACACCGTGTGAAATGTTTGCCATTTTTGTCTCTAAAACCCATTTTCTAAGGAGTTGTTTCTCTCTTCACTGGAAAGTTACAGTTGTTTAAAAGGCAACACAGGCTACACAGAAAGTGAGAACAGGGAGGAGTTTTAGCTTTTACACCTTGCAACGCTGTACGCCAAAACAGAAGCTGCACAAATTCCTGCAAGGAGACTGATCTTGCTTCCAGTGGACAACCATCATTCACTTTGTGGGGCCTAAGGATACTGTCATTATTTTTTCTCCAATAGCTGTCTCTGTAGTGTCATTTGAAGTGCCTAATGGCTACATAGCACTGTCTGGCATGTGCTATCCAATAACTCCTAGTAAATAGCATGCTGGCTTCATGGACTTCCTTGGAAACTGCATCTACATTACAATATAATTTTTCAGCTATTATCATTCACATTATTCTCATTCATGCAAAACAGTTCATTATTAATCTGAAAACATACTACAGCACTTAAAGTACAATGGCCTGAAGAACTCACGTGCTGCTTCACCGCCTGTGTTTTGCAGGAGCTCTCGGCTGTTTAGATCAACCACCACTGTATATTTCATATACTGACACCTGCAGAGCTTTGTTTGGCCACCTGCTTGGTGTGCCAAGCATCACAGTTACATACACCTGTCACACCCAAATTTAGCGCTGAGAAAACACAGGTTTCACTTGGTAGATGGTATTTATCATGTCTACACATCTGTTTTACTTAAGGACAGGAATACCTAAGATAGACATTTACCTATAAAGTGTAAACATTCATTTTAACACCTTATTTAAGCCCATTTGCTTTGTTTAGTAATAAACTTGGGTTTAATACTATTTAAGCTCATTCCTTTGCAGAGATGAGACCTTGACTTTTGTTGTTTTAGGGATCCAGGCTAGACTCTCCAGCACTGTCTAAATGTCTCCATTCCAGAGAATGGCATTTGGCAGTTAGTCACTTATTCATATGCGATGCTGATGGGAAAGAATTGATGCCGTAAGTATGCAGGGGATCACTGCATCTACCTCCCGTCAACATCTTTCCTAAATGGCAAGGACAGTTTGCTTTTATAGTTCCTTGCTGGAAAGAAGATGCAGTTGGCAGAAATGCAGCTGTTATAAAAGAGAAGTAGTTCAGACGGGGCAGGGAAGC
Source organism: Cnemophilus loriae (assembly GCA_013397755.1). Taxonomy (NCBI): domain Eukaryota; kingdom Metazoa; phylum Chordata; class Aves; order Passeriformes; family Corvidae; genus Cnemophilus; species Cnemophilus loriae. The sequence continues at coordinate 2,496,197 of VZTF01001716.1, forward strand.
ATAAAAGAAGATGCTCTCTCCATCTTTTACTGATATAGAGATTTAATTTCCCATTAATACTCTAGCTATTTGCAATGGCAATTTGGGATCTCACAGCGGCATCTGTGGCCAAATGTCAGTACTTAAACCATGTGTACTCTGAAGTTCTTCTAACAGTCTGTCATTAAGTATAACCTGACACAATTTAAGTCGCGCCAATATGAGACGAAGACTGTGCTATTGCAAAGCCTTTTACCTTGAAAAAGCTTTTAATAGCATTTGGGCAACTAAATACACATTATAGCTCTGAGGTCTCAGTTTCCAGAGAGTGAAAACAAATTCTTTCCATCCATACAACACTCAACCATAAGAGCTTCTGGTGTCTTTTTTTCTGACATAGACCAGTTTCAGAAGCTTCAGAGGAGAACATGTGCACACACACATCCAGTCATTCTCTACTGCCTTCTTCCAGCTTTCAGCACTTAGTACGTTACAGACTGATCTGCTCTTGTGCATCAAGAGCCTCTGTCACATAACTGTGAAACTTGAAAACTGGAGAAGAATGCAGAGCATTTTTACAGTCCAGGTCAAGCAACAGCTCTCCCATGGGGTGGTGTAAGGATTTAAAGCATGCAAGTTGCCTGTCTCAAAGAACTGTCAAGGCCACAGAAGGAACTATAAGATAAGCCACCACAGCAGAAACTTGAGATAAGCACAGATGGCAACATCAGGAAGGTTCTAATTCCTAGCCTAATGGAGGTGAAGATTCGGTCAGCACACTGGACAAAAATTCCCACTGTGCAGACTGTGAGAAAGGAAGCGAGTGCTTACACCCATGTAAGCCCATGTTGTAGGAACATCTGCAACCACCCTGAGGATATCAGGAACTTGAACTGTATGAAGGTACTACTGCCAGAAGCATGACTCTGGGAGCCCCACCACTGAGAAGACCAGGATGAAGGAGGACCAGCAGGATGCCACAAGATCCATGGGAGGTAACCATCTTCTGCTTGATCTCTCCGTCTCTCTCTCTCTCTCCCTTCCCCACCCCTCTGGCCCCCTTCTTTTTCCTATTTCTTTCTATCCCTCTACCTCACATTTGCTGCTGAATAAAATCCATACAATTGACTTCAGCCTATAATCTTGTTTGCACCTTAATTCAGGCAGAGGCATCTTTTAATAATCGGAGCATAACAGGTGGGGGCAATTGTCAGTGACTTGACAGTCTGTCACCCTTTGCAATCCTTAACTCACTGGGATCTCCTTACCTGGACACTGATCCCACATCCTACCCTTCCCCGCCCCTTCCCATGCAAATGCAGACCCATAGAAGAACACTAGGAAAGAGTCTCACTGAAGTAATATGTGTCTTCTTTTCATCATGTCAGCGGTTTATGGCACAGAAGCTTGAGATATGATTTTATAAAAATCCTTCAAATACCACAGAATTACACTACTATGAAAACCGGTATGAGGGAAGACAAAATATCCATTTCTATGTGTATATCTCAAAGCAATCTCATCTAAAAAATTACTTGCAATTTATAGTTGCAAGATTACTTGGCTTAAATTTTATCTCTTATTCTGATTTTATCTTTTCATTTCTCATCTTAAAGTGCACATACTTTTCAATTAAAATTATATAAACCAAATAATTTACATTTATTTCCTATGGATAACTGCAGTGCAGTTAACATTGAGATGAAACAGCTGAAAAAACTTTCAAACTATTTTCAGCAGTAAAAAGATTCTTGCAAACACTTCTTAACAGGAAAAAGCTACACAGCCACTTTTGACAGCCTAACAGCTGCTCTAGAAAGATATTTCAAGTCTTTTAATGAGAGAAAAAAGATACCTGCTAATTACAATTATCTAATTATTTTTTAACAGAATTGTCTCAGACATGTAAATATGGCAAGTATTTGCTTCTGAAAATAAGAACTGGCAGTAAAAAGAGGTCTGTTTTCTATTCAGATTACTTGCTAAAATAACTATCGGTGTTACATTTTAATTTACAAAACAGCATATCTACTTATATATTCACATATAGTGTTTTAAATTAAAGATTATTTGGCAAGTCCATCTAGTTTTACAAAGGTATAATTTAAATTTTATGGATTCTTGAACTAATATTTTTAAACTTTAGAGGTTGTGGCAATGACAATCTTTAAAGGCAATGAATGAATTAAGAAGCAAACTCATTATTTTTCGTGATAGACAAAAAGCAATACTACTTGGGAGGCAAATTATAAAATGTTTTTCTTAATGGGAGAGACCTCAAACATTAATTTTCAGATAAACTAATTTTTTAAATGTTACTTTAGCATTATTTAATAGGCAAAATGGAGCCTCTGAATGAGTTTCCAAAGCCAAAATTCAACAATTCATGTAGAAAGTTTATTTCTTTAGGATAGAATACTATTAAAGACTTGTCCACATTGTTTATAATTCAGAGTATTTTCATTCATTTTTTGTCCCTCTTTCCTTAAAAAGTAGTCCTGAAAAAAAGTTAAGCTAAATTTGCCTCAGCTAATTGGATATTCACCTGAAATCTGATGTGGCTGAAAATCAGTTCATTTAGTTATTTAATCCATGTGGTTTTACTCAAATCAACACCATAGAACAATGCTTATATATGATAACATATATGCTAGAAATCACACTAAGGTTTTTTCATAATTGTGGTTTTAAAGATGTCATCCTCAGTATATAGGAAAGAACTGCTGATTTAATTACTTCTTTTTTAATTTCTGCGAAGAATATTCCCCTTTTTCTAGCCAGTTACAAAAATTTCAGTCTAATTCTACTCTGGAACCTGAACTGGCAGTTGAGGATAGCAGACATTTATTGGCAAAGTTAAACTATTCATAAGGGGAAATATAGGTCTAAAAAAGGAGTAATATATTTTTTAAAAAGTAATATTTAAAGAGACACAAATAAATACATTACTAGTAGTTGGTTTACAGTAAGCTTTTGTCCATTTGCGAAATATAATTTACACAAAGCACTGTCATAAGAAAGACCAATACACTAAAATTAATGGATTTTTTTTTTTTTTTATAAGGACAATGGAAGAGAAATATTTCTGTCAAGATATCTACAAAAAAAAAATACCATTTGAAAGGAATAGTACTGAAGCCTGGCTGAGTTTTATTTGTCTCTCTGAAACAGCCCAGTAAAAAAATGCCAGATGCTCATGTTGTTTCACTCCTAAATTGAATTCTAGATTTGAATCAGATAAATACCTACTGCATAGTTTGCTTTCGAAGCATAGTCTGTTGTCTAGGAGACCTAAACGACATTCCTTTTACCTTTCAGCACATAAGAAATTAGCCAGATCCAGTAAGCTTGACATGTTGAAAGATCACAGATAGGCCCCTTGCGACTCTTTCAGGGAATATTCTGTATAAATATATTGCATTGTTACTGCACTGAAGAGACTGTTTAAATTCTCCATTGCTCATAGGTCAAAACCAGCACGTTTTGAGACACAGATCTTATATCTCAAGTGAAAGAGTAAAATATTGATTCTTCATTATATACATTTCTTTGGATACTGTATTATGTTGCATTCATGTGCTTTGAGGGAGATTATTCCTTTCTCATTCCATAAATTTACAAACCAATACAATCTGGCATAAATGCATATCGGAATACATGGCTACATTAGCCACACCTGCATCTATTTTTACTTTACTTAGGGACTGAGTATAAGCTTCTGATGCTGAACAAGAGTCCTTACAGAGGCTGAAAGAGGTGATGTTGGTGTAATGGAAACGGATTGTTGGTGAGAACAGCAGCTATAAGTGAATATTGTGTTTAACCCCAAGAAGAAATGATAACTTCTCAATGTATCTAATTTAATATGCTTTGAGATATCTTCTAGGTGTCATGTCTCCTAACTGAACTGCCTAGAATGTCCAACTTGAAGAAGAATGAAATGTGTGACAGATACCGATTCAGAGTTTATAGTTTTTATTTTTTTTAAATGAGATCCTCATACTGTTTATCACTGAGCTGAGGAAAATCATCTTTGAGGATGAAAGGAATTAAGTGACTGTCCATGCTGTCTCAGTCCTGATACCCTGCTGAACACAGACTGAGAATTGCCAATTAAGCCCAATTGTGATAAATTATGTTCTCTTTATTAAGGATAATGGGGGACTACTTTCTAACAGGTAATAACCCTAAACCACTCTTCTAATTGTGGTTAAAACCTCAGGTTAGATTTAAATGACCATAGATGTGACATGCCAGTGCTCCATCTACTAGACCATTATTACAGTAGTCTCATTTACATACACAATTAATTTTGGCACAGTGTTAGACATTATTTGCCATAAGTATGGCTAACTAGACTTTCTACTACACTGTGAGTTTTCATTTGAGTTTTCATTTGAACTCTCTTTTCATTTGAACTCTATCTGAATCTGTGCTAAGAAAAATGGAGAGGTAGGAAATGCTTTTGCATCTCTGCATTATATCCTCTTCTTGCCTTAAAACAGCCCCTGTAGCAAACAGCATTCTGAAATATGCAAGAATTTTGAAAACATCCAGTTATAAACTTCCCTCCATATGAGAGAAAAACCTAGCCAAGAAAGACCAATTATCCCTGGACTGATCAAAGCACAGACATGGCAAAACAAAATGCCCCAAACCCTTTTAATTGGAAAAATAAGCTCCTTTAGGCAAACATATGCATTATATGTATCCATAAAATTATTCCTTGGAAAGATTTCCCAATTTTCAACCAAACCTAGTGTTTCTAAAAGCCATATTTCCAATCTTTCACTGTGAAGATGAAACATTCCTCTATGAATTTTAGACAATAGATTGTTTATGTCAAAATTATCCATTGAGATAAAAATGATACTACAATAACCAGGTGTATCTAGTATCATCCAGTATCATATTCATCATGTCACCAGCACTTTAATAAGTAGGAGCTGAACTTCAGAGACCTTTTCTTCAAAATTTTCATCCAAAGTGTAAACGGGTTTTCCCAAAATCAAGCAGGAGCAAAATGGCAAAAAGAATAGTTTTGTTCCCCAACATCTTCAGATTGCATATGTGTTAATGAAAAGAATTTGTCCACACAAAGGAAGATACGTTATTGTATTGACTGTGTGTGGAAAACTCTAAACATATCTTAATTTTGAACATAACTGGATCATATTTCAATGGCTATACATATGTAAAGGGAACTTCCAAAACCCCAATAAAATTACTACATAGAACAATTCAGATTGCATCGAGGTTATCATGATTTTAACTGGCTTTTTCACTGACAGTTTTGCCGACATGTATTTTAGAGGCCTTCTCTATTGCTTCACAGCTGGGCTACATCTATTTTTCATGCATCACTACAAACTCCTACATTGTGCTCCTAAGTGGTAGATTTCCAACCCTTAAGCAATTTGAAACATACACACCTGAAGTTCTCAAACACCATAAGGCCATTTAAGAAGTACAGTGATTTTGCTAAAAAGTGCAAGAAGACTAAATTTAAAAAAACCCTTTTGCTATAAATACCTTTACATTCTGCAAAAGGCCAAATGAAATTCTGGAAATTAGCAAATTACCAAATAAATAGCATATTTTATTTTCTCTAACAATCTGTTCTATAAAAATAACTTTTAATGTCTCTGAACAATTGTTTCTTCATCCTGCTATGCATTCCCCATTCCCTTCTTCTTTGTTAACAAACCTCCGATGTTTTCTCCAAAGCATTTTGCATCATGAAACCCATGTTCTATCTATACTAATATATCTCTCATCTTATTTTACCATCCAGATGAATATTTTGTGATAAAATGCTTTATCCTAAATGTGCATCAGAATATTCAGCATTCGAAGTACTGGACTCAGTGACATAAAATAGATTGATATTTCTATTACTCCCATAATATTTGTGTGAAAGTCCTATCCATCTATGTATGTATCGAGTGTGGAATATGATTGGGATTGAGAGATGAGTTTATCAAAGATTCATATATTTTTGCTGAGAGACTTTTTTTTTTTTTTACTCCAAATTTAAAAGGTATTTTCAGTTAACTAAAATTCAGCTTCAGGTTTCAGTGCTTAAAAGTCTGGAACAGTACATAATAAGATTCTGATTTTCCTCTTCTGATATGGATAGCATCATTTAATGATTCAGATCCTTTTTACTGTGACCTACTTTTAAGAGAAATTCCAGTCTCTTAAGCTCAGGGCGTGTTTTTTGAGTTTGTGATTTGAAACTAAATTTAAAGGACAGGAACTTAATACTGGTGGTTTAGAATGAGTCAAGTGCTAGCAGACATTATTACAGGTTTAAATCTACTTTCTACTAATGTTTATAATTTCTGATTTACAAAGCAATGGCACACTAAGAATGTTTATAACCTGCTTATATTTCAGATAAAGGGATTAATGTGTTACCTTTTTCCTTCCAGTTTCTTTCCAAAAGGCACTGCCTTTGTTGTGAGACCGGTGCTTCTTAATTACCCATAACGCATTAACCATTGCCTAAAATCTGATTCATGGTGCCAGATGAGCTCAGGCACTTGTGGAGACCCATCCTCTCCACAGCACTCCTAAGAAATGAGGGAGGAGGAAAAGACTTCTCATCAATGAAGCAAGGAAAGGAAATTACCTGATGGAATGGAATGAAGATGAGAGAGCCAGATTCTTTTCTGTAGGACCAAGTGAAAGACCAAGAGGCAATGGACCTGAATTACAATGTTCAACAATGGAAAGTGCCAGATTCTTCACCCGGGAAGGACTAACTCTGGATATATGGACAGACTGGGGAGTGAGATGCTGGGAAGAAGTGCCACGGAAAGGGACTTGGGAGTCCTGGTCGATGTAAAATTGGATATGAGTCAGCAGGGTCCTGGTAGCCAGGAGGGCCAACCGTGTCCTGGGGTAGATCAGGAACAGCATCATTCTGGACATCCTGCTACAGCTGACCCTGCCTGAACGGGGAGGGTGAGTGTAGTGTTTGGGATGTGTGGACTAGATGATTTTCAGAGTTGCCTCCCAGCTTCATCTCTTCCAAGACAATGTGATTCTATGAGTGGAAGTCACCCAGTTCTAAAAAACAGGATGATCCAGATTCCGATTTCAAGAGCACTGAAGTAAATTTTGGAAATCTGATGCCTTTCCCTGAAGTCAAATCAAAACAGGGAAATAAGTTTCTCAAAACAAGATTCACAGCCCCATACAAGCTTGGGTGTTCATGGAGGTCTTCATTTTCAATTGGGAAACCAAAACAATTTTCTCCCTTAAAGAAAGGAACAAAATTAATTATTCCATCCCACTGGGAAGAAAGTAACATGAATCAAGAAAATAAAAAAGGACAAGCTTTATTTGAGCTTCTGTTTGATTCTTGTGTGGGAAAAAATAACTCTTGGGTCTCCTCTGAGCAGACAAGCCTGTTTTATATCACTGTTGAAGTAGTCTATAAGTACTGGGATGAAAATTCATAACATTTCAGTCAATCACCTGCTATGTGAGTCAGAGAACAGTAAGCTGAGCAACTAGACCACCTACGCTGATAGCTTAAATCACACTAAAAGGAAACAGCTCAAACCCTCAAAATTTAACACAGTCCAGTAACATGCACTTCACTGAGGTTTGTTTTTTTCTTATATAAGCGGCAGAGAAAGATACAGATCATAAAAAGATAAGTAAAATCTGACATTACACTGAAGATTTAATACTCACTTTTTTCCACTGCCAATGTAATCAGAGAAATAAAATTCCAACTACTACAAGCCAAGCATACTAAAGAAGCAGAGTTTATCTTCCCAAAAAGCACTGCATTAATTGTCTTGTCAAGTATTAGTAGTCAAGTTTTATCCCTTAATGAGGAAAGTGTCATGAATTAAGAAAAGTGAAATGTCTAGAATAATAATCATAAAGTTAAAGAAAATGATTGAACGACTTACTGTAAAAGATATGTACATTTTTTTTAAAAGTGTGATGATTTGAGATGGAAAAACAAAGTTAAAAAAGAGCAACTAGTAAAGGTAGTAAAGCATAGTAAAGGCACTATGAAAATAAAAATACAAAAGCAAAAGACATATCACAAAGAAATGACATAACTTTAGTTTAATGACACAAATTATCTGCTGCAAAGTCAGCAGTTAAACATCAGTAGAAAGTGCACAGAATTAACCCAGTGTAAGTAAGAGTGTAATTCTACCTTACTGATTTCTTCACAGTGTACTATAATAAAGTCTAAACAGAATATAAAGGCATCATCAAAAGCTCAGAGAAAAGAGGAGAAGCTTCACAAAATGCCATAACACAGTCAGAAATACACAAAGGCAATTAAAAATACTCCAAGATTTTGGAAACATTTTATGTTACAAATACACTCATTTGCTATGATAAAAGCATTCCATGAGAACATTGGCAGACTTAGGCAAGCTTGCTTTAGACAGAAATAAAAATATCTTTATTTTTAGTTGACTTGAAATGCAGCTGAAGTTTTCTACTGCAAATCATAAACACAAAATGTAAAAGTTAAACTAGGAAAAAAAATTTTCAACTGGAAAAAGAAGATTCTTAGTTCTATTATTCTATTTCCAGTGAATCAAACTATTAATAATGTATTTATGAAAGCAGTGAAAGCCTGTGTCCTTCACAGCTCTGGTAATATACACTATGCATAGCAAGCTTTCTAAGAAAAAATAGACATAACTACTAAAGAACCCATGACCCCATTGATAAAGACCAAAAGGGGAATTTTTAAAATAGTTAAGAGCTACAAACAAGAACAGTTATGAGTGTTTCAGGTAAGACCTTCAAGAGACTTGATAATTTATATTAATATGGCCAAGCATGTGTAGAGGCACTATGGTACTGTTGAAATCAAAGTGATTAAGACAGCCTAAAAATGATTCTCAAAAGAGTAGTTTGGTTAGGGTTAAAAACTTATTTCTAGATACAAGTGGGAAGGAAATCAGTCACGCTAAATACCAACCAGTCAGCAAAGAATTAAAAGATGTGGCTAGCGACTGTCATTTTAAGTAACAAGAGGGACCTGCAATCCCTCTTTATTTTTAAATGCATATTTTGGACAAATCAAAATAATGATATATAGTGTGCATCAATGATTTCTAGATATAGATGTATGTTTAGGCAGACAAAGAGTTCTTGCATGTCAGTGAATTTTCCAGCTTGTTGGAACCAGATTGTTACAAATTCTATGTGACAATCAAATCATTAGTTCTTGTTGCCAACAGAAGTGACAGATTTCCATTTACAAAAGAAGCTTGACTTGAATTTGGTCTCTTGTCAGATTTTTCTCAACATCTTGCAAAAGGGAGCTGGATGCAAATTCACCAAATGAAATGTTTGCCACTGGCAAACATCAATTTGAAGAAATCAAGATATTTCACACAAAACTGCCAATTTCTACTAAGACTTTTGAAGATAAGGAAGAAGACAGTGCTCCTCAGATCCCTGTGGGCATCTGACACTTGTTCCCCACGTTCTGAACCACAGGGCCATACCTTCAACCTCTTAAGTCTAATATGGCACACCACAGGTTATGCTTGAAGGATAAAGAGTATTACTAATTCAAAAGAGAATATTGCTGCCAAATCACATTCTAGTATGGCTGAAGGTTTAGGGTTGACTTTCTCAGGACAGAAGGAAAATCTGAAATATTCCCTATGGCAGGTGACTGCCATATCCCTCTGTAACCCCAGTGCTACTGTGCTAAATGAAGAGCCAATGTTCCTGTGGACTGGCTCTCTGCCTGACTCGGTGAGAACTGCCCAGGGTGGCATGTGTTTCACATCAGCAGATGACATCAAGGCTGTAGTGACATGTTGCCTTCCCTCTAGCATACCATCAGTATTATAACAGTTATCCTCCTCCCTTCTCTCCCTGATGGTGCCTGGATCATGCTCTGAGAAGCCTACTGACAGGAATTGCGTAGGACTGCCAGGCATTTCACATCTTTTCCCCAAGCAGAATATTGATGTGCATGGAGTCAACCCAAATGTTTGAATGAGCAGAAGTTCTTGTGGACAAGAAAGCAGAAAACATGGTGGAGCCATGCAATGGGGACAATGAGCCAATTCCACAGAGTACTGTGGGCTATGATTTTGGAGACAAAACGGGAGGGAGGCAATGCTGTTACATCTGCACCTATTATTCCCGCATCTCTGAAACTAGCTAAAACAAACCCACAGCAGGAATTGTCCCTTGCCTCCTGCTGATGATCAGCATCCTTTATTTCATCTTCAGAAATATGTTAGCCTAAGCAGCAAATGTAGCTGAGAGATGTGGACTCCACTTCGGCCCTGACTTATTCATTAGGCTTTGTAGCGTCTATGGCATTGCAATGTTCAAGTGAATTACATCTCACAGACAGGTATTTCAGAATGGTTTGCACCATCCAGTTATTGCCAGAACTGTGTCTGAGGAGTGGTGTATAACTAGATCTTGTATCATATAAATTCAATAAATCTAGCCCTGTGTAATTTCCTTACTGTTTGTTTATCAGGTGGTATGCAAAAGACAGAACAAAAGTTATCATTTATCTGGAATTTTCGCTGCCATAAGCATGATGGCACCCTTACAGAAATCATCCATGTCAAGATGTGCCTTTGCCTTTCATGTTTATTTGTTGTTAATTGTGGCCTCCTTTTACTTTTTTTTCTTATGGATTAAAAGAAAGTAACTTCATAGGCTCCTTTTAAGTTAACAGAATAAACATAATATCATTAGATGGTTAACATTCAAGGCTTCTGCTGCTACTAGGGTGGTATGCTCTAAGGACTTCCTCGACTTTATTATAAACGCTTCAGTCTTTCCTCACTGTGGAGTCTATTCTAATTCTTGAACACTACTGGAAAATCTAGATTATTAAGGCTCAAACAAATCAAGCAACAGCATGCCTACTGTGGTTCTCATCTAGTTGGACTATGTATTGGGTTCAGTTTTTTTCTTTATATATTATCCATTATAATTTTACTTCAAGAAATGGAGAAGTTGACATGTTACACCTTGAAGTGCTGTAGAGAAACAGCACTCTATTACTGGAAAACAGAGAATACAATAAAGAAATCTGAGAAGTGATTCAACTATTACAAAGTAAATGATTTGATCCCTGAGCAAGATACACACTTTCTCACCCTGTAAAGGACTTTCATGTTAGTCTATGTGAGAAAAATGGAGTGATGCAATTTGGTGACAGATTCACCTATCACCAGCTGTACAACTGCATGGAGATTGAAAATGGCTCAGCAGCTGCATTCTTACAAGCCCAGTTTTACAGCAGAATTTATATAATTAATCCATTAATAACTGTTTCAGCAATTAATACCTTCTAGAAAGTTCTTATCTTTTTTTCACAGACTCTCCACCTGTAACAGCTCTTAAAGTTTTACTAGAAAATAAAATGGAGATAATGTCATATAATCATGCACATATTCACCTGAAATACTGTAACTGAGGGATTCACAAGATACTTTCTTCTTCCTGAAGATAACTTTAATATGTAATATTTGTACAGAAGGGCTGATTCAAGTACAGAAGGCAGGGTATTGTTGCACTGACTTCAAATCCTTTGATTCTCCACAGACTTTGGTTAAAACCCCACATATTAGGGGTTTTTTGTCCTTGAGAATACAAAATCAGATGCAAAGAATAAGACTCTCATACAACAGGATGTTAAAAAAAAAACAAAACCAGAACCAGTGCCAGAAATCGTGGGAAGGCTCTCAGGCAGGCAATGTAGAAATGCCCATGTGATACTGTTCAGCTATACATTCATCCCGCCTGATTATCTCACTTCTGGTTCTCTTCTGCTGGTAGTCTTGCCAGCTTTCATAGCGGTTCTGTGACACAAATATCTTTCAAATGTGAACTGTGGACTAAAACTGAAAATTCATTTCGCCTTGCATTGCAGATCTGGAATCTCATTTGAGGTCCAGAATCTCAAAAAGGATACAGCTCATTTGGGAAGCATGACAAAAACTAAAGGTGTGCCAGCTACCATTGGAGCTTTTTAAAGAATATTTCAGAACATTCTTCCAATTCGAATGCTGATTCAGAACATTTCAGAACAATGTATCAGATTTGTCTGATAGTTGATTATAGTTAGGCAAGATGGAAAAATACTTTCCTACCACTCTCAGTCAAGATGGACATCTCCTTTGGGAAGTGGAGAACAGGATAAAATTAGACAAAATCTTGGCTCAAATGAGAAATTTATGCCACCTCAAATTTTCGAAGTCTCCATAAATCTGTGATTTGTAGTTCATGCTAGAGGCTACAAGAAACACAAACTAATTTGAAATTTAAATGAAATTCAGAGAGAAATAACCCCTGAAGAATAACCTCAACTCAAGTTATAATTAAAGATTCTTCCTGGACTCTCTGCTAGCTGAGAAACCTGGCATGTATGGTTTTCTCTTTCCATTTCCCCTTCTCTTTCCACCTTTCCCTTTCCTGTTCTTTCCCCCTGCTTTTTCCATTTTTGCCTTCTTTCCTCATGCCCTTCTCCATTTCCTTGCCTTGCCTTTCTGCCATAATATTCACACACAGAGATACAGGATGTCCCAGAATGTGAAAAATGATCTGATATTCTGAAAAAAAGCAGTTCTTCCAGTTCATGCTCCATGCATCAGTCACTGGCACGATCAGGGAACAATTGCAGTGAGATAATACTCATGGAGCCTTGGTATCCTAGTTTGCTATCCTTTTTTATGGTCAGTTATGTGAAAATAAAGGAGACAAAAACTGAAGCGATGCAGGAATCCCTATGAGTTCCTGCTCCTTGCATAGAGAATTTTAAGGCTCTGCCATAGGATCGCTATCTCCCATGTTCAGCTAAATGAAGAAACAAAAGGAGTGGAAAAACATGTGGCTAAATGTTTGTTAGGATTTCTCAAGACTAGATTTATGCGTATTTCCCTATGTTCTCTAGAGTTTAAGAGGACAGATTACTGATATGAAACATGAGGACTCTGTGACTGCAATCGTTCTGTACTTTCCTTACTCTGTCTATACAGAGTTTGATCCATGAGTGACACACGTTGCTTTTCAGCCCTTTCTATCTCCAGGAGAGAGGAATATAAATCAGAAAATTTTTCTTTGTATTTTACTTTTATATTTATATTTATTATTTACATTTTCTTTGTATTTTACTCGTATATTTACTTTTACTGCTAGATGAAAAGTGGTCTATGAAATGACAAACCCATTAATCTGATCTGACTTTGAATTTTTTTTTTCTATTTTCGAAAGTGTATTTACTGTGATTCTCAAAGATTAAGAGAAAAAGATTAAAGATAGAACTGGTACACAGCTTTCAGTCATTTAAGCAAATGAAAGCAGAGCAGTATTTGAAAAAAGACATGGTACCTGTTAGTAATGACAGGAACGGCTCAAGCACATGGGAAAATAACCTAGGCAAAACAAAACAGCTAGCAGTGGTTTAAAAATTCAGGTAAGAAACCATCATTTTTATATTAGCAATATTTGTCTTATCTGTACTTTTCCATAAATGTAGAAAGGTTTGATGCTATTCTAAATCTTCATAGAAAGTTAAAAAGAAATCAAATAAAGTCTGCCACCATTAACTCTTTTGGCACTAGGTTAGTCATATCTGCAATGCCTGGATAGCCTTGGTCTTCTTAGACTGTAAAATGAAACGCCATCTCAGCCAGACCCAATACACATTATATTATATTTCATAATAATTTGAATTTTTCTGTATCTGTGTGAACTCTTCAACTTTTGTTTTCAGTGGGAATATGATGAAAGGAGATTCTGTGACCGAACATTAAAAAATATTTATTATAAAAGTATTGAAAAAATATTTTGTCCAAGCTATGGACATAAGCAAAGACTTGGTGTCTATATCATTTCTGTAGATAACTAAGGCATAGAGATGTAGTTCTGTTGACTGATACAGGTGTAGTAGCGTTTGATTCACAACATAGATTCACACATAGAATCAGGTAAACAAGACATATCAGTGAGAGTATCACAGCTTAGTTTCTAACTGTCATATTAAATTCTCCTTTGGGAGTATACCTCTATCTTAAAAAGCAGCCTGGCAATAACACCTGCGAGTTTTGGGCACTACAATATAAAAAAGACATTAAACTATTAGAGAGCATCCAAAGGAGGGCCACGAGGATGGGGAAGGGTCTGGAGGGGAAGCCTTATGAGGAGCAGCTAAGGTCACTTGGTCTTTTCAGCCTGCAGAAGAGGAGACCGAGGGAAGACCTCACTGCAATCTACAACTTCCTCATGAGGGGAAGAGGTAGGGCAGGCATTGATCTCTTCTCTGTGGTGACCAGCGACAGGACCTGAGAGAATGGCCTGAAGTGGTGTCAGGGGAGGTTTAGGTTAGATAGTAGGAAAAGGTTCTTCACCCAGAGGGTGGTTGGGCACTGGAACCGGCTCCTCCAGGAAATGGTCACAGCACCAAGCCAAGAGTTCAAGAAGTGTTTGGACAACGCTCTCAGGCACCTGGTGTGACTCTTGGGGTGTCCTGTGCAGAGCTAAGAGTTGGATTCAATGATCCTGATCAGTCCCTTCCAACTCAGGATATTCTGTGATTCTATAATTCTATTATCTCACCCTTGTAGCACAACAGCCTAAGAGAATGTTTAATGCTGACATCTAGGGACCAAATCCATTACTGATAATAAAGATTAAAGAAAAGCTAAATATTTTAGCATGTATCAGTAAAGCAAATCTGGATTTCTGTTAAGAAATTCGGCTGCGCAAACATCCTCATGCAGGACGTTTGCACAGCTAAAAAAATGCAGGTAGCATACATAGTAGCTTTTTGTACAGACACCAACAATTGCCAGGAAAGTTCTGTGCAAGAGGAACCTGGGATAATATAGAAGTCATTTATGCTGATCTATTTTAACATAAGCACACACAGAGCAAGTACTTCAGCTTTGACCTGAATCTTTTTTCTGCCTGGAACTGGAACATAGGTATTTCTAACAATTTGTAATCGTGGCAGATGAAAGCCCTCTTTCCTCTGGGCATGCACAGGTGGCTCTGTGGTGTGTTTGTATTGCAGTCTTGTGAGACGGATAGTGACAAATGCATTGTATACAAAATCCCAGCAGACTGAGAATTCTTTTGTTTTTTCGGCAAGGGCTATAAATAAGGCATGTGGCACAAAACAGACTGCTGAATGAAACAAATGCACACTCACAAAATAAATCACAAAAACCTTAGCAGTTTACAAATGGACATTTTCAACTGGATCCAAAAAGAGAGATGGAGAGCTTTTTTTATACAAATGAAAGAACAGCTTTACTACTTTCTAGAGGCACTTATGAGAAGAAGCTACTATCAAATATTCATGGTAGCCTCTTGTCTACACAAGTCTGGTTGATGGAGTAATTGTGTCGACTCACCTGGCACACAAACTCAGCCATTTTCTCTTTCCCCATCCAGTAAATCTGTGGCTGTCAGTGATAGGAGCTGATGGGAAATGATAGCCTTATTGAGCTGCCTCATGAACTGTAACTCATTTGTTCTGAAGACCCAGACTGACAGCCTCTGCATTTCTCCCTTCCAGCGAAATTGAGTATAAATCACTTTATCATTTTTCCCCATGACACTTTATCAGAATTCTGGAGTTTTATATGAAGTCATAGAGGCTGGTGGTAGAAATAAGACTTGCAATCGATGTTGTTGTTGGAGGGCACTGCATCTTGCAAGGTTTAACATTCCCACGAAAAATTGCAATTTGACGTCCACTAACCAGACAGTTGCGTACATATACACACATACACTTGACATGTGACAGAAAGGGAAAGCTAATCAGGCTCACTTCTACTGGGCAAATAATCTAAGCTTATGACTCATGTGAACTTAAAATTTACAATCGCTTCGAGTTCTTGGTAAGTTAATTCCTCATCTTGACCTGTAAGTCTGCTAATATATTCCCTAACCAACAAAATAATAAAATCCTTCTCTACACAATACTACTTCACTGGAAAAGAAACCGTCTCTTGTTGCTTTCTTTCTTAATAAGGTACGAAATAGAAGAATAGGATAGGTATAATAAAGGTAAATGTAAATTGCTACTATAATCTAGAAACTTTTTTTCAGGAATTTGTTTTTTAGAAAAAATGAAAGACAATCACCATCTACCAGAATTACATAAAGTCAAAGATATTAGTTAGCACAAGAAAACCAGTTTAGTTAATGATTTATCTTCTTTCAAAAATCCTCTGTGAGTTGATATGTACTATGTAAATATTTGTTAATTCTAGCACTAAAGAACTTGCTGTACTCAAGCAGATAGCCATCTCTATTAGAAAGGTAAAAGACATCAAGCTAGGCCCACATACCCTCTACATGAAGCAACAAAGGACACTTAGAAACATATATAAGCATGTAAAATGCAATGACTTATACTTATGACTTTGGTCATTGTAACTTCAAGGAAACTTAGGGATTTGATGACCAAAGGAACACAAATCATAATCATAAATAATCTCTAGGAAAACAAGTAATTATCTGGAGTCAGATTTTTTTGTTTGATTCCATTGAACTAAAACTTATTTCCTTGCACCCCTGGAAGTAGAGCACAGATGACAACCTAAGCTGAAATAACTGAATTTTGGTTTCTTTTGGGCTCTAGGATGAGTGAATTCCTCCAACTGATTATTTTTAGCTTTAGAAGTAATACATAAAATTTTAATTTTTTGATCCCTGAGGGTAGGCAGTCAAGAATGTAAACTGCTCTATATGAGTGACAGGACAGGAGGTAATAATTTCTACAGATGAGTGATATAACTAAGCTATGTGATATAACACGTTCCCTTTTCACTGCATTTATTTTGTCAAAATGCAGCTCTTCCTGCTTGCCAACTGCACTTACTGTGGAAAAATTCACAGCAGAACACGTTATATCAAATAATAAACTAAAGTCACCACAGTAAAGGACACAGCTCAAAACTGAAACCATTTAGTCATTGTTTAGGCCACAGTGTAATGTGTTCCCAAGCGGAGCTTAAAACTGGTTCAACAAGAGGAAAACTTTCATGCAACACTGGCCCGTTCACCTTAGAAGGCATGTTAATATCAGTAAGTTGCAAGGGAAAAGGTATTTGAATTTGATGGACTGGTCGGTGTCAGGTTGATGGTTGGACTCAATGATCTTAGGGGTCTTTTCTGACCTAAATGATTATCTGATTCTATGATACTTGTAACACAGCAGGTAATGAGCATGTGTCTTAATTACTATAAATGGTTGAATATTGACATCTGCTGCCTGACTCCCTTAGCACTTCCTACTGTTATTCTTAACACTCACTTGTGCAGCAGAAACCTCCCTCACCCTTCTTTATTAAACTCCTCAAAATGTTATTTCATCTGCTTTTGTATCAGGTTGCATCTATCATTAGACAATGGACACTTGCTTGCCCCATTAACTCTACTAATGACGTGGAATTTTGCACAGCTGATGGATCAGTAAGGTAGAAAAAATGGACACAGTATTCAGCAAAACATCTGAGATGAATCTGAATTAAATGTAAACTAAAAATAAAGTATGGGGGTCTCTGGGAGATCAAGATTAGAGCCATAAATAGAACATCATGAAATGTTTAGAAATTTTCTCATTAAATCCAATGCCAAAGGCATTGAGAAGGCAATTTATACCCATGACATGAACCTAAACCAAGAGTGGGTGAAATCCGAATGCAATTGGATCCTCAGTGGTGGTATTTGTAGGAGAAGAAGAGTAGATAAAAAACTGTTGAGTGTTTGGGGGGGTTGTTTGTTTGTAAAAATCAAAACAGAGGGCACCCTAGTGGTCCAATGCTTTAATTTTCTGATCTTACTGTTGAAGTGCAAATTGTCACAATAATCCTGATAGAACTTCTCCTCTTAGATAAATTAACATATAAAGTTTACAGCCTCGTGCAGACCTCACAGAAACAACTTCAGAAAGTCAACAGAACAAATATTTATAACGAATAATATTGTGTGGCATAAGAAAGGACTTACAAACTGAAATGGATTTTCTTTCCTGTTCATAAAATCCGCAGAAATCCACAGGCTATCCACAGAAAATACTGCGCAAATGCAAATTTAGTGCATTTACATAGGTGTATCTTTAAAAAAAAAATTGTAAGGCTCTTATGAAAAATTATTACAGCTTTGAATTCTGTTTCTGCCTTTAACTTCTGCAAATATGCTGACATTGAACATTACCCCTAGGTTAAAAATAGTCAAGAAAGTAAGTGTTCAGAAAACACACTGCCCTGCAAATGTCATAAGGCTATTGCTGTTTTCATGTGGAGAGTTTTAAAGGCTGTTGAGATGAAAAGGAATTATAGCCAAGTCACTTAAGTGTCATGAATTTTCCACTGTGCTTCAGGCATGTTTTTTGGGAGCTTGTGTGTGTCTTGCTAATAGCTTGACCTTCATGGATTATTAAGATGAAATTTTATGCAATGAAAATGCTGATAAATTTGAGCTAAACAGCATACTTTGAAATGACTATGTTTAAATATGCTAATTGCAGCAGTTTTGTAAAGCAAAATGTTATCATAATTGCAGAGAGGATTGAGATGCTGGCTATCACACAACAGTATGCAAGCAAGCCTGTCTTAGCATTTTATGGGAGTGTTTTCTTCCTTTGGGTAGCTTATATTATTTTCTGCATTTATTTATGGATTGGAGAACGCACAAGAGAAACAAAAAGCATCTTTCCTCAGACACTTGTCTGCTCACACCCTAAAGTGAGTCAGAAAGATAACATTTCTTAGCATAGTAATCAGACTGATATTCCTTTCATCTACATTCCAGATAGAAATATGTATTTTATAAGCAAAGCTTCACTGCTGCTGAAATGATAGCCCTGAAACACAACAAAGCCACCGAAAAAAGGTGGCAGGTAAATGGTATCAAGGCAGACTCATTTTTGTTGCTGTAGATGAATTGCAGGTGTTCCATGAGGGTCATGGGTTGTGATCAATGAAAAGGAATGTAACATTTCTGAGCCAAAGCACTGCAATTCAACCACATGAGAAAGGCATTCTGATATGGAGAAGGACAAGAATCACAAAATGACTTCTGTGAAAGAAAAAATAGATCTCTCAAAAAAAGAAAAATCAAGAGAGATTTTGGAAAGATTAAAAGACTGCAAAGTAACAACTGGCAGAAAAGACGGGAATTTCTGGAGTTCAAAAAAACAGAGGAGGCAGATGGTACAAATCGTTGACTTTATGTATATGCAATTTGGGCAGTAACATTTCACTTGTAGCATGTTTTCTTTCTTCAGTTTTGTTAATTCATTTTTTTTGTTGTTGCATTTTATCTTTGTTGCAGAATCCAAGGATCCATATTTGTGGGACACCAAACGAGAAGCAGGTTTAAACAACTGAGTCCAGCATTGCGTAAAGAAGTTTTCTCTTACCATATATCACTTGCAAAACTGAAGAGGGTTTTTTTTGCCTCCTTTTCTGTATTTGATAGTATAATGATTAGAAGATTTAAAATGAATGTGAAATCCCCTTGACCTGTTTTAGACTCTCCCATCACTCAGATAAATACAGACTCTTATCAGCTATAATGTGTGTTGAAACACAAGTGTCTTGGCCTTGATGGCTGAAATTCCAGGCAGATCTAATAGCCATACCTCCTTGTAAGTTCATAGTTGGAAACTATTCCAGTTGGGAGCTATTCCAGTTTGTAAAATGATAAGGTATTCACAGAGTCAGAAAGTGGGAATAACTGCTAAGACCCTGTGATTAGGTTTCCCATATTATCCTAGGGTGTATCTATTCTTATCTCTCCTCTGCCTTTTGAGTGGAATCACTCCTGTGGGCTTAATTGTTAGTTCAGCTGCCTCAGAGAGGAGATTTAAGGGGTTTTTTTCCGATAGTGAGATCTGTAGCTCTTCTTTCCATATTCTCCGAAAGGCACGGAAACTCTCCCACAAACAAAGTTGTTTTGGTTTTTTATTTCCATTTGGTGGGACTGTGGGTTTTGTTTTTTTTTCTTTAGTTGGTTTGATCTTTCTTTTTTTCCTATAATCAATGGCCAGTCAAATAATGAGCGACAGTATTCTTATACACCCCTCTGCTGTGTATACAAATTTTAGATATTAGGACTGGAATGTGTCCATAACTGAGATTTACTATCTATGCACTGCAAATATAGTTCCATATCTAGTCCTGGATTTGGGCTCACTTAACCTAATTATATCCATCAAATATTAAGTTTCCTTGGAAGCAGATCTAAACAAAATGTAGTTCATCTGCTTGTGGATGCTGGTAATGATGGGAATGCCTCACCATCTGTGTCTCTTCAGGTTGTGATCTCGTCAGATCTCATAAGGTAAGCAGATTCTGGCCTGCATAATAATTGGTTGGGAACTTTCCAAAGAAAATCCCAGGTGCTAAGGAAAGTAGCACTGATGATTCAATGGTTGGCACTCCTCCTTCTGCTCAGTAGCAGACTACTGTCTCAGCATAACATCGAGAAACCATTTGGTAACACAGTGTGCCAGCTTCTGCGGGGACACAAGCAGTGCAGAGAAGACTTGCAGATAGAAATTATCTAGGGTATTTCTTGCAATATGAGCAGACAAAATAGCATTTTTGGATATAAACCAAAGATTTGCTTGTGCAGTAAACTGCTAAACTGGCTGGGAGGATTTGGTACATGCCACTGCAAAGTCTGTTTTAGAGCACTGAAAGAACATTAACCACAAACTTGAAATATTTGGGGACAATTCATGAAAACTACTCTGGACTATTGCTGGCATTAATTCCTAGTTACTACTGCTGGCATTCTTCCTAGAAAGATAGGCCAGAGTTTTTAGATGCAGTGTAATTGGATTATTATGCACCCTTAAAATAAGTAATTTAGATAAAAGGAACAATTCCCATCAGATCAAGGAGTAGCCAGGGAGCTGAAATGCCTGATTTGTCTGCCTGTTCTGTTAATACTGTGCCTGTGGCAAATCATTAGTAAAGAAAACTGGACTGCCTTATCAGGATGCAGTTAGCATAACTATTTTTAATCTAGCCATGTGATGTTTCAGTGGGTACCTTTGCGTGAATTAGTTTCTGATATACAATGAGATTTAATTAATAGTTACTATATTGCTTGCAAATAAAAGTTTATCAGGGAAATAATGGTGTCCTTATTATGGCTAAGCACTATACCTACTCTTCTTTTCTTATCAAAGGGCTGACTATTCTGTAAGAAAATTTTGTGTTTATAAAGGCAGCCTTCAAGAGGACATTGCTATTACTCTGTGCAGAGACTGGAAAACCACAAAAAAACAGAATCAGTTAGGCTGGAAAAGAACTCCAGGATCATCAAGTCCAGTCTTGGACTGACACCACCACCATGCCAAACAAACCACAATACCACGTCCAGTCGTTTCTTGGGGAACTTCTGGGAATGGTGACTCCACCACCTCCCTTGGTCAGCCCATTCAATGTCATGTGTGTAATATGCAAATGCATATTAAATGCAAATCCAGTGCAAAATGTGTAACAAATAAGTTATGTCACAAACAGAAATAACATGCTTCTGTTTTAGACCGCAAAGTGCACTTTTTGCACTTAAAGTAACCATGGTCCTGATGTAAAAGTTGTGTATAACCATTTAATCACATTCTGTGTAGCATTACTTTCACAAAAGGACAATAAATTAGGGTTTCCCTTTCCAAATGACTGAACACCAGTCTTCATAATTCAATAACAGGAATTGCAATATGGTAGGATTGGCCATCTTTTTTTTTTCTGGAGATACACACAAACCTACATGGAATTGAAAATTTTGACTGTAATTGTGGATTATAATGTATCCCGGATTTAACATTTAGTAGACCATTTACTTGATAGAAGCACAGTGAGCACAACTCTTAAGGACAGACTGAAAACTATGAGTACATATTTTCTGTGTGAAAAGGTGACCCATTGAAAAAACAGCTATTTAAGACATGAATTATCAGTAGCCTCATAAGTCCACCACTTCCCTGGATTTCATTTTCTTAAGAGAAAATTACATGCATTATATA
Organism: Cnemophilus loriae; assembly: GCA_013397755.1. Lineage (NCBI taxonomy): Eukaryota > Metazoa > Chordata > Aves > Passeriformes > Corvidae > Cnemophilus > Cnemophilus loriae. The sequence continues at coordinate 2,518,209 of VZTF01001716.1, forward strand.
AATATATTTATATATTATAGAAATAATTGTTCAGGGGGAAGCAACTTAAACATAATTTTAGCCTTTCCATACTTCTTGATTCTGACACTGAGTAGACTCCAAGCCATGCAACTAACAGCTACCCCATGTGTTTCTCTAATCACCTTGACACAAGGAAGAATGAAATGAGAGATGAATGTGCAGTGGAGTATCATTTTTTGGCAGTATTATTGCTGTTATATTTGAAAATTATTGTTTTATGTGCACTTCCTCAAAATAGATGTTGCTCTGTATTTATATTAAGAAAGAACAAAGTGACACATACCATCATAGAAAGAGTTGATGAGGTTTGTGACTGTTCCTCAAGAAGATCATTCTAATCCTTCAATTCTTTCTTGTTTGTTAAAAATAGCAATATTCTCGTCTCTCAGAAAAAGAAATCAAAATTAATGTTTGTCATCTTATTAAAATCAAAGAAAAAAGGCAGAGAAAAATTACACTTTCCTTGGTATCAAAACTATTTGGAACTGTAACATTTTCAAGGTATTAAGTTGCACATGCATCATGAAATTTCATATTTGAGCAATTACTTCTCAAAAGCTGAAAAAACATGAAACACCCTGTAAAAGAAGAGTCCTGCCCTGACACGACTGTCCTTTCTCTTTGCCCCTGCTTTCCAGTGAAGAAAAAATATTAAAGATAGCTGAAGTCCTTCTCTCTATTCTACACAAGAATCAGTAAAAGTAACAAGTCTCCATCCATCCATCCATCCATCCATCCATCCATCCATCCATCCATCCATCCATCCATCCATCCATCCATCCATCCCTGTAAGTGTTCTTCAGAAACTGGATTCCAGATGAGCTCAGGAAGAAAGACCTGTCATTGAAAATGAGCACTGAGGGTGTTTCTCCTGCTTTCCTTGAACTTCCCCTTTTACCTCCCGAAAGTGAAAATAATGGAATCTGTGACATAAAAATATAGTGAAATATGATAAACCACATTCCAAGAGCTAGAAACTGATCTCAAACAATAAAATGTTGGAAGGAATAAAACGAAAAAATTCCTCAAATTTGTGTCCGTGAAAAAAATGCATGTTCATCTACCCTTTTCCTCAACTATTTGCAATCTGTCCTTTTTTTCTATTTTATCAGTGTTTTTACTCTCCTCTTCCCTCAAAACTGTCTGAAATGTTTTCCTGTCCTTAGATATGAAGCCGAGGGATATGATTACTCTTCACGTTTCCTCTGAAATTTTTAAGCAGATATTACTTAAATCTGAATAAGAAAAAAAACATGTTTATTAACTAATTAGGTTTCCTCCACACCTGTTATCTCATAATGCTGTCAAGTCTCTAAAATACCTTCTAAACACTGGATTTCTACAGAAAGGAAAATAGGGAGGAAAAGCACTCCTAATTTTTATCAATAAAAAAGCAAACACAAATCTTTTTGCTCTTCAAAAAGTATAACTATAAAAACTGGACTAGTAATCTTAAAATATGTGAGCACAATAGTTTATGGAAATTAGTCCACTTATAGGCCTTCTTTTTAATCTTTTGTGTGCAATTTTTATACCATTAGTTTTGTTAATGAAGCTTTTCATCAGTTTTTCCAACCACCACTAATGAAAATAAATGAGACTTAAGAAAAACCAGTCTGCTTAAGAGAAACTTGTCTTACATATAAGAATGGAAAATATACAAGAGTCTTCTATCTCTTTTCTGCATTAACATAAAATACTTGATCCATGGTGAATTTTCTGCTGCACTGGGGGAAGTTGACTGGGAGAGGCAGATTGCTTGGGGCTGGGCTGGGCATTGGTCAGTGGGTGGTGAGAAACTGCATTGTGCATCACTTGTCTTTTGAGGGGTTTATTCTTCTCTCCCTCTCTTACTATTATTATTATTATTATTATTATTATTATTATTATTATTATTATTATTATTATCATAATCATCCTCATCATCATTAATAGTAATAGCAATGCCAGTAGTATATTTTTGTTCCAATTATTAAACTGTCCTTATCTCAAACAATTAATTTACCTTTTTTTCTGTTTCTCCTCCTCATTCTGCTGGGGAGAGTGAGTAAGTGGCCGCACAGTACTTAGCTGCCTGCTGGGGTTAAGCCACAACAGTCCTAACTGCCCTACCCTCATTTTATATCTTGGACATGACATTCTATGATATAGAATAATCCTTTGAACAGTTTGGGTCAGCTACCCTGGCTATTCACTGGCAGAACATGGGAAACTGAAAAGTCCTCAGTTTAGAGTAAGGACTACACAGCAAGAACCACACCACCAGTTAATGTTAATAACATTATTCTCACGATAAATCCAAAAAACAGCACTGTGCTGGCTATTAAGAAGAAAATTAACTCTATCCTAGCCCAAAACATGAAAATAATCTGCAAAGTTTGTAGCATAATCAAATGAAGAAAACAGTAGAAGGAAGCTGAGTAAAACTAAGGTAAAAAAAAAGCCTCCCAAAATTCGTATATCACTACATCACCATATGAACACATGGTTCTTTGATGCTATTTGCAGACAAATCTCTATCACCTTCATAAGATCATAATTAAAAGATGATTTGTTAATAGTACTGATATAAAAGCAGATTTTTATGCCATGCAGCTTTCATGGAGAACAGAGAGGTACAGTTTCAGGTGATGAAACCAGGAGGAGACTGCGTTTGCCTTTCCAGGTTAAATAGTTGTCTTCAAAACATGAAACTGCTCATCGAATTGCAAAGCACACTTAAAGGAAGTCAGGCACCACATTGAGGTCTACTACTAAGGACTCACAACAGCCTCCGGCCACAAGTAAGCACTACTGAGTACAGACTTATTCTTGACAGAAGTAGGCAAATATAACCTATAAACAGAGTAACTGCAAATAGTTCTCAGCTACGGGTGGGAGTTAAATAAAACTTCTCTAAAAACTGACCAGTATAATACACTTATTTTTAAAAAGGTGAAATTCAAGGACTTTTAGGCATTTTATAATTTAGAAACTGAATTTCTCCATCACATGTGTTACAGTGTTTTATAATGAATAGGCTAAAGAAAATTTGTGTCTCAGGTTCAGGAAACTAAACAGGATTCTTTAATCACAAATTTTAACACCTTGGAAGGACAGTCTTTATGCTTCAAATTTATCAGTCTTAATTAATCTTCAAGTCACTTTGGCCCAGAACACAGATAACATATAAGCTTTTCACAGATACTAATATAATATACAGGTAATACTTATGTTTTTTACAGATAATTCAATGCTGTTCAAGACCAGAAAATTATACTCATATGAAAAAAAATTATCATATAAATAAATATTATTTATATATTATAAATTAATATTTAGTGAAATTGCTTAATTGCTTAAAAACAAAACACATTGAACCTATCTTGAGGAATTTGCAAATTGCAATACCATTTTTGAAAGCACAGTATCAGAGCCTTTCCCAGGTCATAGAATCAAATTTAAATATATTGCCTCCAGAATAAGTGGGAGGTTTTTTATTTTTTATTTTTTTTTTTTTTTGCTTCTTGGAAGCAAACTTAAATAAGCATCCAAAGAAAGTAACCTTCTTGATTCCTAATAGCAATGGGCATTAGAAACTTCCTGAGACAAAATCTCCTTAGGAGAATTCTGCATCAGAGACATTTCATAGACTCCTTGCAGAGCAATGCGAACTACATAAAAAAATATAAGCTATTCCATGTTATTTCATATAATTCCAAAGAAAAGTTTTAATTGGCAGTATTTTTGTCTGCAAAAATATCTTGATTAAGCTTTGAACATGTACATGTACATGTACATTTTTTAGCAGTTGCTCAAGGTGACATCTGCTACGAATCCTCAACTGTGGCATAGTATACAGATCATATTTTACTTTCTCCAAAATTTATTTATGCTTCTTATGCATTTTAATACACTTTTTATAAATATGTATAATCAAATAGACTTTGTTTACACTTTTTTTCTTCCACACAGAAATCAGGGTTATTGTACTGTATTTTTAATCCCTCTAGAGTTTTTCTGATGTTTGATGGATTGCAGTGCCACCTCAAAATAAAAGGACTTCCAACATACTATTTTTTGCTGGCACATTTCAAAACCACTCAGTCCTCCAATTATTTTCCAAAATGGCAACAAAATGTGTATCTGATTAGCTAGTAAAATAACACTACAAATCATAGCTACTTCCTTTGTATATGCCAACCTCATTTATTGCACAAGAGAAGACTGGGTTTGGAAAGTGGAGAAATTAAGCTTTTTTCCTAAAAGTGCAAGTCTGAAAGGGCAAGAGAAGGCATGAAAATATTAGATTTTTTTTTTTTCCCCAAAGTGTTCTTTTCCTGATTGTGCTACTTTCCTGGGTTTTATTCTTTGGTATGACTTCACAGGGAATCTTTTGATGCATTAATCTGAAAAAAAATTGGAAATAGTCCAAATGCATACTAAATACTTAAAGACATCAGAAAAGTTTTTGGTAATACCATGCAACTCTCGTAACTATTCTACAGGAGTAAAAGCAACATACTTTGTTAATGGCTCATGGGACATTCTATGATGTCCTGCCACCACAGACAAGACAGTGATACTGAACTATGACAAAGGCTTTGAAAACATCCCACTGAAAGAGATTATCTGAGATATGGAACAACTTAATGGAGCAGAGAAGAGTTTAAGTAGGTTGTAACCTTTCCAGTAGCATCATCAGTATGCACTCTGTCATGAGAAAAGTAAGTGATACTCAGCCTTTGCATACATATTGCAGGTATTCTATCCTGTGTCGGACAGGCTGTTCCATGGCCTGCAATCCAAGTCCTTTTCTACACAAAACTGTACTTTTCACTCTGTATGGAGATCTTAGGCTATATTTGTACAACATACTGGAAAGGAAAAAGAGCAGTAATTGTCTATTGTAGCGTATTTTGTAAAGGGTAGATGAGATGACCCAAATAATTATAGTCTGCTTAGCTGAACTTCCGTTCTTGGCAAAGTCACAGAAAAGCTGATGCAACATAAAAGTACTAAAGAAATAAAGCATGGTGGCATAATTAGTGCCAATCAGCACAGTTTTATGGAAAACAGATCTCATCAGAACTTTTGATGAGGCGACAAGTTCAGTTCACAGAGGAAAGTGTGTTGACATAATATGACTTCTGTAAGGGCAGTTGTCTGCACAACATTCAGATTAAAAATTAGCACTACATAAAACTCCCTGTAGCACATAATAATCCTTTGAAAAACTTGTTCACTGGCTACTCTCAGAAAACAGCTGTTAATTGGGAACCATTATGCAAAAAGAAATTTTTAGTGGGCTTGTGCAAAGATCTTGATCTATATAATATTCATTCATCCAGAAGTTGCACATTCATGTTAGCAAAAATTTGCAGTTGATAAAAAAATGGGGGAATGATGAATGCTCATGAGGAGCAGACATTGTTACACATATACCTGCATTACAGAGTAAGGCAGATTTTCAAAATAATACATTTTAATATCTTAGAATGACGAAGAAGGAACACACATCACAGATTTTCTGATGGATAACTGAATTTTGGAGTCATAGAATCTTAAATGATTGAATGGTTGGAGTTGGAAGGGACCTTAAAGATCACCCAGTTCCTGTACCTCTCCCGCGGGCAGCGACACCTTCCACTAGACCAGATTGCTCAGAGCTACATCCAACCTGACCTTGAACACTTCCAGGGAGGAGGCATCCACAGCCTCTCTGGGCACTGTTCCAGTGTCTCATCACCCTCACAGAAAAGAATTTCTCCCTAAAATTGAATTTAACTTACTCTCTTTCAGTTTGAAACAATTCCCTGTTTTCCTGTCACTACATGCTCTTGTAAAGTCTATTCCATCTTTCTTGTAGGCTCCCTTCAGGTACTAGATGGCTGCTATATAGTCACCCCGAAGCCATCTCTTTTTCAGGCTGAACAAGCCCAAGTCCTTCAGCTTTTCCTCACAGGAGAGATGCTCCATCCTCTAATCAACTTGTTGGCTTCCTCTGGACTCACTCCAACAGTTCCATGTCCTTCCCATGCCTGAGACCCCAGAGCTGGATGCAGCACTGCAGCTGGGGTCTCACGAGCGCAGGGGGGCAGAATCCCCTCCCTGGCCCTGCTGGCCACGCTGCTTTGGATGCAGCCCAGGACATGTTTGGCTTTCTGGGCTGTGACTGCACATGGCTGGGTCATGTCCAGCCTCTCACCCACCAGCATCCCCAAGTTCTTGTCGGCAGGGCTGCTCTCCATCTGCTCATCCTCCAGCCTGTGCTGATACCCAAGGTTGCCTCAACCCAGGTGCAGCACCTTGCACTTGGTCTTGTTAAACCATGAGACTCCCATGAACCCAGTTCTCCAAAGTGCCCAGGTCCCTCTGGATGCCATCAGGTGTGTTGACAACACTGCTCTACTTGGTGTCATCTGCAAATTTGTTGAGGGTGCACTCAATCCCTTCATCTATGTCTTTAATGAAGATATTAATTAGCGTAGGTCCCAGTATAGGCCCCTGAGAGACACCAGTTTTCAGTGATGTCCATCAGGACTCTAAGCCATTGTTCACTGCCCTCTGGATGCAACCATCTAACCATTTTCTTATCCATTGAACAGTCCACCCATGAAATCCATCTTTTTCCAACACAGAGACAAGGAAAATCATTCTCAGGAAGGATTTTGAGATCTATAGTGATCAATGAACTAGAATTCCCAGAATCAAATCATGAAGAAGAAAATAGAAATCCCTGAACATATATTTAGTATGTTTATGTTTGAACTGGACTTTTTATTTACCCCGTCCTTTTCATTGCTGAGACCATTACTGGGAAACAGCTCTCATATTTCACTTTCGAATGGAAATAGAAAAAGCAAAAAGAGATCTGTGAAGCATTCAAAAAGTTATTCTGGATCTGGGAATTCTGAATTACAGTGAGAAATTTAAGAGTTTTAGTCTATATAGCTTAGTGTAGTCGTTTAACAGTAGTAATTTTATAGGTGAAACTTGGTAAAGATGATACAGGACAAGTGGTGAAAGAAGGACGACAACATAAATATGAACAGAACATTTCTGACAAGACATGAGTTCATCAGACAAAGATATAACAAGATGCACAGGATGAAAGTAGAAGCTAAATAAATTCAGATGAGATAGGAGCGCTGTTTTAACCCCAGAGATACCTACTCAGTTAAGCAGAGAACAATGGATTTTCCATCACTTTAAATCTTTTTACAGACTACAGTGAGTTTCTTTCTATAAGATAAGAGAAGCTCCATCAGAATCTGAAAAATTACTCAGAGAAATTCAAAGAACTGTGTTATTCAAAAGATCAAACTAGAGGATCATAACAGGCTCTCACAGTCTTAAAATGGATTACTTACATCTCCACTCACAAGTATGTAATTTTAAACAGAAGAGTACGTAGCAAGTGTAAAAGTAAAATTTCCCTAACATTTCAAGAAATACCTTTGACCCTTTTACTATTTCCCCACAAAATATGGGTCTGTTTTCTTCCTCAGTAGGAGTTATAATGCTAATGACTTTTTCTGACAGATAGTATATCTGATGAGGCAAAGCAGGGCCAACTGAAAAGATTTTCCCATTAAAAAGCACCACAAATCCATGAATATCATATTTTTGTTAAGACAAGTCCCACTATTTTTAAACTGGGTTACTTAAACATATTATCTTTACGGTAACAATAAAAATCTATTTCCTCCTCACTTAAAATAATTTTATAGCTCTTATTTTGCAGCATCCAAGATCTCTTGTAATATTTTTCAACTCCCTTTTCTCCTTAACTTCCTTTCTTTTCACATACTAAAATTTTCAAGAGCAGGTGACTGCTTGCAGTATTGTTACACTTATTACATTATAATTACTGAGAATATTCTCAATTTAAGTTTACGCCTGCAACCTTTGAAAAGCATAAGAAAAACAAGGTGTTTTTTAATGAACTTTCTTACTAATCACAATTTTTGTCCTCAGAAGTAAAAAGTTTACCTCATATTTTGACAAAAACTTCATTGTTTTCTATGGTCCTCAAGGTAAAAAGAGAACGCTAACGTATTTCAACAAAAAGATGTGTCACAACAGATCTGTACATATCTACTACAACACTCTAGATGAGACCCTAGAATTACAAAAGACCAAATACATGGCTCCAATTTTAATTTTCCTAGATGGTTTCTAGATAAAAGAATAAAGGAACATAAAATTTAGTATAGAATCTGAAGAGAAACAGTGCCTTCTTTTATCATGCCACTACCCGGGCAAAGATTTGTTGAGATAATTTATGTCCTTTACATCTAAGAACTGTCAGTAAATGTGTCTCCAGACTGGTGTCTAACAATGTTCACAGAATTTTAAAAGTATAATTCACTAAATAATGCCAATGATTAGACAAGCAAAAGATTTAAACCCCCCTTTACTTGTTCATCTATTTGTACCAACAGTGTAATGAGGCAGCAAAAAAAGAACATACACCAATTTTGTCAATAAAACAGGAATATCCCAAAATATGAGGCCTGTTGAAGAAAAAATATTATTTTTTTTCTGCATAGAATATTTTATACATCAGTTTTTATCTTAATTCTGCTCTCTACATACTTGTGCTAGTATGTACACCACACGTCACCCCATGCACAACCCTCATCACTGTCACACAGATAACCCATATCCAGAATCCTATATCCATTATTTGAACTACTTAGAAATGTGTTTCAAGCAAGGAGATGAAACACGTAAACTTCTTTATTACATGACTAGAAGTAGACAAAGTTAAGAAGACTTTGACTAATTCCATCAAACATTCTCCTGCTCTTGAAGCAGATGATTAAGTTCTACTTTTGGCTGTGAGATATCATCCTGTGTTAAAAAAAAATTATTGCAATTTTAGAAGCAGAAATCTGAAAGTAAAAATTCACATAATATTTCATCTACATGAAAATATATTCAATGGACTTTGCAATACAGTGCATTTTTATTGCCACAAGTGTTATTTATGTCTAGAGTACTAAAACTTTATATTCCACGAAAAGGAAAAATTTTGGTGTTAACCACCAAATCAGTTCTCTGAAAATATTTAGATATTTTTAGTGCTGCACCATTAGCGCACAAAAATTTTATTCGTCTATTTTGCATATGTCAGAAAGGTTTTTAGAAGTCCAACAAATTACTAACAATTACCACTAAGATGCAGATAGTTTTTCCAGTTACTGCAGCACTTAAATGTTATTGCCTAAATCAGCAGAGGAGGCATCATTTTATCTTCTGCCATCATAAGTGCATTGCAGATTGGAAAGCCTAAACAAAGCCATGAAATGATCTATTATAAGCCAAGCACTGTAAACACAGTTTTTGATGGCTTTTTATATAGGATGGCTTAAAAAAATGGCAATATTTTTGCATTAAATTCAAGATCTAATTAGTCATCACTGGTATCTTTTTTCAAATAGTAAAAGTGACGTGTTCTTCAGAAAAATACAGTACTGTGACTTATTAGGATTTTCTTCTCTTAGATTAATACTTACTTTAAATGCATTGCCTATCATTTAAGCTGTGCAATTAATGTCAAGGTACTGAAGACAGAAAAGACTCTTAATTCAATGTTTTTAGAATTCTATCTTCATTAGTTTGTTTTGTTTTTTCTTTTAACACTTCCACGAAATTATAAAAATAAATTGAGATTCCTCCTGCCAGCCTACAGTGTATGTATAGTTTGAGTGCTCTGTACACTGTAAGTCATTAGATACAAAACCTGCAAAAGGAACTGGTGAAGGGAAGGTATCTCAGTGTTGAAGGGAAGATATATTAAGATTCCCAGCAATCATTTCACATCCAAACTGATGCTCTCCATCACTCTGGCCTATCATTCAGTCGTATTCTCTACTGCATCACAATATCAGCAAGGTGGCTCCATTTCCTTAGCCTGCACTCCTACGTTATTGAAGGCAGAACTGCATAAACTACATTTTAAAAGGGAGTGAAATAAAATACAATTATGCAAATCCCCCCTTCTTCCAACACTTTCAATACTGAGATCATGAATGGCAATAACCTGTATAAAGACTACCAAGACAAGCAATCTTCAAGTGGGAGCAAGCATGGCTCAATCTGTTGGCATCAATTCACTGGACATTATATTACAATGGTGCTTCAAAGTAAACATCATTGTGCTCAAAGCATGGCTTTTTTAAAGGTAATACATTCAGTCTCTAATAGGAAAATGGACTGAAAGCAATATTTCCAACTTGGGGAGCTAATCTGTCACAGACGGAGCACTCAGCTCTAGCATAAAGCTCACAATTTAAAATCATCCATGTGATGCCATCTGGTAGTAGAAATATCTATCATTAGATGGGTTAATGGGTTCTTTTTTCCTGGTGTTCCACTGAAGCCTTCTGATTGTGCAATAGGACATAACTATGGATCGTACATGACAGAACAGGAAGAACAAAGTAAAATATAAAACTCCATAAATTAACTTTTTTCATAAGAATTTTGATTACATTCTGTGCTTAAAAATTAAGAAATCAGAAAACTATTTCATTTTACTCTTTTAATATCGTCCTTTAAATCTCATATTGTTTGGATTCAACATTAGGATAGGTTATTTGCCATGTTATTCTATGTAGACCGAAAAAATTCCAAGCAACAGAATTTTTTAAGCATAAATTTGACATATCTGGAAGAAGGGAGTTTAAACAGCTTATAATCCTCAAACCAGTTTTTCATTTTATGCATGCAGTACTTATTACATTATTTTCATTAAGGTAAGAAAAAATTTGAATGCTCTGAACAGTATTTTTGAACGTGCATAGATTTGGGTAAGAAATGCAGAATGCTCTTACAGTTGCCTTTTTTGAAAATTAAGCATGTTCTTTCAATGACAGGTTTTAATGAAACTGTAATGTTTAAAAAAATTGTAGGAATCCACAAAAAGTAGATATGTTTCACTTGCAATATCATACCCTTTGCATTTATTAGGATATACATTTATTAACATTTTATGGTGGCTGTAATGCTGATCATTACAAATGCTTCACCTGGCTTAAAACGTTAAGTTGCCTAAAACTGCCTTCTTTTCCTGAGAAAATGCAGTACTTGTTACTAACTCTGTTAAGATTTAACTGAAAAGATTAGTGTGAACTTGTGAAAGAAAAATCCCCACAACAATTAAACAAGTTCACAACACAGTAGCTGCAGGAGAATAACAAAATTTAAAAAAAAAAAAAATTAACTTCATGAGGTTGTTGCTCCTGTGTTAGCTGTTCCTACAGAAAAAATATTATTACTTTTGATGCAAGAAGGCTCTGAACTGTTAAACTTGCATGCAGAAACACTCACTCCTTTAGTGAAGTTTCACTGTGCTAATCCCCTTGGAATGAAGCATTTATCACCTACCAAACAAGTGTAAAATATTTCAGTCCGGAAGGATTATCACCGCTGTCTTCCTCTCTGCTTTACTCAAGCAGAAGAGGGGAGGGAGGGTAGGCAGGCAGAGTGATTCATCAGATACAAACAAAAATCCAATTACTAGAAAATTCCTAAATAATTTGATCCAGTTGTCTTTATCCTTCAGTTTTTTATGATAGATGTTTTTTATTGCTATTTTAAGAGGACAGTATTTACAAGCAACAAATCAAAACACTATGGAATCCTATTTCCTGAAAATCAAAACACATGGGAACCATAGCCTAAGGTGAAACTATAGTCCCAACATTGTAAGCGTAAAAAAGATACTCCAGGAAAATATTCCTTATTCCAAGAAGTTGTGACAGTCACTCATCCACCACGAAACTAATCTAGCGTCCCCGTTCCTTCTTAAACAATTTCATGCATTATTTCTGTCACAAATGAACAGGACTGGTCTCATTACCTAATACTGGAGTTCGCTGTGGTTTAAGTCAGTAGCACGACATTACTTGCCTGGTGATCTGGTCCTTTCCTAGAAAGTTTTAACATTGTTTTTTCAGTGTTGAATTGATGATTTCCAAGAACTAGTCACGTGATAGATCTACTTCATAAGTGGTAACAGGTAATTTAGAAGTCTTTATCATCAGGGCCAACTTGTCCTATCAGCTACTTTTCAAAATACAAAGATTGTGAGATTGTTCTGCAGTTCTGTCTAGATTCTTAATATTGGCAAGCCTGAAGTTCTTGATAAACTCGACTGTTTCTGTCACTTTATTTTATTAATCATTTTTGCTTGACCAGCGCTGACTATTCTGCTGGAGAAAAGGTTAGCACAGATCTTGCTAGGATACGTTGGCCAATTCTACCTTTGTGGAAATTCCCTCTTTGTTTTCTACTTTTTGTGTCTTATCTGCCAACTGATTACCAAATAATATTTTCATTAAAAAATAAGTTAAAAGGGAAATAAGCAGCATTTTACTCAGAGAACATTACAGGAAAATCCTCAGCTTTCTATCCGATAACATTCGCACCACTGAAATGACATTACTCTCTAGGTGTTCTTTGCCATGGGAAACCCTCAAGTCTCCTGGAGGAGTAGCTGTACGGAGAGGCCACACTAGGCTGAAAAATACTCAGTTTTCTGACAGATTCCCCTTTAGTGATGGTTCTGATAAATTTTTTAATGCTTAAGTGTTTGTGATTGCTAAAGGTCCCATGATATTTTTGTAGTCATTGGCCTCTGTAGCAAGGTAGATGGCCAGAAGGATTTAATCATATTCTGCATATCTAAATTCCTTTTCTGATGATATCCCTCTTCTTCTCTACTCTAAAAATGTTTGTTCATACCTCTGCCTTCAGTTACTGCTTTGGTTCAGCTACAGATGATGTGATTTCTATATCTGTTGTTTACAAATTTATTTCCAATACTTCAAAATACAAAGTTTGTCTAAACATAAACCAGATTTTTTTTCCCCCCTGACAGTCTTGTTAAAAAAAGTCAGCTGTACTTCATTTCATGCCATAGGAATGACTACTAAACTTCCTTTTCTCAAAGTGATTTTCTGTAGTATTTATCAGGGAAAATCACCTTTTCCATAGGAAAATATGACACCTTAAAAAATGACAAGCAGAAACTTTCAGTGAATCAGTATTCATATAAATTGATTGCTGTTGATCTTCATGATTTAAGACAGAACATTTGTTTTAGGAACTTAGAATACTGTACAAATATTTAGCTTGCATAATCCCTAAAGTAAATATAATTTATTACCTTTAAGCAATTATCACTGAAATTCTAAAGAATCTTGTTCAGTTTATCATCCTCTTTTTTCCTATTTCCTCTGTGCCACAGAAAAAGAAATGAAACAGAGATATAAGGATTCATTTAACCCAGCAGACTGCATTGTGAACCAGTTTTTATCTTTACTTAAGCGGGTAAGTATACCCTTTCCAGAAAAATACTGTTCATATCACTTCTATAACATAAAACATAAGTGTAACACGAAAAAAAAGGTGCAGTTACAACTGCATGTACTTAATACAAAACAGACTGAAATGTTGGTCTGTTCTCCGAGTCTGTTTTCCAGATCTGACCACCCAAAACTTTTGCTCAGGCAAAAGTTTCCCAGGCAAAAGATTAAAGACCATTACAAGGACCCTGCCACATATTTAATACCAGTATTGTTTCATTGACTGTCATGCTTGTAAACCCAATATGCCAAATAGACTAATCTAACCCAATTATAATAATCAAATCCGTAAAACAAAAATATTTTGGACTGAACTGTCAGTCATTTGGTGAACAATTTCTAAAAAAAAGTTTATTTTCCCATAAAGTTCAATAAATAATTTGAATATACAACTATGATAAAGTCATCACAAACATTAGCACAAGAAAGATTAACTATATCGTTGACTAGTTGTCTTATTAGCAGTAGGCTGAAGATGTACTGAGGAAGGGAAAAAAATCATACATGAAAAAACTTAATGGGACCTGTTTCTATGATCAAGTAATTCCACCACGTGAACAGGACTAGACATGGTGAACCAGCAGAGTGGGGTGTCTCCACTAATACTGAGAGGCACTTGAGGAATACTGATTTAACCTCACTATGGTGGTGTCCTTTTCATGCAGGCAGCTGCAAGCATCTTTGTTTTACAGTAGCAAGAACTGACAGCAAAAGCTGAGGTAAAAGCTGTGATTTTCAGGAAATTTGAGTCAGAGCTGAAAAGTGGACTCAAATCTCCCAAGGTTCAGTACAGTGATTTGAACTACAAAGATGTGTTCCTGTTCCTCACTTAAATAACTGGTTTATTTGGTGAGCAGATGATATTTAATAGATTAATAAATGTTTGCTTCTTTGTGTACATATTCAGATCCCTAAAATTTGCATATCTTTTATATTCCAGTTGCAATGAAATATGAAAGTAAAAAACCAAAACAGAATTCATATTATTACTCATATGTCTATCTGTGCTTTGTGATGGTAAGTACAAGTACATTTTTTTCACTAAATCTAAATTAACAACATTTTGGTGAGGATGGAAATTATCTATGCACGCTTTACATGGTGTCAGTTTAGACACTGAATGCTTTCACGATGCATGCTCCATAACATGATTTCCATATCAATGAAACTAAAATCTCTTCTATTATGAAATCGTTTTTGATGTGCAGAATTCTCAAGACATCATCATGCTTTTAGGGATGAAACTTGACACATTGAGAAGCCCTTGAAGAGTCTATGTCAGCTCCTGGCCTCGTTGTAGTAAATGGAATAAAAAAATCCCCATGTATTGACTTCAACAGGGACATGATTTCACCTGAAGTTTCTGACCCAAAAAAAAAAAAAAAAAGAAAAAAAAAAGCAGATCTAATTAAAAAAAAAAAAGCTGATGGAGCAGCTGCAGAGTACCAGAAAGAAAACCATTGTTTTTACAGTTTTAGAAAAGTGAATTGGCAATTCATCTTGAGGTTCTGTAAAAAAATTGTTAATCCATCAATCCCTGTGCACCTATGAAACAGTAAAATAAATATGAGTTTTCAAGAGCAATTCATATCAAAATCACTGTCCTACTTCTGTGACAGGTGATTTGGTGGTTTCGGAGAGACAGCACAGTAGATAGGACCTAATTTATTCCAGCTTATGACACTGGGCTGTGTGATATCCCTTATATATAAAGAAAGTGCATAGTGCATATAAATCACCAGACCAACTTCCATAGCTGGTTTAAAAACTGTTCACAAAAAAGTATTCATCAGTGTTTGGGTGTTAAACTGAGAAAGGTTTGAAGAGGAAGGTGGGCGTCCACTCCATATTCAACTCAATTAATATTTTCAGTAATGATTTGGGTAATAGAATTTAACACTGTGTAGAAAAAGGATAGCAAATGCTGCAGAAGGCAGACCTCCAATCCAAATAATCTCAGAAAAATGAAGAAAAACAAGGTGAATTAAATAAAAAAAGAGCAAAGCTTTTCCTGTAGGCAGGAGAAATTAGACAGAATGAGAGTAAGTAACATTTGGCAAGGTAGTAAAATATGGCAAAGAGAACTGCAGGAGAGTGTAATAGCAACACAGAAATGAAAATCAACACTGTAGCATTAGGCAAAATCCAGAAAATCTCATTCAGTAACACTTAATGGCAGTTTTACAATAAAATACTAAAGGTCCTACAGGTCAGCTTCACTTGGTGCTGGTGAAGTCTTAACTGAAATAGTCTTTTTTTTTTTTTTGTAATACCCCATACTAAAAAGACTGCAGAGTATATCGGAAGAATCCAGAGGACTACAATAGGAATAAAGTACATAGAAAATATGAGCAATAAGAAAATGTGAAAGAAAAATATCCACCTTATCAGCAGAAGAGAAGAAAAATGAAGAATCAGCATAATAAATATCTTTTAACATGTGGACGGTATAATAAAGGAAATTTTTGTCCTGCTTATCCACGAAAAGTCCAAGATAGTCAGCAAAATCATTTTGGTTGGACACTAGGAAGGACTACATGCAGGCAAAAACAGGCTACTTAGTAATGATACACAATTAATTTTATTAGTTTATAAGAAATCACTTAGCTAACCAAGTGTTAAAGGTTAAATTTCTATGTCCAAGAAATATTACAAATATTATAAGCAGATATCTTCCATCTTTATGTTTCTATAATTGTATTTTGGGCGATTTAACATCACCTTAGTAGAGGAGAAAAAGAGACAGGACATTCTGGGCTCATAGGTGTTTTTTTTCTAAACAAACCAACAACACATGAACATGCAATTTGGTTATCCGTTTGTTGGTTTTTTTTTCTTTTTCATTCTAATGATAAAGTAAATAATCCCAAAGGAGTTTATACTTAACATAGTTCCATGTGACTTTCCATGTATGAAATACAGGAGTTCCACATTTCTGCAGTTTGATATTTAATTTGAAAAAAAGTAAAATAAAATATTTATTCGTTCAAGGACTTACATATTCAGAAGTTTGCCTCTTTCTCCTTTTTACCTGATCTAACATGTACCATGCAGCCCATCACAAAGGAAATATTACAGAAAAGAAACAGCCCTTAATAAAAATTTAACCTTAAATTTTTCAGTAGGCTGAATATATATCCCTTCCTCTGTATTGGGAATCATCACATCAGATCTTTTGCTTTGAATTTTTCATGCAGTCTTTCCATTTTTCTTGTTATAAACGTCTTCTATAGTACCAATCAATACAGAGCCGCAAATTCTTGACATTGCTCTTTGCTTTGAAGCATGCACTTTACTTCATTTGCCTTTTTCAGGATTTCAGTCTTTGAAATTCAGCTATTCCATGTCCTGAACCAAAAGCTTATTATTCATTTGCATGTCAGTAGGATGTTTTTTATTAGGTTTTCAAATCCAACTCCCATTGTTTCAT
The DNA here is from genome assembly GCA_013397755.1 of Cnemophilus loriae. Lineage (NCBI taxonomy): Eukaryota > Metazoa > Chordata > Aves > Passeriformes > Corvidae > Cnemophilus > Cnemophilus loriae. The sequence continues at coordinate 2,535,018 of VZTF01001716.1, forward strand.
AGACATGGTAGGCAGGTTTTTAATTTATTTCATGTGCAGCATCACTGCCTTACTCTGAAACAAAATTATAATCAGTGAAGAAGAAGAATCAAATAAACTGTGTAACTCCAACTGAAAACAAGATGCAGTTTTTCAATATGTCTATATATGAAAACACCATTGCCATTCTTTCTCCTTTTCTTGAAGGCAAATCAATAAATGTAAGATTTTCAAGAAAGGATAAGGATTTTTTTGTTAGAACTGAATCCTCATTTTCAGAAATTACTAACAGACTAAACACTTAAATTCCTATTTAAATGCAATTTAGGCGCCATGCCACCAGACTTTTAAATATATTAGGAGCTCAGTGTTAAAGGAAGGTCTCCCGTTAGTGCCTAAGTACCATGAATTCAGTGGGTGATAAGCACTTCGGGTTGGATTCAGCTCATTTAACTCGAGCTCCTAGAAGTCAGGTGTCTCCTCTGAGCTCTGCTGGCAGTCTAGGCAGACTAGCAGGGACCTCCAAGGAATGTTTCAGCCCAGCACCACCTGCATCAGGCAGGTGTCCAGGAAAACAGGGGAAGTGTAAAAAGAAGGAGTAAGAGAGACTAAAGAATTACACCTGGGAAAGTGGCATGTCCTATGGACATGGGAGGATAGCAGCACACCAGGACACGTCCTGCTGAGAAGGAAGATTATTTGACCATTTGAAAATAATTCTTAGAGTTAGGATTATCAAAGATCTAAGTTATAGGTGACACAACACTCTACTTATTACCAATTTGCCATGTACTCTCGTAGTATTTTGCACTGCCTCTACGAGATGGTACTTGACACTTACCAACTTTGAAGGCATGATTCTTTATGGAAGGAAACAAAGGAGTACTGTCTTATACAGCACACAGGGATATCAGTGTGAAAAAAAGATATTATTTTTATAAATTCTTTTTAATGGAGACATTATCGTGCTTGTGAAAAAATGAAAATATTGCCTAAAGCTAAACAGAACGTGTACAGGAATCAAAGAAATTTCCCATGTAAGCTTTTTCAATAAACTTTAGTCTTCAGTGACTTTTTATACTGCAGCAACTCTTCTCTGCAGAATCTATCATTAATGCTACATGCTGTGACACAGACAAACATCCTTTAATGACACGTTAAAGAATGAGTGCTACATTCATCTTCACTTTGAGATCAGAATGAGAATAAATGCTATTATCTCCTGGAGATATTTTGCCAGAAATTTAACATCAAAATTAAGTCTCCACAGTCTGCTACAAGCTCCTGCTTTCACTATGCAGACAGAGACATTTCTTGAAGTAATCCCTATTACTTTAGATTTGTACTTTACACTATTTCCAAGTGTGAAAACCCAAGAGTCTGGCAATTATCATTATATTCTCATTCCTGTAGCAGGTTGTATATGCTAACGAAGAGAAAAAAAACTAATTATACAGTATCATAGTATATTGTCACTAAGCTCTCCTGTAGCCTCTTCTTTCAAACAGCTGTCTGAGCTCATGACTTTTTCCTTTATTAAAAATTAAAACCAAAGAATTCAGGAAGGCAAACACAACAGCCAGAAGTTGTAGTTTTAGGAAATGCTTTTAACACCATCATTGTTTGTCAACCATGAGAAATGCACAATTAGAAGCTCCAAAGATTTCTGATTCTGTGCAAATTATGCTACGTTGTCTATCCCTGTGCTGAGTCGGAACTAGTTTTGTGATTGAAATACTTCAAAGGAAGTGGAAAACACCAATCTAATATGTATGTATGTACAAGTCCATTTTTCAATAAAAGCGAGCGGTTAGTTCCCTAGGCTTAAGGAAAAGCTTTTCCAATGGAGGAATCTCTTTCAGTATTGCCCTTGGCAGTGTTTCTTACATGGCCATTTGAACACCTAGGATTAAGTGCAATTGGGTAGATGATCGTATTCACAGATAAGCTTTACACAACCCTCAGTATCAATTTTTACATAATTATGCGAATACTTGTGCAAGTAGTTTTCATACTGTAGATTACTTAGATTATATCAGCAAAATATTTAACAATGTTTCATTACAATTTATATTATGATGTCATATACAGTGTATGAAAGAAAAAATATATCTACATAAACTTTACTGGCATTCCAATGAGGAAAAAAAGATGTCTTCAAATCAAACTTTAAGATAAATATGTTCCAATTGCTTGATTTCTCCACCTAATGCAAATCAATCTCCATCATTGCAGCTCCAGGACAAATGTACTTGTGATTTAAGAGCGTTTGTGGGACACAGTGAATCAAGTGTATTTGGTTACAATGGGCAGTTAAGAGCAACGACAATTAGGGTGTTCCGTAAATGACGATTAAAGAGAAATACCTAAATGAACACGCACTCGAATAAAGTGTTTCCCCATGCTCCCCAAAAAAACCTCACCCCTGGCCAGTTTACTCAAATCAAGATAGAATACCTTTGGATGCGATAAGCATCAAAGGAACTCACCAGAGCTGAGCAAAGCCAAGATTAAAAAAGTGTTCAGCATTAATAAGCTGAGGGAGGAAAAGAGAGGAGTGACAATTGCCAAGAAAAGAGAGAAAGAGAGGAATTGCTTTGTGCATCTGATTGGAAGTCACAGAAGGACCTGTTCTATGAGGCTCCCCTATGAAAGGAGAGCCTTCCACTTTTATGATACGGTCAAAAGCTTGACGAATCTTTTATTTTTTCATTTGAATAGTGAGATATATCTCAAATTATCCATAGAGGAGGTTCTTCAGACAGTTTTGAACACTGATTTTATTCTCCCTCTGCATTGCAAACAGCAGTTTTTCTATAAAAGGATTCATTGGCAGTTTAAAGATACCAGTGAGATATAGACACAGCACATTACTGATCACCTCATTATTGCTGAATTACCCAACTGTTGTAGGGTAGAAGAAAAATAGCCTGAGTTACACTGTGGCCTGCTGCAGAACAGGCTTTTAGCATGAAACCCACAATAAACCACACTTCAGTTTGATTCATAAGGTTACTCAATCAATCAAATCCTACCCTCAAAACACAGATTCCAATTTCTACACAAACAGGTATTTGTGGTAGTCTGATAAGTGGGATGTGGCACCATACTACAGCACTCCTGAATAGATAGGATGCCTCTTAAAATTACTGTCATTGAAGTAGCAGCAGTAAGTTTGGGAAAAACACTAGAGTAAACTTATCCTCTCGGGATAAATTCACTAAGGTAATCATTGAGTTTAATGAGTTATCAGAAAAGGACATCAAATATTTTTTATAGCTAGTGCTTCATTCTGAGCATACGGAATCCACAAAATAAAACCAGCTGTGAGTGTGCTGTCAGCTGCAGTGTGACAGCACTGAAGTCAATGATAGAGAATATTTTTTCTGTTTATTATGGACAATTAATAAAAAATCATCACTAAACCTACACTGTTATTGAAGCTGACGTTAGTTAATTCACTTATCCATATACCACAGACCACTGCCTTTCAGTACCACTTCTGGAAACATTCTTTTCATTGAAATGAGAATAGAAAAAAATGACATGAAAAAATTACTAATGTTTAAAATAATTCTACAGTTTCGTGGAAGCAGTTTTACAGGAGGAAAAATTATTTTTTGTTTTGTCTTGAATAGTTACAGTGCAACATGCCTCTTGAAATACCTGTCTAAATGTTTAAGGATATTTATCTAGTGAGTGTAAATTCTGTCGTGGTGTAGAAAGCTCTGTGACTAGGGCAGACATTCACTTTGAAATATTTGTGACAGTTTAAACACATTACTGTCTCCTTAGCTTTCTATTAGTGCCTTTTGTAGGAGCTACTCACCCTCTTCAGTACAAAGTTGTGTCTGTGTAAGAACGAGTTTTGTGTGTCTGCTCAAAGTGCCTTAAGAAACACTTGTGTATTTTAGCCAGAGATAGATCATGAGTGTTCAAGCAGCAGGATCATGGGAGCGGGGGCCTCCAGCAGAAGGACAACAGCACATGTAGAGTGCTATAAGATGATGAACCACTGTAAGAGGTGATTGGTCACCACAGCCATGTTCAGTGCACGGCCTGTGAGCCCATTGCAACCATTGCAGAGGTGAGAAAGGAGTATGGGGTTTCAATATTAAACAGGATCAAAAAAGGAGAGCACTTCACAGCTCGCATTGCTTTCCCAGGTTCAGTAAATGCTTATTCATACGTAAAAAGATGCTGAAGGCAATACAGAATTTCTATTTCCTACTGGATAAACACTGGCATAATTTTTCGTGACATAAGGATCAGAATGGTTTCCTTCAGAAATTCCAAGTAATATAAAGCTCCTCAGAAAATGTATGGGTTTAGTGTTTCCTTGAAATTTCTAGTAGACCCCTGGTTCACAAGATGGAGTTTATCTGATAGATTTTAATTAAAAGGTCAATTATATACTTATATTTAGAGGAAAAGTAGATGTGGGGAAAGTATATCCTAGCCATTGCATCCATATTTAGAACAAAAAATTTGCTAGGGACTATGTTAAAGTATTGCATCTGTACCCCAAAAGAATAAATAATGAAACACAAGGCTGTCACCGTGAGACAGTGAAAATTAAAAAGCAGAGAATATATTTGAATGTTTTTATATTTTCACAAAAGATGAGGGGTTGCTCTGGCAGACTCCCCTACTTTCAACTATGGTAAATCCCCTTCAGCCCTTATCCATAGCTGATTCATACACCCATAGTAAAGGTACTGTATGTGAGAGGCATAGACAACCCCCAGACGAGCTGTCAGAGCACTCATGCATTCTGTAGCTGTGATCTTCTGAGCATCTGCCTGACTAGAAATAAATTTAGCTTCTGATCTTTCATTTTAAGCAAAATCTACAGGTTTCCCCCCAGTGCCTTAAACAACTGGTGAAAAGCTAGCAATGGTGCACTACAGCATACAGAAGTGTTTTCCTCACCGAAGTGGCCCATGAAATGCTGCAAAGGTAGGGCTTTGTGTCACTCGACTATCGATCCTCACAGAGATGAGAAACATGGGGAAAATAGGACAAGAAAGTTGTGAAAATCCAGACTTCATGAAGAATTCCAAAGATATAGCACTGTTTTGGATTCTCACAGCAGTCTACTATTTTTTGGTTTCCACTTCCCATTCTCACAGAATCACATACTAAGAGTATGCACCCTTTAGGATAAGGTTTTCTTATATTATGTTTGTGTAGAGGGCTCATAGTATAATGGCACCCTGATATCAAAATGGGGCCACTAGATGGTACTGCAATATAATTGATAATATTAAAAAGTAATCTCATAAACATATATTTGGATATTTTTCTGCAATGTCTTGGCTGTAACATTTGAAAGACTTGCAGAAATATCCATGGCACTGCCTTTAGATATACAGGAAAGCCTCCATGTAACTATAATATATGTGCAGCTTTAAGGTACATGCTAAAATGCATGCTTACCAATCTAAACGGTATAACTGAGGTACTCAATATATATGTGAACACATATATGATATTTATACAATACGCACACACATATGTAAATCAGCATGTGGAATTATCATCTAACCAGTCACTACACTTACCTATTCTTATGTTTTCCTGTATTTGGGGCAAAGCTATTAAATTGTGGGAAAAGTGAGTATACATAAATCGACAGGAAGATGTACGTTTATTTATAAACTCAACATAAAATATGTCCCAGGATTTTAAAAGACAGAGTTGTTACAATTAGTAAAATATATACAATCATATTTCATATTTTTCTATACTTTGAATGATTTCCTATCACAATTTACTTCACCATTAAAAAGATGAAAAATTCCACTTTTATCTAAATGTATTCCACCATATGCTATGTCTACAGTATTAAACAGATTAAATTTTATAATCAGTTATCTTCCAGCTGGTAAAGATCTTGAGGTTTAAAAATTGCTGCAGAACTAAATTTTCTGAAACCATAAGCATGCTTAATAGTATCTACCCATGAAACTACCCCCTGAATAACCTAACACTGCTGGTTGCCAGCACTATTTTCAATTTTCATCTGTTAGATATATGATCAAGCATGTCAAATGTGCCCTAAGTAATAGAAGTGAAAAAATAAAGTAATTTACTTAAAACATTCTGATAGCTATTTATCTGAAAACCCTGGTCAGATTTACTGCTCAAAGGCATTTACCTACAAAGTTAACCAGATGCTTTGAGTTGAAAACAAATTTAATTTGTGTGTTATCTTAACAGGACATCTGTTAAAACAACATCCAAGGAAGGTAATATGTTCAAAATTAACCATCCTGCACGTAGTTTTATTAGAGTATGTATGACATTGACATTTAAGTGCTAATGACCACTGCATTACAAAAATAATTAGTAAATGTGGAATCAAAGCAGTATAACGATTATATTAATGGACACAAAGTAATGTAGAATGAATGCATAACTGGTGTAAGTTCAATCTTTTTGCCAAGTTCATTGCTTTGTTACAGCTGAGTTATGCTGAAGATGAATTACCCATTTCTTTTGTTTCCTTCTTTCCTCAGCCTCACCTATGTATCAAGCCCTCCCTTTAAAATCAGAGCATATTAGCTGCATAAAGTGTTCAGCACTCAGAGATGTTTTTAAGCAGCATGAGTGACAAGCTATGCAAATCATTCCCTGAAGTAATTTGCATTATTGCAGTTAATTTGCATATGTATATAAACTGGATTTCAGAGCAACTAGGTATCAATCCAAGCAGTAGTATATGAAAGCCAGACACTTAGGCATATGCATGCTTGCCAAGGTTGGGATATTCAAGTGGAAAAATACTACTTGCTACAAGGTGCCTATTTCTGGCTGGTCCTCATAACTTCGCCGAATAAAATGGTAGGAACAAGTGGGAACAGCACAAGGAAAAATAGGCTCTGTATTTCCTCCCACTCCTTCCATTTATTTCCACAAGCAACGCAGGACTGGTGCTACTTTTTTGACAGGAAGTGCTATGACCATTGCTGCCTCTTCGTCTTCTCATTAGGGTCACCCAATGGAAAAGGAAAAGAGAAAGAACGGGCTGGCCTACAGCCACTAAAAGTCAGACATATCTGGCTAATCCCGGACTAACATCTCAGATCAGCAAGGGGAAGGAGGATTTCTCAGTGATGAAAAGTTGCTAATGTATGAGCATCATTTGTAGGTGGATTTCTAAACTGCTCATTTCCTCCTTGAGATCATTTGCATCAGATGCTCTCCCATAGTGCGGGTTGGAGGCTGGGCCTGGTTGGACGCAGGAGAATTGATGGCTGTATCCTGAAGCCCCTTCTGGCTTTACTTTACTATGAACCGTGACCATGAGTATGTAAACACTGACTTCAGAGTGCACGTCGGCAGTTGGAGAATCCCACTTCTATGATTTTTTACATTTGTCTTTATTCATCTGATTTCATGATGTGGAAAACAGACTAATTTGCAGTTCAGCTACAGAGTGGGCAATACTTGCAGATAACAAAACAGCAGCAAACTCTCTGCCTAAATCTTCATTTCTCCAGCTTTGCAGAGCTGACTCTCTCCCCAAAGGTATTCCCCAACAATGTCATTATGTTGTCTTCCTACTGCTTCCTAGCGGTTACTCGGGAACCTTCACCAAGTTTTGGTTAACCATCCTGATTCACTTACCTCAGCAGGAAAAGGGAAGAGCTACACATTCGCAGCATTTTACTGGACTGCAGGGTTTATACACAAGATTTTCAGTAGTTTCTTAAATACAATATCAGGAAATTTAAATATTAGCATAAGTTGAATTGTCTTTGAACTAAAGGATTCTAATTCTTCTTCAATGCGTTACTACTTCTTCCAAACATGGACAACCTATATCTTTCTATGTTTTACGTAAGATATTATATAGCTTTACATATAAGTGAAGACCTTTCATTTTCCTCCCATAGTAAAGCAAAAGTGTGAAAAGTGAACTGATTATTTATTACAAGATAATTAGCTTTTTTCTTGTGAGGTGCAACAAACTATCTGTGGTTGGAAATAGGAATTCAATTACAGAAAGAACAAATAGAAAGCCAAAGTACTCGACTTCACTTAAATGTCTAAAGCGAATGTTAGAAAAGGTGGAGCATGACTCCTCTCAGAGGCACACGTCAAAAGAACAAGAGGCAATGTCACAGGCTGCACCAATGGAAATTTCAGCTGCATATCAGGAGAAAATTTTTCACAATGAGAAGGATTAAGAAACAAAGAAGTTGTGAAACTTCCACCCTTGCAGACTTCTAAAACTTGACTGGCTGAAACTCTGAGCAACATGATAGAACTTTTAAGTTGGTGCTGCTCTGAGCAGGAGACTGGATTAAGTGACCTTGAGAGGGCTCTTCCAGCATGAATAAGTCTGTGATTTTGTAAGTCTAAGTTATCTTATATTTCCAGTTATTTGCAGTGGGTAGGAGAGAAAGTGTTCAGAAACATTTGATTTCCCTTAAAACTTCTGGCAGAAAACAACCTGATTACATATTTTCCTTTAGTTTACATTTTAATAACTACAGCACATTCAGTTCTTTGTATCATATTTAACAATTAAAATTTTAAATAAGTGCATTTTTTAATCTTTCTTATTCTTTCATGTTCCCCCTGTTGCAGTACAGGGCAATATAGGAAAGGAAGTAACATGATTTGAATGCAAATAGAAACTCCCTTTTTTTTTTAAATTTATTTATTTTTTTAATTAAGAACAGTTGCTCAGGCCAGTAGAATGAATAATGAGGAACCACAATTTGACTACACCTAGTGATCTGTGCACACAATATTGCCTCTGTGCTTAGAGATCTTAGGTGCCAGAGTTCTGTACCTAACCTTTCATATTTTTATTCTACATGTTTTCAGATAAGAACTGACATACAGGATTTACATTTGTATTTGTTATTAAGCTTTTTCTGACTGCTGCAGTATACGGAGTAAGATCCAGTATGGCAGCCTCACTCAGCTGCCAAAACGTCATCTCTGAAATAGCCTATGTGGTACAGAGACTAAAGAAACAGTTATGACTTCATAATTACAGTTATACAGACAGTCCTGACTTCATAATTAAAAGCTATGTAAAAATAAATGCACAAGAGAGCTAAATCATGCATAGTCAAGCAATCTTAATTCTGGCATTTCTTGATACTGGAGTGTTTGACTTTCAAACATCTAATTTTTGTGTCAAAAATATATAAGTACAACCTAATGATTTAATATAGTAAATGTAAATTTTCTATGTTATTAGGTTTAAATAAGGAAGATGTCAAGAATGCCACACAAATAGAAAATAAGTCAATTTTGACAGTTAAAATGAGCTTTTCAGAAGTGTACTCTTGGTCACATTCACATAGTACTTTGGGGACTACAGTGAAGTGATTCTGGAGCTCAGCCAGGTGGCAGTGAGAGGAGAACTCTTGGATCTGGTCACACAAATAGGGTTGCATGCAAAGAGAACCAGAAGTACTGACTCAAGGATGAGACCCTGTGCAGAAAGGGCTGCTTTGGACCCTGAGGCCCAGCTGGTCCCCCTTGTTCAGCACCCCAAACCCAGCCTCTGCCTTGAGTTCCAGTAACTGACAGCAACGGCATCTCCACTCCCACGCTTGCGATGCGACCAGTGCAACCTCAGGCAAGGGTTTGTTTCAGCGAAAAAATGTTTGCTCATTTCAAAACTAAAAATGGGAGTATGACAGTTCTCACTCCGCTTATTTTCTGCTTGTGGAATCATTAGACATCATTAGGAGAAGCTTTCAAATACCTTGAATCAAGAGTGCTGTTCTTAATCACATGAGTATTTTTTTGTTGTTGTTTTGAGATAGCCGAATCTATCTCCTTGTGTGCTTTCCTGGGTTTAAAAAATCACAGAAATATTACATTTTCTCAGAAATGCTTCCTATTATGTTTTCCTTTTTTTTTTTTTTTTGTTTCACTAGTGTACTTCAGATGTGCCTCATTCAAGATAAGAGGTTATGCATTTCATGTGCTACATTTGCTTAGCCACAGGCCAAAATAAATATTACCAGTCCTGACACCTTAAAGTCCTACTTATAGAGAGTATGGCAGTCACCAGCAAGCAAAACAACACACAGACTAATTAAATATTATTGAAGAGTAATATTGAAAAGTAAGTCTGAGAAGTGGGTTTTCTAGGCATTCATTCACAGATCCACATAAAAATCAAAGTTAAGAACAAGTGATTGTACTTCCTCTTTGTTACAAACCTTTCTTACAAAGCCATAAATATTCCACCTTGCTGTGAAAGAGTTTCAGCAAAGATAATTGTGCCTGAAGAACAGAAAATACTCAGTGTGACACCATCTTCCACAAGATATCTACAATTGTAAAAGTGTATAATGCAAACAGATTTCCACAGCTGTTCACCAATAGCTCTTGAATCTCCTCGGTCTCTTTAGAGATGATTATCTCATTGTTCTAAAAATTTCTGAGTCTTTACAGGCCTGTTTCAGCATAATAAGAAGAAGACGTAAACACCCCCACAACTAAAATAAGTATATTAACAATTGAAATATGTCCTCTCCACTATCTCGGCAGCTGATGATGGAAAAATTGTTGTAGGTACATATAGAATAAAAGCTTTCTCAAAACTTAGGAAAAAAAAAGCGCGCCTTATTTTTATTTTATTTGGTGGCAAGCTATAAATGATAGATATAAAAATAAACTATACCCATCTGAACTATTATTAGGCTGTAATTTTAACCTATCAATTCTTAAAACCATGCTGCACAGGATCCTCTCTCATGGTTTACAGCCTCAGAGGCATCCCTCTGGTACTTGCCTAAAGGTTGTTTTTTATTCTCTATTTAGAACTAGTTCAGAACCAGAGCTTTTCTCAAGGTTCTATGTGCCATTCAAAACAAAGAAAATACCCAGGTTCATCACCACAGATTTAAAACTGCAGTTATTCCCAGACGAAAATATAAATAATAAAGAAGATTCAGTGCAAGATTTATGAATATGCCTGAGAAACATGACACTTAAAATGATCTATTTTGAGAGATACCTACATCTGTAAAACAGCCGGAGCCTCTGAAGGATCTAGAACAGGAGGGTAAGCTATATCCACCCAAACAGTTCCATGAGATGTATATTTCCAAGTCCTAGATCTTGCAGAATATTTCTCATGTGGGGAAGTTTTGACGTACCATTTGAGTTGACAAGGAGAGGAGAATGACGCCCCATATGTGAATTAGATTTTTTGTAGATAATGAGTTGATCTCTACCAGTTTTTTCAATCCATTTCCTAGGAACTTTTCTTTTTCGCCCTCTCTTTACCAATTATGGTTCTCTGAAAGCCAACTGAAGTTAAAATAATAAACCCTACTGGGTATTTCAAGGCAGATCATATCACTGGAACAAATAATACCTCTAAAGACCAAACGAAAAATTAAGCTGCATTCAAATTTAGACCTCTACCCTATGGTTGTTTGGGAAACATTCCAGATGACGATTTCTAGACTTCGGAAAAAAAAAATCTCAAGGTTTACATACTGTTTGTGGCCCATTTTTATTCCAACTAGCACTTACTAGTCTTCTTACACTGTTTTTATACCCAGTGCTCAAACAGCTACTTCTCCTTTCTCCATTTTTTTCCACCCCCATTCACGCCCCCAGACAAGATAAGCATCCCAACATTTACAAGTTTAGGAATACAGGTGGCTGAAATGAGCAGGTGGAAAGAGGGTGGATTGGGCTGAGTATAATTGTACAACAGGTGCTGGGTTTGTTGTATATGTTAGTTCTCCTGGCAGCAAAGAAAGGATTTTGACCAAATAAAAGATAATATATGCAAGTTCTTTTATTTGCTACGTTTTTGCCAAGCTTTTAATGAGATTGGGCCTGTCTGTAGGTATAAAACCAGGAAAGTGTAACATTTTACCTGCAGAAAATTACTTTACACCCTCAGGAAACGAAATTCTGATCCTTTTGAAGTAAGCATCTTTTGAAGAAACAGAATACATGGGGATGAAATACCTTGTCTCTAGTAGTTCTTGTACTTTGGGGGTGATTTGAAAGAAACAACAGGCAAAGAAGTATCTCTGCCTCATTTATCCTTCCTGTAATTGTGTTTAACCTTCTGCATAATAAGGTATCAGTAACTCACAAAGGATCAGAGGATTACATCTGTAATTTACAGTTGAACTAAACTCTCTGTAATCAGGAACAAAAATTAAAATCTGAGTCAAGAAGAGAATGATGCATTTGACACGAGGGATTCTCCTTGATGGTCAGTTCACAGCACCGTGAGCATAATTCAGCAATACCTAGACTCAGTTGAGGCATATTACCCTAACAAAAAAATTTTTTGCCACTGCTGATCTTTTACCCCACAAATTGCCAGCTTCCTGGGAACACCTTAGAAAGTAGTTTTGGTTTGAAATGCTGGTTTGAGGCCATTACCAAGCGCCACTTTATGTGTTATCACACTGCCAATATAACTCTATAAATATGTCATTCTTAGGAAAATATATTTTTCCTATGGATTTTTACTGTGTTTAAGTGTTCAAGCATAACAATCCTAGAAGCACAAACTTAAAAAACACTGATGAAGCCAAATGGCAATCTGTTCAGGAACATCAGTTTACATCTTAATTTAATGAAAGACCCCTTCTTTTAAAATTATTATACTATGTATAAGATCCTTGAAAGGGATCCAGCTAAGTAGTAGCAAGCTAAATGGTATAAAAAATATTTGCCCCTGAGATGGCAATGTTTTCTGTGCATGAAATCATTAATTAATGTCTCTCACATGGGTGAAATTTGCATTGCAGGACTACTGAGGGGGACAAAAGGAGGTAATTTTCTTTTAAAGCATATATACAATTATTGTTGCGGGCATCAGAATGTACGTGCTCATTACTGTCTGGTTTAAAAGTTTCTAACATACCCAGAATACTCCAAATTTCCACTATGCTACAACGTTCATTCTGGTAACACTAAATGGATGAGTAAAACAGAGCACAGCCTGGGGCATGTTAACAAAGAGTTGATGGCTTAAATGTATCCAGCGGTAAATTACCTTTGAAAGGTCTCCAGCTTCCAAATAGAAGCAGATAACAAAAACGTTCCATGTAACCCAAAGGACCAGCCAGACAGCATACTGCAGGGAGGAAGAGAGAAACACAGAATTAACAATTCCACTCTTAACTAAATTAAACTTAGTTCATTAGTTCAATCCAAGACAAGACCAGATTATAAGTATGGTGCCTATGAACAAAAATGTTACACATAAGAGAGAATCACGAATAAATTCTACCCTTTCCTTGACACAGTCTAGAGTGACCTAATGAGTACTCAGTCACACCAGAAAATCTGCATCTTAGGAAACAGTGATAGACCTCACATTTGAATTTGAGACTAATCTGTCTCTCTCTCTTTTTGTTCAAATGGGTAATGCTACAATAGAGAGGCATGTAATATCAATTACATATTAGAAGTGTAGAGCTGATCATTCAAATATAACTTACTAAATAACAGCCTCATTGAACTAGCACAGGATTTGTCAACACTTATCTCAAGAAACAAAACATACATATAACCTGAAGAAAATTTGTCCGTCTATCTATCTTATCTATCTATCTGTCTATCTATCTATCTACCTATTATCATTTTGCAGTATTTCTACAAAATATGGGGGGATTTCTTCATGACGGCTGCCTCTATCAATTTATTTTGTGACCTTCCAAAGCATGGCTCATAATTATTCAACCCCTTCAAGAGGTAGACTGCATTTTAAACTGCCAGTTTCTTTGGGGTTTTTTAATTTTATTTTTGGGTTTTTTTTTTTCATTTTGTCTTAAAGTGTATGGGAGAAGCATTCATGTTTAAGCAGTATCTGTTCACTGGTAGTTGCCAAACGTCTTATTCATGTATCTGATGTGAGTAATCTTTTCTCTCCTGTCCACTATTCTGCTTCTGTTTTGTATTCATAAGACCTTATGTGCTAGGACTGGAAACTACATTTCCCTGCTGTAATGCTGGAGGATCCTGTATAATAAAGTTTGACCTGCTGTTGCTATTCTTATCTAACGTTTGTATTTAAGAACTTCCCTTGACAAATTATTCCATCATCTAATAAACTTCAGGATCTTCAAATGTTTTTTAATGGCTGTTGTAGCCATCCTCTAGCTCACAATTCAATTCTGCATGTTTACTTATTTCATTCCACAAGGCCTTGCATACGTGTGAAATACGACAGTGATGGGACACCATTCCCTACGCGTTACAGCTGAGAACTGCTTTCTCCTTTTATACCACCACCCCACTTCTCACAAATATTTACAGACTTACTCTTCATGTCTTGTAGCCTTTTCTCCAAACCATACTGATTACATTTTGATAGCTCCGTTTCCAAATCAGGAAACACTATTTTCTGCACACCTCCACATGTTCACATTCTGAATAAGCAGACAATATTTTGTACTATATACTATCCATTCCATACAAAAAAAAAATATGAGAAAATATTGTTTGCCATGAATGAGAATCTCTTTGTCTTCATTCAGTAACAACCTGTGCAGGATTCTTCTTGCATTTCTCTTGCAAGTGCTGTTCTGTATTATACTGCTATTATTCAACATGCCATTTTCAACCTAATCTTCTACATACTGTGAAAACAAAACAATTCTGCCATTTCACAGGATCTAAAGTCAGACTACATCCAGTATGACCACAATTTAGACCTGTTCTAATTTCTTATTTTTATAGATAACAAAATAATTTCCAGCCAGCCTAGCTATTAATTGGACCATGTTTAGATTTTAAAAAGTTATGATAAAAATAGCTTTGATTTAATGAAAGCTAACACAGCTATAAATGCTTGAATTGCTTCGTACAGAAGTAATTTCAGGTAATTTAAAGCATACAGATTACATATACTTTATAGGTCAGCTCTTTCTGGTCACAGATGACAGATTTATTTAGGTCAGGAGAACTCTCTGGAGGTCACCTGGTCCAATCTCTGCTCAAAGCACAACCAGCACAGACCAAGTTTTGCAGGGATTTATCCAGTTGAAGTCAGAATATCTCCAGAGATGGCCCAGCTAATCCACATCTATGCTTTGAACGGGGGCTGCTAATAAAGCTTTGCAAAACAGGAACTTAGTTCAGCTGGATAGTCTTAACAAACTCAATTTTTTTAAACAAAACTTTGAGACATTAAACATATTAAGCATTTCATTCCCCTGTAGCTCTCTAACAGTACACCCCTCTCCACATGTAACATGGAGCTTTATAACTACAAAATGAGAGAAGAAAACATTAATTTAGTTTCAATAACCTTAATTTGGCTTTGTTAACCAACTTTGCAGCATTTTAACTTTTTGGGTTTTGCCAATTATTGTAATACTGTAAGGTTATATATTCTCATGTAGATAATAAAAGCACTCCTGACACATGAAGATAACTGGATTTCCTATAGTGAAAATTCTAAATACTGCATTTAGACTGGTTTCTCAAAGAAACGATACCAAAGCAGGAACATTCACGTGCAATTTCTGTTCCCTTGAAAAAATTTTTGTGCTCCAGAACAATTTTAAGCTAATTGGACAAAAGAATACAAGAAGATTCAAAGATACTTTATCCACAAAAGTTTCAGGCAAATGGGTGCACAAATGGGAACAGAGAAAGACTTACAAGATCATCATTTATCAGTCAACATGAAGGGAGAAAAATTTGGGAGAGAGACACTGTAAACTAGGTTTAAGTAGGTCAGCTCTTTATAGCACAACTTCTCCCATTGCATGTAAGCAACAGCTGATTAAAAAGCTCAACATGCACAGGATATTCAACAGAATGCTCCAAGGAACTTTCAAACTGCTCGTGGCAGCAGAGAATCTTCTTACATGAAAAAGCAAAACTTTTCTTTTTCATTGTCAAGTTTATCACCAAAAAACTGATTAATTAATCTGCCTTTAGGTACACTCTTTTAATAAGAATCTCTTGTTATTGGACTACAGATAAAGCTAAAAATGTCTTTTAAAAGTATGTTTTAGACTTCTTCCATTTGAAATGTTATAATAAGTGCATGTTGCCTGAATTCTGTGGGTAAACACTGAGTTTAGTTATCTTGAAATACAAGGATGTTTTTGCTTCCCATTGCTTCTTATTTCAGAGGCTTCAGATGTAGCACATCTCTTATCTCTGCATCACATGCAGTCATAAATGCCTCCTGTTTTCTATGTGCTTCAGCAGATTGTTGAAGAAATTCAGCACTGAAAGTCTGACAGTGAACAAATCCCTCTGACACTCTCTATTATATGTATCTAATTAGAAGCACATTTTATAAGAGTTCTTCAAAGGGCTATAGCTGTATTTTTTTCACATATGTGGGAGTTCAAGACAGCTGCATTATCTGACAGAAGCCACCATAATGCTACAGCAGTCACATAACAGCAAGACAAGAACTTTGACGAATACACACTTGACCAAGCAGGAGATACTCACAAGGGGCACAGCAACGACAATGCAGCTTATTATTTTTATGGAAATCCACTCTGGAAAGAGGTATAACTAGAAGGTGAAGACTGAAGACTTGAACACTTAGTATATGGAAACTTTCTAGCCAATCAGTAAAAGTTACTTTTCTTTTTAAAATAAATTCTATAAATACAGCTCTCGCACGCTTACCATTCTTGAAATAAACATGAATTTATAACCCTCTGCAAAGAATTTTGAGAAGAATTAGGTATTTAATGGTTTACTGATACTGTGTAGTTACATTCACTATGAATCATCACAAGTGAATATAGGATGTCTTTTTTCTTGGGGAATGGAAAACTGAGATATTAAAATACTTGTACCAGTACTGAGAATCTATACATTTCTCTCCACACTTCTGTCAAAGCTGGCTAAGTCACATCATCTCCAATTTACTAACAGGGAAACTGGAGGTCAAAGAAATTAAATCACTTCACTTAATTCCTAAGCCAAATGGAAAAATGATCACAAGCACACAAGAAGAAAAGGTTCAGGTAGGCCACTACTGCCTTTGATATAAATATGGTCACTAGACCTCACATCTAATACTCTTGTCACACTTTGCCTGAAGGAGAAATATGTCACATAACTTGCAAGCATAAATAGTGAGGAACTCTGATAGCTATGAGTATTTTAAATTAAAGCATTATTTTTTTTCCACAGAACTTTACATGGCATTTCGCTTGCTCCCAGATTCTTTTCTGATATGTGAGTCAGTTACAAACATATTTGTCTGAGGGATACAAGGGCCCAGACTTACATTGTGCAATTCAAAGCAATTGAATTGTTCTTGTGATTAATGATTGGCTATTTATTTTATTTTTAGAAACGTACACAATTTTAGTTTCATATTCTTCCAAATCTGAAAATATTCCCCAAGACCCTTCTGTGCCTCACTCAGGAAAAAGGAACTAAAGGAATTTCTAAAATGATAATTACTACGTTTATCATAGTAATTAAAAATGTGATTATTTATGATATCTGGGCCACAGTGCTTGAGTTGTTCAAATATGACCTTCAGCCCAGCATGTCTGGGAAGAGCATCTCTTTCCAGTAATGCAGTAAGAACTGTCCACAATATAATTATCTTTGCTCCTAAAGTTATTTTCCCCTAATTTCCTCAGTTTATGAAGATATATCACTTAGAAATACAATTTTCAAACCTATCTTTTCCACATCAAGTATGACAAAAAGTGAAATTCTGAATACTTGGCATCAATATGCTATCTCTGCCTCTTGTTTCCATATGCCTGGAACTGGTAGAATCACCTAGATTCCTCTGTGAGAAGTCCATCTGAAGCAGAAAGGACATCAGTCTAGAGTGTGACTTCATGTGGCTGCTTAGTAGGCACCATCTCTAATTTCATTTGCTTTGCGCATTTTGCTGTTTCCTTCCTATTCCCACTGCCCGAGGCTTTTCCTGGAGAGCTGATGAAGATGTGGGCAGCACAACACGGTAGAGAGTCCAGTTCTAGAACCCAGCAGGAGCCACACATCTCAGTGAGAAGCTTCCAGTGCAGAGCAGGATCAGAAACCACAGCCTGACTCCAAAGAGGAATCTGAAGTCAAATTCTCACCCAGCAGAGATTCAGTTACCGAATGGATGAGGACCAGATGTTTTGAGCAGAACTGCTGCTCTCAGCAACCTAACAAAACGAGCAACTGTGTTCTGCTTTTAATGATTCAGATGAAAGTCTTCCCTGCCCAGTAGTTATCCACAGGCCTCACTGGAAGAGAGCTCAGGGCCAAAACCAGTAGTCTTGACAACAAATAATATTCCTGGCAGCAGAGGACTTTGTGCAACCAGTTCAATTTCAATAAATGTTCATTGACTTTCCTGAACGTACTGGGAAGCTCTTGCATAATGACATAATCCTCTGGATTTTTTCATTGCTTGTTGATTGTCCCAGCATGTAACTTGCACCAGCTTTGCTTGGCTGAACTCTTCCTATCATTAAGACTTAGATATTTCTTGCTAGGTTTTATTTTTTTTCATTTGTTTTTAATCATGGCTATAGTATCAGACCACTGTCCAACCTTGTGAGCATCTGTTTCTAAGCAAATATGAATTGATTCTATAGCATCCATTTTGAGTTGCTGTAGTTTTCCGTTTCAAATTGCAATGACAGTCTAGTTTTCTGCTTGCGTTTGTTTCTCAGGGAATTTTTTAACCTATTGGCATTGTGGTTCCTTGACTCTTCAGTCTTTCATCAGTCACACATTTACGTAATTTTTTCTCCTTCCCTTTGTTCCCTCAGATAAACAAATCTGTCTTATATTTTATTTCTTTGTTGTTACACTTTAATAATTAGTGTTCTCTGCCAAGACCGACTGAAAGATGCTGAACTGCCACGTGCATCAGAACTGGTCACTACCAAACAGAAAATTGCTGTTGGAATGGTTTTTTGCTCTTGAGCAATCAGTGCCTGCAGACATAGAGGAAATGCTGCTTAAAATTGCTTTCCAGAGGATTCCATACAGCCCATGCCTATGGATAAACTTTCTAGCTCCTTGAACTCAGTCATAAGCCCTGATTTTATATGGGAGTTTATTAACTCTATTTTCCCCTTGATTTGCGTGTGAAGGATTCATAAGCATAAAAGGCACAGGAAAGTTGAAGCACGTTCTGGTCAGATCATAAACGGATAAAGGCACAGCCCAGAGCCCAGCACATTTATACGATGTGCAGTCAGCACTCAATCTACTCATATCTAGGGAGTTCTAGCTTGAGTGGGACTCACTGGGCTTCTTCTTTCTTTTGGCTGCTTCTGTTTTGTTCCCTCTTCTTTATGCCAGAATTATGATGGGAGCAGAAAGCACAGCAGAGATTTGCTTTTCCTTCTGAAAACACGGCTCCAACTCCTTTTGCATAAAATAAGTTGAATTTCTACAGAGCACATTACTGTCAGAGGAGTATCCATCTGCCCACATTTCGATGTCTGCAATGCAGATGTCCTCCTCTGAGCAGCATCTAGATTCCCACTACACTCAAGTCAGAGGAAAGGCACTTTCAGGGCTCGGTTCATTTCCCAGTGTGACACAGATCACTCTACCCTTGCTGTTTGGAAGACTAAACTTCTCAAAGGCAAAATTCACAGTGTCACAGAGTCCATTAATAATCTTGTACCAGTGACACAAAAAATAAGATAGTAACACTGCACTATGCAGATATACACTCCTTTTTTTTCCCCAAATAAACAAAAAGAACAAAGTAATTTAAACATCACCAGGGTAAAATATCATTGATGGACTGCTGAAGAGACATGTTCTGAGAACTACTGTCGCCTATATCCTACACTTACTGATGGTCCTTTAATGCTTAAGCTTGAATCATTCATTTTTTCATTTCCTGTTTCTTGGATTCACAGCTCTTTAGGTTTTAGTGTTAGAGATTGAGAAAAGTGTTTTTTGGTATTGCATCACTTTCATTTGTTCTTCAGCTTCTAAATTGATGTCCAACTATACCACTGAAGATATTACCCACAACACTAAATGACAAACTTCCATTCCAAGAAACCATGAACAACTCTGGAGATATATCAGCCCAGTCGTACAGCTTTCCTAAGCAAGATACATAACATTTTCTCAGCGTAGTCACTCTATTCTTATAAATAATAACTATAATTTCTTTCAATATGATGCTATAAGGGTGAACGCCCAAAATGTAGAAGTAAGAATACAAAAACACTTAATTTATATTGTAGCACTGTAGCACTGTTCAGTCAATCTACTGTGTTATAACAGGGAGTTACAAATAGTCTAGATCACGAAATGAATGTATTCTGCAACTGAGGTGTTATTTTTAAAGGGAGTTTTCTTTAAAAAGACAATATTTCTGCCATTCTTCTCTCAAAAAGGGAGCAAAGATATTTTCTTCCTTTCATCACAAATCTTTTCTTCTTTTCTTGTTTTGGTTAGGGGATTTTTTGTTCTTGTTGGTTTTGGTTTTATTTTGGTTTTTTGTTTGTTTCGTTGGGTTTTTTTTTTTGGTGGGGGGTTGTTTTGTTTTGTTTTGGGGGGTGGTTTGGGGGAGATTTGGGTTTCTTCTGCATCAATATGTTACAATTCTTGAGCTTTTTAACAAAACTGCATTTTATGTATAAAGAAAGTAAGGTAAGGCAGAAATTTTAACGGGACATATTTATTTTACCTTTTGACATAGCAGTAGAAATTTAATTGGTTTGGCTTCACTCATTATTCAATTCCTGTATATCTTTTGATCATATCTTTGCTGTGAAACATTTATCAGCAGGACGTAACTTCAAATATCCGAATACTTAGTGTACTGCCACACAGTACATATCCAACCAGCTGCAGACACATGAATATACATACATACATTCACAGATGGACTGATATTTTTCCTCTTATGTTACTTCCATACTTTTTCAGTATTCTTTCTTTTGTTTGTGGAACAGACTATAAAGTCTGTCAAAATAGAAATTACTAATTAAATGTAAGTAACAGCAAAATGATAGTTCTCATTAAATAGAACTCAAAAGGCTTTCTTTGTAACAGAATTCTTGTTACATATCTATATTTCAAGACCTAACTTGAGCTGGTTACACAATAGTCAACCTTAAAATAGTGCTGTTTTGAACCTTTTTTAACCTTTCTGCTTCAATTCCAACATTAATCTACCAGGATCTACCTCAAGAGCTACTAGCAGTAGAAATCAATGCTGTTCAAGATATAAAAACTTGAAATAATGGCTTTGAAATGACATTATTTTTTGACCAGTTCTAATCAGTTGTTAAATTCATATTAAATTTGGCCCAGGAAAAAAAAAAATAGAAATCAAAATAATGTGGTTTTGTCACTTGATTCTTCAATTACAAGGCTAGAAATATTTTGAAAGAATTTTTTCAAACCCTGACTTCTAGAACACTCCTAAAATACCAAGTATTTCAAGCCCTGTATTTCCCCAGAGTTAATACATAGTTATCAGTGCAGAAATTGCATTCACAGGAATCCAAACGGCCTCCTATGGATATTTTTTTAATAACAAATCTTAGGGGAAAAGTGCAGGAATTGTTGCGGTAAAATTCCACTGTAACTTGTAGCTCCCCGGAATATTTTACTAATTAATTACCAATGAAAAAGAAGCATGAACAAGATCACTGGATACTATAAACTGCTTTGTCCAAGGCTTCATCTAAGAATACTCCTACGGAATTATCACATTGCAAAAAAGAAAACAAAAAATTAAAAAAAATTCCACAAATTTAGCACGAAAGTGATAGGTGGCAGAATGGTTTTGTATGTACAAGTCTGCCTCAGTTGTTAAGAAATATTTGAAAACATGCTCAAGAGGATTATGTAAATGCTTTTCTGCAGAATATGGGAATAGTCCCTTACCAAGAAGTGATGTTGCTGGCTCCTTGCCATTGCCCAGTCCACGGATCACTCTACTAAGAGGCTCTTCTGATGGTGCCATTTCAGGAGGCCACACTGATGGCCCAGCCCTTCTGCAGCCCCCCGTCCATGTGGGCTCTGTGCTGTGCTCACCCTTCCACATGCTTGCATTCCACCCAGGGTAAACCAGACTCACCAGCTGGGGAACATTTCTGCAGGCCCTTTTCAGCCTCAGGCAGTCCTAGGAGGAATCTGCCTATTCTGGCGAGTGGCCAGCCCTCAGCAGGAATACTGTCACTTCCTCCAGTTTGAACTGGACAATGTACAGTGAGGAAGGAAAGGTGTTCTTGTCAGCTAAAATAAACATAAGACACATAGCCTCACCATAATCTAATGAGAAGGGCTTCTCACTGGAAAAGTGGGAAGCTGTAATTTGCTTCAGACATTAGCATTTGATGGAGCTAGACATGTATTGACTGTTTCCTTGGTGTTGCTGGGCTTTTCAGAAACACCCAAAAAGAAAAATCTTGATTATAATTCAGTCATTGAACAGTTTATTTTAATGGAACATTTAGCAGCTGTTCCCATTTGAATTCTCTATTAAAAATACAAATCAGGACAATCAGAATTCTTTCAGTGCTCATTTTTAACAGAGTGCAAAAAATAAAATCAATAGCTACTGTTGCCAGGAACAGAAGTCTACTGACATTTATTTAGATTCTTTTATTGATGCCTCAGTATTCGAGTGCCAACTACAACTATTTATAAAGGGAATCCATCTCCCTCAGAGAATATACCAAAATTCTTGCTAAAACGAAGCCATTTATAATAAGATTGTTTTGTTAAATTGAGATGTTTGTATTCAGCTTCCTAGGTATTGTTTTCTTCCCTCAGTTTTCTTTGGCTTAATGCCTTAACAGTCAAAGTCATGAGGAGCCTGGTGGTTGAGTCCACAGAACTTTGAGTGTGGTCTTTAATGTTCATTTTCCAAAGGAGATATAATTTTAACTAAAGATTTACCATAGGAAAAATAAATGAGGACCATCAGATTCTTTCTTGCCTCTCTCCAAACTGCTTTTAACAGCACAATTTTTAAGAAACTCCTAAGACCACTCCAAAATTTTGGGAAAAAACTGGGACGTGGCTAGGATACTAGGAGAGTTCATGTTTCAGAGTTGCAGAAAGGAGCACGCAGACCTTCAAAGTCACTGGCTGGCACCTCTGTTTTGGGAGGTTAGTAGATGCTTTGAAAGTGCCAGTCAATGGCAAAGGTCACCTCCCATTCTTTGGAGATAACACACAGAAACTGCATCTGCAGAGTGTTTACAGCCAGCCATACAATGGAGCCAGACTGAATTTTGTTCAGGAGGCTAAGGTAGCTGGAGGCCATGGAGCCAAATTCTAGAGGCACAAAGCCTACCCCCATGGAACTGTGTGGTGAGTACAGGGTTAGATGCATTTTCCTTGTGCAGGGGGTGCATACCTGCGAGAGCGTCACCGCGCTCACTTCGGTGGGACTGACTCTCTGAGTGAGTCTAATGAGCCACAGTGAAGGGAGAGAAGAAGACAAAGAACACCCTTCCAATTTCCTTATTCCCTTCTAGTAAATCTGATGGGCAAGACTGCCTGATTTGGCAAGATCAGTGTGTTTTAATACAACATGGCTTTTTTTTTCAGTCTTTTTCAATCCTGAAGGTATTGAATTAAACAAAAGAGAAACCTGAAGCTGTAGCAATAAATGTAGATACACAAACATCACTTTCAAAAAGAGGGTAAAATACAAAATGGACTTAATTTTCTAGTTTCTTCAGGGAGATTTAAGACTGTGTTTGTCTAAAAAAAATCCATCTTGAGCTGAAACCAGACTGCATATATTCAAAAGAAGTAATATTTTAAAAGCATTTTCTTTATCAATCAATCAATCAATCATCTCCTATTTTTCACAAATCACTAAAACACATTACACTTTGTTTGCCCACTGGATGAATTAGGGCATTCCTCAAGGAGGTTTATACTTTACTCTGTATGCAAGTTTGCTCTGTATTACTCAAGAAACAAAAGAAATCCTTCTCTTAGATGATATTAGGGAAACTGCCTTTCTTTTCTCTTTCAACTTGCATCAAAAGACATTAGCTAAAAATATTCCATGCCCTAGGTTTTTGCAGTTCTTAGAAGAAACTAGAGATGAAATCAGATAATGTTTTGGTCCAGCCCTCTTAACATACATAGACTGGTCAAATTCTATTTCCCTAAATGTGATACTATCAAAGAATAGCATAATGTTCTCTATTCATGCCTTTGAGAGTCTCTTTCATGGCGTCACTTCCGAATCCTTTTTCTTGTACTATTATGATAAATGTATATCTCTGATTGTATTTGATTTTCTTTCTCTTAAAGTACCTGTTGCTTTTCTCCTCTGCATATCTCAAATACCCTGAAAAATGCTTTCACACTCTGGAACTTTTGTTTGCCTAGTTTTGGGTGAGAACATGAACCTGTTTAGGACTGGGGAAAGTTATTGCTACTATTTCCTTTACTGCTAACCTTCTTGTTCCAAGTATCTTCTAGGTCAAGCATTCACAAAAAATTCCCTATAATTTATAAACAAACCAGGAGAAAATTTCAAACACCATTCAGCAGTCAGGCTGGCATCTCTGTAACTACAGATGCAAAAAACTCGAGACATTTAATCGTTAAGACATCACTGACTGGGAAGCCTGCCACCAACATCCACACTTGATGCACATACATTGTCTTTTGGCTCTCTACAGCTATGCCCATCTGCTTCGGTGGCATGGTGCCTGCTTATCAGCTAGTTGGATGGTTTCAGTACACAGAGGTGCCAAAAAAAGGTTTTACATGGGTAGCCTGTATAGCCACAAAACTGCCATTTCTTTTGTAGGAAGAAATGCTACAGCCGAGATACTAACAGACTATGTCTTTGTGGATTTTTCTTTTTTTTCACTCACTGAAGATGGGTCTTGCCATCACCATTTTTGCATCTCTTTTACAAAGAAAAATATACTACTGGGAGGGAAACAGAAAGAAAGCGGATAAGACTGATGAACAAAGCCACTATGAGATAAAATGAGAGTGGGGCAGGTTAGGAGTATAGTTTCAGTATTGTGCACCATATGCCTCTAATTCAAAGGAAAAAAAAAAGGCAAAAATACATACTCACCCTGTTTTACAAAATTTGAAACCAGGAAAGCTTTGCAAATGCAGAAATTGGATTAGATTGAGAGGAAAGTAAACAAATTATTATATGAAAACATACAGCTGAGAAAGTCTAAATAACCCTAGTTTGTCCTAAAGAGAAGGCACACAATTCCAACAGAAATTTAAACATCATTTGTTGGTTTTGTTTTCAGGACCATTGTTCAGAGTAGACATTATTTCAATCTAAGGCTAGATCTCATGTTCTTTTAATAACAATCCTAACTCAGCAAATTGGAATCTAAGAAGATTATTTAAGCTTTAAATTAAACAAGTCTTAAAAAAAAAATCTTGAGAAATACACGATGAGGGAATTAAACTGACTTTCAGCTTACAAGATGCATATGAACTTGTCACGTATCATAAATACAATCAATTACAGCACAATTTCTGATGTAAGAACATTAGGAGACACAGCAAATATAGTCAAGAAAACCAAAGATATGACTATGGGTCCCAAAGCTGCCTTGAAACATCAGATTACAGAACTTTGCTTTGCTTTTAGAGGGATATTTGGTAAAATTATTTTCAGGGTTTTTTCACAACCCAGCTTTTCTTCCAATTCTTTGATTCCTACAGATCTTTCTTGGCATTATGACCTATGCACAGCTCAGATGGAAAAGCATACACATTATTGTGATAAACACTCAGTGCTACACAGATCCTTTCCCAGTACTTTTCAGAAAAAGTAAAAACAGCAGGTTGTTGAAAGGATGATAGCTCAACAAACTATAAGAAGGTAAGAAAGGTCAACAGTGAGGGAATAAACAGCTGATACTTCAAATGGGGTGGGAATATATCCAGATGTCGAGATGGCATTCAGTGACATTAGCAATGAAAGGCACAGTAGCTTCCACATTGTGGCAGAAGAGCCATGTGACTTTTGCTGGAGCAACCCAACTTGCCATGCAAAATCTGAGCACGGCTGAGCCAAGAAGCTTCGCCAGTGCCCCCAGCGCTGCCACATCAGACAGACTGTGATGGCAGTTCTATGACAGGAGACAACAGCGTGACAAACTGATAAATGTGCTTGGAAAAGCATTGGGATTTTTAAGAGACCAGACTGAATTATTCCAAATTCTGGAAGGTATAATGAAAATGGAACGGGTTTCCCTTGCTCTGCAGTTTCATTTCAAAGTGCCAGAAAGAGTGCACACTCCACCAGGTATGTGGAAATTAGTACTGAAACACCTACTTAGAAAGAAATGTCATTTTTTAAATGCTGCTGCCTCAAAATCAATGAGATAATTTTGTGACCATTGAAAAATCTTGTAACTATGCAAGCTAAAGTTCAGGCTTACATTTCATGCTTGAATTAAATTTGAATATGCTGCTGGCCTGATTGCTTGGATATTTCAAGAGCATATTCCTGTCCAAGAACAAAAATGTATTCTATGCAAAGACAAAAAAATAGGAAAAAGAAAGAAAAAAGAAAAAGAAAAAGAAAGCTGTTTCCAGATGTTTCCAAGCAGTGAGAGGCAAGTTTAAGTAAAGTACGGGAAATTTAGAAAAGAATGAAAAGTTACGCATGATAATTTACATCAGCATCCAATTTTCTTTTTTCATGTATCACAGCAGAGGTTCATCGGATGTTGCTGTTCAACATTTCTTTTACCTTCATAACCCAGTCCACACCTGTGATTTATTTTCTGAATATCATCCAAATTCACCTGTTTTTTGGATTTTCTTAGGCTAGGTGACTTACTGTAGCTTCTGAGTGCATCTTAAGCACGGATTACCTTCCTAAAGCACTGGCTGGGCAGGATAACAGTTATCAGTTCCGTGTTAGAGACAAGAAACTTCTGCCGCGAATGAGTCTGGGGTGCTGAAGGCAACCACGTTATCCACTACTAGTGCCAGAGAACCATGCTGTGCACTAATAAGGAGATGTTCACTTCGATCACACAATTAAAGACTAGTATAATTCAAAAACACAGGTGGCTAAATAAAGGCCACAGAGCCTCAGTTCTGGGAGCTTCTTGGTCTCGGGTGCCCCATTTGCAGCTTTAATAGACTCTTGCTCCAGTGCACGTAAAAGTGTGTGTGTAAGCATTTTCACAACTGCACTTGTACTGTGGATAGTGGGTGTTATGCAGTCAAGTAGCCACAGTTAATAATGTGTGATGAGCAGTGTCTTCCACATGAGCTGATAATAGCTCCCAGATGAGCCTTCTGTTAATACATAGGTATAAATACTTCTATATTGTTTAAAGGACACACTGAAAACAAAAAGGAACCCAAAAACACTATTACACAGAAATGTTGATCAAAATGTGAACCATTAGAGACTTTCAGCCTCTCAAAACAAAACTATGCTAATCAAGGCAACAAAATGACAGAAAGCAACACCCCACCGTGTACAATTATATGGACTAGAGGCTTCTGTGCTCTGCTCTCCCCTCTTTCCCTATACTGAATGATGGATTCCTTCTTCTCCCCCTCACCACTGGTGTGAAGAAAGATGGTTCTTCGTTTTCCTTTCCAAGAAGGTGCCAGTTGCCTGAGCCAGGAGAGACATGGGCTGAGCAAGGGCCTGAGCAGCCCCTAGGCTTCATCCCTCTGTCCAGCAGGAGCAGAGCCTGCTCCCTCAGCACTGTGGCTCAGTTGCTGGGTGGATGGCTGCTTTCTGGCTCTCTTGCCTAGAGTTTGTTGCCATCCCCTGATTTGAAATCACTGCCCATTCTAACAAAGCTATATGAATTTGCAATGGGGACAAATGACAGCCTGAAATGACACCCTGTGGCTTCTCTTCCCTCTTTCTATGTCACATGTCACACTGACTTTGCAAAAAACAATTATTAGAACATATTTATGTAATGGCTGTCAAAACTCAAAAAAACCGTCTTGTTTTTTTCATTTGTTTTTAGTTCCATTGATCTAGATCACCAGAAAGGCTGAGTCGCTCTAATAGTAAAATAATAAATAGATTTGGGCAAAGTTTTCGTTTGAAGGGTTTAAATGTAGCCTGTCCATAAAAGTGGTTAAATATCAAAGTTCTGTAATGGAAAATGCCAGACAACTTTACATATAAACGTTTATTGCTAAACCTTACTATGACTCCGGAAATCATTAAATAGATCCAGTAGTTTCTTTTTCCCCATCCTTGTTCAGAACTTCATATGTTGAGCAAATGCACTGCTGGGACTTCAGTAATTTTCAGCAGATATGTCCCCATTCGTTGATGGTACTTAAGAGAAACAGTCCCATAGAAAAGGTCTGCTGTCCTTTTTCTGCAAGAAATTTCAATAAGCTGCCCAAATCTTGCTGCTCTTTTCTGTTCATCTCTCCTCATTGTTAAATATTCCTTCGCCCTCATTTCTCCTTTAAATGTATCCTATAGTATTAGTAATACTGAGAACAAACAGGAGAATTTTCAAAGCAAAGAGGCTAAGGAAGATAGAAGTATTAATACTGCAAAGAGACATAAAGTCTCAAAACAGAAAGAAGCAAGTGAAAGGTTAAGTAAATAAGATAATGTTCAAATACATAAGCCACGAGAGGTTATTGGAGAGTATAGTCACATCTTTAAAGAATAAAAGCATAAAAAGGGTAATTTTACTGTCAGAAGAAAAAGATAATTCTAAAATGTAGACAGGGTCTGTGTCTCACATAAGCACTTGGGAACAAAAGCCTGAAAGGTAGGTATAAAACTCCAAAACTCCAAAGGTTAAAAAGGAAGGAAAAAAAAAAAAAAAGTCAGAGTACTATTATCAGGTCAATAGTGATCAGCAAGAAATTAGACCTGGAGGATTAAGAAAATTTCCATGGCAGTTTGATTCTGTTCCAGAACACTAATGAAATGGCAAGAAAGATAAAAGAACAATTAGGTTATGTTTGCAATCTCAGCTGCACGACCACCCTTCAAATAGAAATGAAGTGGACTCAACTGCAAAGCAGTTTGGCATTAAAATGAAAAGATGGAAATCTAGAACAACCATACACTTGTCACATACATCTAGTTATAAAACTAGAAAACTCTCCCCTGCCAGACAGAATTGGTCCAAAGCAATCAGAAAGTCTTGGCTGAGCAGTATGAATATGGATTCATCTGGGGACTTAAGTAAATGCTCATTGTGTTAACTGGGTTTCTTAGCAGACGCAGATCTGGAAAGAGGGAAATACTTAAAAATCTCTGTCCTTTCCCATTACTAAACATTTTCTTATCTCACCCAACCTCAGACCACATTTGCTTGGAGGTGTGTGGATGGGGAGAAAAGGATAGCTAGTGCACCTTGGTACTCTGCCCAGCTCCCACACTTGCAGTACCTTTGGCTGAATTAATTCTGGGGCCACCTTGTCTACTCCCAGTTTAAGTGAGACCCTACTGTTGTGGTGACATTCTCATGGTACTCATTTTTGAACAAAATGCTGCAGAAAGCAGATGAAGCAGCATAAGAGGCTGCTGTGTAGCCTCAAATTCTAACTCACATTCCCTATTTTCCTCAGTGCTGCTCTAAGTGTTGAAGATTTTGCCTGCTGGACATGTATTAGGAAGCAATGAAGTGGATATTTTTTTAGTTGTCTCATGGGATATACTTGCAGAACATTCAAACTAATAGACGGCAAGTCTTAAAGAAGGTGTCAAGTGCAGATTGCAGATGTGATCCCCTAACTTTCAGTGCAGAGAGTATCGGTCTGTACAATTGTTTTGATTCGGCAGGGGTTTCTGTCTTAATATCTTATTTTGTTGTGGAAAATAAAAGACTGCTGTATATACAAACCTGCAGAAATTAGGCCTTAAAAAGCCTCCAGTGAAACATTTTTATTGATGAAAGAAAGATATGGGAACATCTGCCTAAGCAGAGGAAAGTCCTGAATCTTTGTCTTAAAGAAACATGTTAGCCCCTAAATTCTTGATTCTGGCATGAATTGAAGTGTTAAGAATTCTTCCTCAAAATGATATGTAGCCAGCATGTATAAATCACTGATATGACAGATCAAGTGAGAATATCTGTTTGGTTTGGCAAGCTTCTTTCCATATGTTTTTGACACCCAACCTTGCGGATCAAATGTAGCAATAAAGAAATTGCAGGAACTCAATGGAAAGAGACAATATATTGTCCAGCAAATTCAAAAATTTTTATATGATTAGTTTGCTACCTTTGCTTTCTACATGTTAGAAAGAAATTAAGAAATGGATGCTAATTGCATAGGTAAAGTATAGAATTATGGCTAATTTTCTCATTTTATATTAATTCTAAGCAGAAGACAAGGCTTGGGTTCATTTAGTTTCACAACTGGAAGACACCAAGACTATTAGCCACATAGCTATATTTTGAAACATTTATCACGAGGATCATGGCATTTCCATAGATTAACACTTATTGAAGAACAGTTTTATGAAAACCAGTCTTGATTTGGAAATAGCAATGGTATCCATTCCGTATATTTCAAAAAATATATCTAAGTACATTCAGATATTGCTGTTAAATACTAAATATAAATGCTGCTTCATTATGGTGCTATCCTCCTTTCCAGTTAATATGATTTAAAAAAAAATACATAAAAAACTCCTAGTCCATTGTAATTTATAAGGATATTTTTGGTTTTGTTCAGTTTCATTTTAAATGATATGATGAAAACCGTGCAAATATAAAAAGCAAGGACTCCAAACATCACCTGTGCAGACAGTAACATTCAAATATAAGCCTAAAACCATTTCTTTCCAACACTGACTTTACAACTGGTCTTTATTTTTTTTGTTCTGTTGTCAGACATGCTGTTGAAATACTTTTTAGTTGGTTTGTAGCTTTGCTGTACTCCAAGAATAATTTTACACTTGTCAGTTGCTTCTGGCATATTTAGCGATTTTCCAGCAGTATGAGATTTCCTGCTTTGTGTTGCTATCCTAAGAAAGACCAGGTAAGCAGTCTTCAGTGTTTTCTCTGGCTTAGTAACTACTTATTTTCTTTTTTTTTTTTTTTATTCCCATAACAATATCTTCTTATTTTCTTCTTGTAATTTCCTTACCAAGAAAAACCAACAACCACCTCCCTCAAAAGCCTACAGTTTTATCTTTAAACTTCTGTTTCTTTATGAAAAAGTATGTGAGAAGCTTTGATGGCTTTACTGACTCATTTTCAGGCACAAGAATCAGAAAAAAATGTTGCCGCATTTTCAAAGAGACTCCATAAATTAAAAAAGGAAAAAAAAAGCAAGCAACCAAACAACAACCTCAGCATCACCTTATTAGGACATTAGGACTCCTGGCAGAAATTTTTCAAGCCTTTTCTAAAGACAGCAAAGGTTATTGATCTGAAAGAATTTTTGAACAGCAGTGAAATGTTTGCTGTTACTTCAACTGCAACACTTATTCAGGTCCTGAGCCATATGTTCTGTTCCTAGAGTATACAGCTGTAAGCAAAATCATGACCTCACAAATTCATGGAAATCGGAGGGTGCAATAATCGCTATATTTACCCTCAAAGATATAGAAGCAAAGTCCAGATGTAGATGTACAGTGAAGTCCACCATGCTGGTTTTTTTTTTTCCAACGCCTTCATCCTTTTTTCTTTCACTTTTAGCAATATCGTCACATATTGGCTAACTTTCCATGGACATTTTAACTAGTTCTACAACCTGCTCTCTCTGTATCTATGACGACGGTTTCTACCTTCATAGCAGAACCCTTGCTGTTTCTCACCACCCACACAAGCATTCACTCATTTTGTTTCATTTCTTGTCGCCCAGTATTTTACCTTTTTCCACCCAAACGTGTTAATGATTAAACCCAACTCACAGTTCACTGATTTCAAGAGCTAAAACTCAGAGACACAATGCTGTAATTTATCACGACTTCTCTGCAAAGTTCTCATTTCTTAATGACCCATACTGGAGTTGCTATGGAACCTGTTTAGTAATGTTTACACTCTCTCTCTCTGTGCATGCCATAAGTCACTCCTGCCTGTCCATTTGTGTTTCCCTTTTAGCAAGCTCCACACAGCGCAAAATGTAACAGTACATTTTTCTACGTGATAGGTAAAGTGGAAAAATACTAAGCTGGCACTGAAAAAATTTACACGGCACACTCAGGAATTTCACACTGGAGCCTAAATGTAGGTCCAAACCTACGAAGATTTCAAGAGGACAAATCAAAGATTTCTTAATCATTTCTCTTCTGTGACAGGATTAATCAGTTTCAGTTAACAGCAATAAATGAAGGAATTCTGGGGTCATCATCAGGTAATATGTATTGCATGGTCAAAGATCTTCTACACTTGTTTGTTACCTAATGCTTTAAACTAGCATGATTAATTTAAGCCTCATTTGAAAATACATGTAAATAGAAATTATTAACTTCAAGCAAAGTCCATTGGAATCATTGGAACTTAAGTACTCACTAAGCATGATATAGCTGGCTGAACAAAATGCAATGTTAAATGTTATACCATTGAAGAATGAACTTTGGGTTTTGGTTTCATTAAATTCAGTGGCTGTCTAAAAGACAGTATATATCAAAACTGAATTCTCTTACCAGTGTTTGCAATGGTGTTATGAAACCTCCTCAATAAAAAAAAATAGAGTAAGAAGAAGCAAACAGAAAAGAAAAAAGAAAAACAAAGAAAAAAATATTAAAAAAACTTCCTAAAGCAGCAGATGATGCTGGAAGAAAGATGTTATGCTTGTATCTATATATTTCCTTTTCAGAAATATGACCTAATTTTCTCAGTTTTAAAATGCTGATAATGGTAAATATTTGTGAAGTACTTAGAAACTACAGTATTAAGTGCTGTAAAAATACCTATTTTGATCAGATTATATGTGGCAGTCAGGCCAAAGCTTGAAATATTCTGTCATGGAAAATTTACATACACTACTATTGGAACTAATCCACTCTTCCACCTATTGGCCTAGGTTGAGCTACCTGTCAGGTTATAATGCAGATGCTAACACAGATGTCAATTACAGTATGCTCATGGCTGTTCAGAATATGAAAAAGAAACCATGACTTAATTTTTAATGCTATCAAGTTGCCTCTTTCCATGATAATTAAATTCATGTAACAAAAATAAAAAGCAAGTCCTGAACTAAATTCTGCACCTGAGATATCATGAGATTTTTGAAAGGGAGGAAGGTGTTGACAAAATAGATACTAGTTATTTTCAGGCTCTAATACAAGTACTCCTACAGTTATGCTGCTAATTTGGTGGTGGTGTTGTTATTTCCTTTCATTTACCACGGGGAAAAAAACCCTTTCTTATCAGTGCTACTTTTAGCACTCAACAACAAATTCTTAGCTAGTACATTCAGTTAAATTCCACTGAAAGCAATAGCTTCCCATGTATTTACACCAGGGCTATAATCCAGACAAGGATTTTAAATCCTCATGTCTGCTGGCCTGTGATAACTGTGTCATCTCTTTGTCACATCCTGTATCTGATACAGGCTAGACTTTTAATAACGTGTATAGCATCTAACATGTCATCTTGTTAGAAAAGGAGACAAAGCTGTAAAGACGCTTATCTGCAAGCTCTTATTTTTAAGATAATCAATAAACTCTCCCATAATAATTGCACCCCAGCAGGCTTCAAACACCAGACACTGGACAGAGTCACAGTGATCGCTCTCTGTTCCCCAGGCAAATGAGGTAAAACTTCAGAGGGACTCCCCTGCCTTTACAATCACAGAAAGAAGCCAGACAGGGAACATCAGACTCTGAGACCTTTCTGTAGTTATGACTAGAATCCCCTGTGCTGAGCGTCTGTATGTCAATGCTTTTCTCTTCTGTTCCAGCAGTGTCTTTCAGCACACTGAAAATGTGCATGGGGTGATGTTCCCACTTCCAGAGTCTTCAGGGAGTTTGACAGTCACAGGAAACCATAGCAAAAGTTCAGTCTCACCTAGTGCATGGTCTTTAGGTGTTAGGATCTAAACGGGGGGTTCCTTGCAAAATGGCAGCCTGGTACATGCCTGCTATAAAACACAGGTGTCTCCTCATTCAGGTTTGCTCTTGCCTTTGTCTCTGTGATTGCTACGTTCTCTCACTTTTAACTTCTCTCTCCAAGTTACTATCTTAGCCCAGAATTTCTGTATTTTTACATGGTTTAGAGCACAACAGAGCACCTTCTTGGTTAGCTGTTAGAATTTACTGCAACAAGAGAGATTAATAATGATATTAAGAGAAGCAACTTTATAGACCATGCATTTTACCGTGTGATAATTCAAATCCCAGCATTCTGACAAGAAAGCTTAGTTAAACTAAAAGGTGTGAAATTAATCTGCAATTTTCCATAGAAAGTATAATTTATTACTCGCATAAGTAGGTGATAATGCTCAGAAACGCTTTTCAAAATTGCAAACGCATAGAAACAAAATTTTGTAAACTGGACCTTTTCACTTCACAATTAATCAAAAGGTAGTTTTATAAATATTTTGTACATACTAAGAGTTTGACTACAACATCATATAAGACAATTTCTTGATACATTGGCTACTAGATACCAAACTTAACAGTAATACTTTGATCCTCTGTTTAGCTTTGGTGAAGATAGCACCTAATTGTGTTGTTCAGGCTGTTTCAGAACTCACATGAAAGCAAAGCTGCTTTCCTTATGTGAACAATCAATACAGTGAACTAAGAATATTCCACATGAATGTAGGATTTGCTTTCAACTTCAACTAATATTCAAATGTACAGGATTATAATCATGGAATTGTTTTGTCTCACTTTTGAAGTTTCATGCTTCTTAAGGTCATTTATAAGAATACTCTAGGAAGGAAAGACATAGAGAGCAATGTAAATTCTTTGATATGTTGCATAAATATTATCAAAAGTGTTTTTGCAAGATTGACCAGATATATTGGTTTGGTAAGATATCTTCAAAATTCCTGCTACAAGCGCACATCCTCCATAGATCTGAAATGCAAAGTCATCATTCTGCTTATGAGGGTTAGAAAGCTCAGTGGGCAAAAAATCCTTTCACATTGTAGATTTGCATTTAAATTTGATTTAATTTAAAAAGAGAAGTTGTTTTTTTCTGTTCTGTTTTAGTTCTATATTAAATTCTAGCAGAAATTCTCTTTTCAGTCAATCATATTGTGGATCAGAATTTATAACCACAATTCCCCAAACGTGGTCATGCTTATCTTTATACCTAAGTAGTCCTGCTAAGTTCAGTGTTTTGCTGATAAATAAAAAGTTAAAATGTGCACGTAGGTGTATGCAGGATTGATTACGCAGTTGTGGGAATATCTTTGTTCACTTCAGCAAGTATCTCATGACTCCACACAGCTGTCTATTCACAGAAAATCAAAGAACAGATAGTTCAACTACATTAATAAATAAGTGAAATTAAAGCCTTCTAATTAGATCTTGTGTTAGCATCAACATTAACCTTTATTTACCTTTAACATTCTTAGTAGCTTGGCACAATACTTGTGATACTTGCTAAAGACTGTGGAAACTAGTAAAATAGTGATCTTCTGCACCCATTTTATTCTTCCAAAAGGGCCCTTAAACTTTTAAAGAAAAAGGTAGAAATTAATATTCAAGTTATATCTGGCATTTTGTGGACTGCAATTTTTACTAGAATCAAACTGAGGTCACATATAATTTAGTTACAGCAAAACTCGCCTCATTTGGTAAAAGCAGAGGCAAATTTTTGGATAAGTGTTTATTCTGGAAGGACATACAGAATTATACAAATAGAAAGAGAAAATTTACAACTGGAGAAGCATTTAAAAAAAAGTAGCTAGCCAAACTACAGCTATTTATTGTTTAAGATGTTGTTTATTCCCCAGATTAGTGAAAGGAAAGAAACAGAATTTCAATTACAAGTGTTATCTGTTATGTATATTAAAAGCTTTCCATTTTCACTGGTGACAACCACAGCATACACACAACTATTGACTAAAAGCCTTTCATGAGGAATGGATTAATAGCATTTCTCCTTCTGGTAGATATAAATATTTCATCTATAGCTCAGGAAAACTTCAAATAGTTAAACTGTGAATGATGTCATTCTGCATTCTCTTACCGTGCTACTTCTCATGGAAGCTTTATAGCAGGTAAGCCTTAGACAGGTGGGAATCAGGTTTCACTGCAGCATGCCACGCTCATTATGCACCTTGACTTTCCAAATGTCCCCTTGGCATGTGGTTTTCTCGAGTTTGGTAATTAGAAGTATAACTGAAAGCAGTGCAGTCTAGCTTCAAAGGGAGACATATTAAGACAGAACTCAGCATGGCTCTCTTGTCACAGACACACGGAATCATTTAGGTTGGAAAAAACCTCCAAGATCATCGAGTACAGCCTTTGACTGATCACCATCTTGTCAACTAGACCATGGTACTAAGTACCACATCAAGTTGTTTCTTATATGCCTCCAGAGATAGTGACTCCACGACCTCCCTGGGAAGTCTATTCCAATGTTTAACAACCCTTTCAATGAAGAAATTCCTCCTGACATACAACCTGAACCTCCCCTGGTGCAGCTTGAGGCCATGTCCTCTTGTCATGTCACTAATTGTCTGGAAGAAAAGATCGACCCCCACCTTTCTGCAACCTCCTTTCAGGGAGCTGTAGAGGTCACCTCTGAGCTTCCTTTGCTCCAGGATGAACAACCTCATTTCCCCCAGCTAGTCCTCATAAGACTTGCGCTCCAGACCCTTCACCAGCTTTGTTCTCCTTCTCTGGACACAATGCAGAACTTTAGTGTCTTTCTTGAAGTGAGAGGCCCAGAACTGGACACAGTACTTGAGATGTGGCCTCACAAGTGCTGAGAATCAATCGCTTCCCTGGTCCTGGTGGCCACACTGTTCTTGATGCAAACCAGGATGCCACTGGCCTTCTTGGCAAATCTCTTATCCAGATCTTATCAAGATCTTTACCCATTCTGCCATAATCCTATCCTTAAAACTATGGGAGTAACCCTCTTTTCATAAGGGCTGGTGCAAACCTCAACCACTTAGAATAATTTGAAAAGGGTTTTTACTTTTGGTATAGAAGATCAAAAACAAGTAATGTGATTCCCTGTCTATGCTACACTGATCAGCTAACTAGTCCTAATGGGCAGTAGATCTCTGAAGAATATAAATAAATATATTCTACTAAGCCATTAATTTCCATATATAAGTCCTCAAAAAAACATTAATAAGTATAAATGTTTCCTAATAAGTGAGTAGAAATAGTTCCAAGTATCACTGAAATGAAATAGCAAACTATGCACAAGCATATTAATGAATATTCCCGGCTGTCTTAACACAGTTGTCATTGACATTCAGCACTCAGCACTCACCATGGAGCTTCAAATAGATTACATAAAAACGACAGAGAGACAGATGATAGATTATTCATTGAGAGTCAAGCCCTACAGGGAGACGGCTAACATTTCTCTGATTTTTGTACTCCCTCAGGATAAAGGTTACACTCTAAGGAAATGGAAACTGCCCTCCCATTCAACTAGCGGCAGGATCTGACTGTGACCACTTTGAGAGATTTAAATGAAATAGGAAGCAACAAATATTACAGTTATCTGGTCCAAAACCTCACTCAAAAATCCAAACTCACACCGGTAAACAATCCCCCACAGGATACTTAACACCATAGCTGCCCTCCAGAAAACCCTTTCCAATCAGGCAAAATGAGATTTCACATTTGAGCTTTGTTCTCAAGGTGTATTGAAGAAAGAAACCAACCCAACAAACTAAACCCAAAACACATAAAAAGATAATTAAACAGAAGTCGTCAAGAGACTGGCCTTCTAATACAGCACCAGCCCAGGATGTGTAGGAGCAATTCAGAGCCTATGGAGCCTTAGATCTTTTTCCCTCATATCTCAGCTGAACAGTCATTATTGTATTGAGTAATTCTACTTTCACCTACTAGCCTCCCCACATAGCTAGATTTGAATTATCTTGGTAGGAAGCAATTAATTGTCAAAACAAATATGTTACCATGTCAAATTTAAATTGTAATAAAATTAGGCTTCAAGCAATAACAAAACCAAATGAAAAATGCTAGTGAATGTGAGCTACTTCGCTTCTGTCATGAGGTAAACTCATGGTTCAATTAGCAAACAAGTGCAGCTTGAAGCATTCTTGTCTCCACTCAGATTTCGTAGAGAGACCAATGAAAACAAATCCTAATCATTAACATCAATAAATGCCAGTTTCTGTGAAAATGTACACTACTGGTAGTAAAAGCAAGTTGCAAAATTTGTTGGGCTAAACCTGTACGGCTGCTAGATGTCAAAGCTGATATGGGACATCGGAGTTAGTGTTTTGAAAGCACAGAAACATACTGAAATATTTCACCATTTAAATAATGGCAAAATACTTATGTACTATTAGGCAACTAATTAAAAAATACTGTCTGTCCAACACTCTGTTCTCTAATTTACCCCAAACTTCCCGGGAGTATGTGACTGGAGCACTCCAGATTCCTGACCACTAAGACAATGTTTTGCAGCTCATCTCATCAGCACGGTTTTAATGACCTGAGGAATAAAGAAATGTGAAACTTGAGGAGTCTAACAGTTTGTCCGAAATATATATGTATAAATCAAAATTCAGATGTGGAACTGCAGTCAGTTAAGTTCAACATATACACCTCCCTATTTTCACAGGAATCAGAGGAAATTAGCAGGGAATAACCCAGCCTTAGGAAGTAGGAATTATGCCAAGGAGGCAGTCAAACCACAAAAAACAACAACAACAAAAAACCCAAAAAAACCAAAGCAAACAAAAAAACCAAACCAAACCAAACCAACAAAAAAACCCCACATGAAGGCTGATAAGAGGATTGAAAGAAATGGAAAAACTGAAGACACAAATAGCTCACAGAGCTGAACCTTGAAGGGATAATTTTTACATATACGTTAGCTACAGCACAGGTCCATAGGCAGCAGAACTGTGTGGACTCCATTTTTGAGAATGGGAACTGAGCGGAGAATTTGCACCACAGCGAAGTTCAGGAGTCCAGAGATGGCAGAGTACCTCATTATTGCCTACATTAAGGAGCACAAGATCTAATATGGGGACCTAAGTTATTGAATGGTGAGGAGAGAACATTCATTAAGTTTTGTAACTATTAAATGAAGGTTTTCTACAGAGAAACAAAGCCATAAGTAATACAGTGTGATTAAGTCCATGTTCTACTTGTTTGATTTCAAGACAAGAAAATTTTATTCTCAGGATCACTCTGGTGATACACACTCCTTTAAGGCAATAAAAAATAAAGAAATCCTCATGTATTTCAACGTGTTTCAGTCCTCATGATTTTCAATGCTAGCACTTACTCGGAAGTTCTGTTTCCCAGATGACAGAAAGGGATAAATCTGAGAGTCCCATCATCTCTCCTACCAGTGGAATGAAGACTGTCATATGGGAAAGGCAACACTGTATTTAAAATTTCCAGTCACTGTCATACATGAACATACACAACACTTCTCTAACTTAACCAGACTTTTTTAGTTTCTACAGACTCTTGGTGATGTGGTTTGTGCAGGAATCCTCCTACTATGCACATCTTTTGAAGTGCAACTGAGTGCAAATCACGGCACATAAGGATCAAGACTTTTTAACCTCATTTCATGGTCAGCGCCCGTTTTCAGACCTTTTGTGACCATAAATAAAACTGGCCGTTTTTAGAATCTGTTATCCTAGAATTCAAATATTAAATGGTAAAAAGTCAGTGTCAATAAAGTGGTCAAAGAGACTTCTCACACAGAAACAGCAACGTATTTCAGAAACAGACACATATCACGAAAGGCTGCTTATTCACACCCTATCTATAACTGTGTGAATTTAACAATGACATCTTTACAAGGGAAAAGCACTGTCAATCACCCTAAGACATGCAGACAAACCAATTAATATTGGTAGCAATTAAATTTATTACAAGAGTAAGTCTCTCAAGACAGAAATAGGATCTAATTTTGTTACAGAATTTAAAGCATCAATATGAAATAAAAATAATTGCTCAACTAGTGCACTAAGAGGTATAGGACCCAAAACCTTTGTACCATTTATGTCACTAAAAACAGTTCAAATCTATGAATAGGGATTTCAACAAGACTAAAGACGGGAGAGTGCTTCTTTTTTCACAGAAAGTAGAAGTAGTAAGTTGGTAAAACAAAACTCATAAATAAAATCAGTGACAGACTTGTTTAAACATTAAATTTCAAACAGGAATTTGCTCTTCAGGCAGATGCAAAATTAAATATGTAGAGTGCTCAGTGCCATAGCCTATGAATAACTTTTTGGTTTTTACTCAAAACAGAAATGTTTTGAAGATTACTTAAGATCTAGACTAGAAAAGCCAAATTGATTAACTGTGAGCTGATAAAATAAATTATGCTAATTTCAAATTCACAAATTTATTTTCAAAATTATCACCTATTCAAACTATTTAACAAAGGACACATGGCCACAACGATTTTGCTTGCTTATGCATTACTTATATAATGCTATCCTTTAACAAAATTTTTATCCAAGGAGCAACAAATATGCTCTTCCAAAAGGTGGTGATTTAATAAACTTGAAAACTTCTGTAGATATTTCTAGTGAGTTCTGCATTTTTCCAGTTGGACAGTAAGCCCACCACCTAAATGATAATTTTTTTTGTGAGCCATAAATGAAAGCAAAAACACTCACTGGTTTCAGAGCACAATCAGAACAGAATCTTTAAGTGGCCTACTAGCTGATAAAAATAGCATGAAACCCAAAATTATTTATGTCTCATTCACCCAAAATTGATACTGAAATCAATGAAAACAGCTGCAGAGCTTAATATAATAAATAAATAAATAGAAATCTAACAAACAGGATGATTGGAAATAGTTAAGAAATTATAGCTAGGAACCAAATTGAGCAGCAGCGCTATTGGTAGCTCAGACTGGTATAGGGGGAATCATACCATTTAATTGTAGAACTAAAATGTTACTTTACTAGACTTGTTTAGAAGTAAAATTTATATTGATATGCAAAATTATGTCCTTGGAGGCATTTATAATTCAAATCTTACCTGCTGAGTTCATAGCACGTAAAATGCTGCTTCACTATGATCTAACCAACATGAATGTATGCACTATTAACATCTATGCCTAATATACATAATAACCCATAAAACAAACTGCAAATAAATAGTGCCCTTGACAGCCAAATTACAGAAGTAGGGAGCATTGGAAATTTTGGAACATATTTAATAGTGCATTTTACAACTCTACTCATTGTTTATCTTGCCTTTCAGTATCATTCAGAAAATGTATCTCTATTGGTAATGTTCTCATAGCAACAGGCAAAGCTTGAGAGAAGTACCGTGCCCTGTTTCTTGTGGAGCATCGGGAGTTGAAAACCATAACGAAAACATTAAAAATTTTAAAAGGTAAGTACAGGTGATAAGAGAAGAACATCTCTGAAGGTCTGAAATGGAGATTTGTGACAAGGTTTACAAATGATTTTTATGCAGGTTCTTGTTCAGATGAAAAAAAAAAAAAGGCCACATTTGGAATATAACTGAAGAAAAGCATCTCCATCTTCTCTCAGAACTGGAAATGGGGATTTGTAAATGAATAGGGTAGTATAGCTTTGTGTGATTCTCAATGCACCTTTCTTGCAGCATAACCTCAGAGTGACAGTGAAGCTCACAAAAAAGAATCAGCCACATTTCCTAGGAAAAAAAACCTCTGAAAAAAATATGAGGGTGGACTCCGGGTACTGTTAGGTCATTCTGTGCAGAGATATAAGACAACTATGACTAAAGTCAGCTTCACTCAAATTACTAAGATTGCATAAATCTTAATCAGCTGGCCAGAAGAAGAACTTGGTTTCAGTACAGTAGTGGTAAGCAGTGCTGCTCAGACTTCACTTAATTTAAAACTAAAACTTCATTTTAGCTACATGCAGTACAATGCCATTTCAAATATACACGCAGAGATTAGCAACTGAATCAAGGTGAAGAGAATAGAGATAGACACAGACAGAAGTACAGAAGGAGCTGGAATAGAAAGAGAAGCAGCAGTAGAGCTGTTGTTCTGT
Organism: Cnemophilus loriae; assembly: GCA_013397755.1. Taxonomy (NCBI): domain Eukaryota; kingdom Metazoa; phylum Chordata; class Aves; order Passeriformes; family Corvidae; genus Cnemophilus; species Cnemophilus loriae. The sequence continues at coordinate 2,577,018 of VZTF01001716.1, forward strand.
GCTGGTATTCCACAACGAGCCCAGAGTCAGGAGCCAGTTGCAAAGGAGAGGCAGCACAACAGAGGAATGTGAGATTTGAGCAGGTAGTTTGGACTAAAGGCAATGTTTCCTGTTTTTTTCTAATGTATATTTCACTGTGCTATAAGCTGTTAATTAAAATATATTAATCTCTTCTTGGAAGGAGCAGAACAAGAAATACCAGTAGCCATTGCAACAGCCACCGAGTCTCACAAAAGAGTTACAAAGCCAGGTTCAGGCATCAGCAACTTTTCCCTTGCTGAAAGAATGTACCAGTTTTGTCTGGGATAGTTTTCTTCAGAGTAGCTGGTATGGGAGCTATGGTTTGGGTTGGTGCTGAAAACAGTGTTCACAATACAAAGATGTTTTTGTTGTTACTGAGCCGTGCTTGCAGCCTGTCAAAGCCTTTTCTGCCTCTCACTCCACCCCAGCAGTGGGCAAGCTGGAGATGCACAAGAATTTGGGACACAGCCAAGAAAGCTGACCCCAGCTGACCCCGGGAATACTCCACACCATATGACATCATGCTCAGTATATAAAGTGGGGGGAGAAAGAGGAAGAGAGTGGTGTTTGGAGTGATGGCATTTGTCTTCCTAAATAATTGTTAGGCATGATGGAGCCTTGCTTTCCTGGGAATGGCTGAGCTCCTGCCTGCTCATGGGAAGCAGCAAACGAATTTGTTGCTTTGCTTTGCTTGCATATGCAGATTTTGTCTTATTTATTAAACTGTCCTTATTGCAATCCATGAGTTTTCTCACTTTTACCCTTTCAATTCTCTCCCCCATCCCAGCAGAGAGGAGTTAGTGAGTGGCTGTATGGGGCATAGCCGGCAGCTGGGACAGAGAGATACTGTCCAAAGGCTTGTTTTGTTTTGTTTTCTTACAGAAGTATTCCACACTGTTAAGTAGCTGTGATTCCAGTCTTTATTCCTAGATTTTATAGACAGTTTGTGGCATCCCTATGTTTGCTGGATGCATTGGATAAAACACTGGCTTGTAACTTCAGAAAAACGGATTCACAGAATGATCTGTCACAGCCTTTCCTCTGATAATAAGAAAATGTCTCAGATTTTCAGTGCTTCAGTTCCCATGTTTTAAAGCAGTGTGGGGGCATACTTCCCTACTCCAGTAGCGTGACACAAGGACAGAGACATTAAAAGTTCTTAAGAGGACGGATAACCCCATGAATGCATGCTATAAACACATACAAGATAAAAAGATAGAGCTATAACCTCTTAGACAAGCAAATGCCAGCATAATTGATATACACCAACTAGAAAAAAATACTAAATAAACACTGTGAAAATCCACAGTAACAAGTATAGGAGTAAGTCTGGGAAATACAAGGAAATCTGATTACACTAGATAAAGAGAAATATTTAGCACTGAACTACAGAGGTTATCTCAGAGCAGTGGAAACACTACCTTATCCTTGCTTGATTTTTAATTATCTCTAGCTGGCCAGGGCTATTGGGTGCTTAAGAGAATTTTAACACTTTCCACTGCAGTTTAGGTAGAGGTAGCAAACCCCACGGACTTTCTCTCTAATCTCTTTTCTACGTGTCTGTTTAAAAACTTCATCAGCTAAGTCATTCATTCTCCATGCTCTTTATAGTATTTCATCTACAAAGTGCCAATCAGACATTTTAACAGAAAGGGTTGCTAGGTCTTCTAAAGAGGCAAGAAAAAAAACAATCAAAAAACTGAAGCACAAAGCCCAGTGTAGAATAAAATCCACTCGTTTTTATGGTGACAAAACAGAGGATCTATTCTAAAGAAACAAAATGAAATGTAGAGGAACTTCATGTTTTCAACTTTTCATGGTGAGCTCTCTGGTTTGAATGCAAATAAAATACAATATTTGTTATACGTTATTTTCAGTTCTACATGGAACTTTACTCCTCAGTGGCGACTCCCTGGAAGACCATCTTCCTTTTCTGTGGAATTGGAGAGGAAGAGCCATTTTGAATGGCTACTTTTAAAATGTGAATACAAGTCGTTAAAAGAGGATAAAAGCACTAGGAAAGGATGAACACAGCTGAATTCTACCCCAGTCAAACCTGTAATGAGACTAATAAGTGTAGATTTAAATTAAAAGTATCAGTCATTTTCCTGCATTGAACAGGTTCTGCATAACGTTTCCTGGAACCAAAGCTGCACTTAATTATATGATGCAAATTATAATCTTTCATCTTCTAATAAGCAACATTTTAACCACTTTAAAAAACAGTATTAGCTAAGTGTCTTTAAAAGGACTTTTTTTATAATGGAAGACTTAAAAAACACTCTGAAAATTAACGAAAATCCATCTCAGTCTGAAAGAAAACAAAACTCCATGCAGATCTCTTCAAGTAAATTCTTTCCTGGAGTCTTGTCTCAAGTGTCTTTCATCATATTTTCTGAAAATATATCAAATTAATTTTCAGGAATCAGTGGCTCTAAGAACCTAATAGACTTCATTCTCAAATAAGTGAGAAGAGTCTACTGTGTTTTTAAAATGTTTGCTTTTTCAAAAGCCTCTTGGAGTCTGGCAGTTTTTCTTTTGCTCTTTGGAACTCTGTTTTCTGACAGCAGGGGACTTCTGAGAAAGTAATGTCCTATACAAAACTTAGAGGAATGGAAGACTAAGGAACTCTTATATGGAATCACTTCATTTTTATGTCTTAACTAGTTCTCTGATCAGCAGGGGTTCTGTATTTATTTTTTCCATTGTGCTTTCCTAGGACTGGCAGATTAACTGTCCGAGTACTCTTTAATCTTGAAAGAATATTTTACACTTTCTAAAGAAGAACCATCCTTTTCATAATTTCCTTTCAATTAATTATTTGTACCCTCAATGCCTTATGCCTAAATAAGCCACAGTGAAGAGAGCAGATGAAAGTAGTCAAACTTCACCCAGACAATTATAGGGAAAAAAAGATACTCTATCCTAAATATGAAAAGTTTAAAGTCAAGATCCAAAAAAGGGCAGAAAATGCAAAGAAATTTACCGTAGACTATCTTCTTTCATCTACTTCCATACAGTCAAGACAGATGCACTCTGTATAATATTATACTGGAAGTGATTCTTGAACATATTTATTCAAGGCTTAGCTGAATCTCCACACCTTAAGAATTTGAAATCCATTGAGATCTCTTGCAAATTATCAAAATATATCTGAAAGGAGAGGTCAAATCCCAGGGTCATCAAATCCTAGACTAACTTTCTGCACTGATTATCAAGTAAAAAACAAGATCATTTGTCTTAAACTTGTATTTAATACTCCACCAACAAACTAACTGATAAGCATAAAGAAAGAATAAATTTTTGACCATTAGAATACTTAAGCTTTTGTTTGATCAAGTTCTGCAGGTATGTAACGCATTAGACTCAAAATCTGGATTAGTGCTATGACACTGACCAGCCAGCTATTCACAAACTTCTACTCCCTTCCCATTCCCATCCCTACCCTAAAGCAGGCTAGATTCAGTTACAAAAGTAAACTGCTGAGCCTATCCTTTTAAATATAAATTAAAGTACATTTGAATCCACAACATACTAAAATCTAGCCTTTTAACGTAACAGCAGCAAAAGCACTCTATCAAACAGCATACCTCCCTGTGAATCAAAATCCCTTTCAGCATATGTTGTTCAAAGTCCAAAGGGCAGTCTTCTACTTGCATCCCTACTGATTTTTCACAGCATCTCCTAGAAGTGAGCAAAACCCTCCAATAAAATAGCAGTTAGCAAAGTTTACAAAGGTCACTTGCATGGAGGTAGCATCCATCGCAAAAGGACAGACTATAAAAAGAATCCTAAAGTCTACTCTTCCTTGGCATCCAAATTGTGTTACTAATCCTTTATGAGAATTTTTAAGAGAAAAAGTTGCAATAACATGTTCTTGTTCCAGGTATTTCTGAACATGGAAGTATTTCAGAAAACACTGACAAGATCTGAGAAAGGACTACTGAAAAGATGACCAGAATAAAGGATATTTTTTAAGATGAGCTTTGACAAACAGCAAGCATTCCTCAACCAAAATATTAAGTATAAATTCTGTAATGAAAAGAATGTTAACAATATTGAATACTTATTATGGAAAATGCTAAGGAGAATTCATGGCATGGGAAGTGTTTCAAGAAGATGCCCCTATGCAGTAACTAGTACACCATAAAATACCAGTACTTCATTAGCATAAATTTATCTGACATAACAAAAATTAAACCATGAATAAAACAAATTTAATTCAGGGCTGAGGTGGATTCTCCAGCACTGTAAAAGTCTTAATTCATGTTATGGAGTTTTACCAGTGTCCCAAACATATTTCTGCAAGGTTTACTAGTGCTCTTTTAAGTTTTCTAGTTTTAGTCTGTATTTTTTGTTTGTCCTCATCCTCTTGGTCACACATTTTGCACTTCAGAGTTTTTATTTACTTCAATGCAATCCTATGCTGCATTATAGTTTTAGCAACTTTATTTCTTAGTTTACTTCATCACACACAACCTCTCACAGAGATGTTTATTATAGTTAACTATCTCTACTAATTAGCTATACAAGTGTGCTGTTTCTCCCTTGCTTTGTCTCCTTTTTAATTTGGGAGATTATAGGGATCCTAAAGTACGAGCAATATCCTATTCCCTCATTCCTGAAAGTATTCAAAGAAAACATGCAAATACGGTGCTTAGGGAGATGGTTCAGTGGTGGGTCTGGCCAGGTTAGATCAACGGCTGGACTCAATGATAACAGAGGTAGTCTCCAGTCTTAATGATTCTATCATTTTGTGGTTTTTCACCAAGATGAGGATTAGCAAAAAATGTTTGTTTCTTGGTATTTCCTGAGGCACAGTGACCACTAATACTTTAGTCAGTGTTAGTTGATGACTAGATATACCTCTGTTTTAAAAAACTCATCTGATTTTCTTTCAGCTGAAGGCAAACTATTTACTAATTTTTAATCAACAGCCCCAAGAATAAAATGAGTAAGCACTGAGAAACTATTTTGTTAAAGATTCACCTGAGCATCTGTTCTATTTAGATATACGCAGAGCTTTCCATAATGGCCACTTTGGGGGTTACTATCATCGCCTCGATCTTGCATCGTTTTCACTTTCTGAATCTTTTTGATTTTTCTGATTGAAAATGTAATGGTAGTGTGCTTATGATCCAGCAACTTGAAACTAGTGGATGACAACCTCTACTTTTCCTTCCCAAGTGTAAGAACATATTAATACACATGCAATTCTCAAATAAAATAGCTGTTCTGTCCTCCCTGGTTAAGGCACGTGTGAAGTTTAATTCCTGGAATTCTACTAAATCTGAGAAAATTATTATTCTGTCAACATTCTCTTTCGTTGCTTGTCCCTGAGATACCTCTCTTGTTTGTTTTGTTTCAACTTTTCCAGTGGGTAAGTGTGTATTTGGATTACTTCTGACATTTTAGTAATTACTTACATTTTCACTGACACAGATTTTCCTACTAACATGGAAATATACCTGTGGTCACACACATCCTGGTTGATCTGACTTGTAACTACTAAAATATAAATAATCTTGCATCGCAGTATTTTCAACCTGAGTGAAACAATTAAATCCTGGAAATTTTTACACTGAGAACAGCATGGATAATGAAAAAATGTTTCATACAAGTACAATTTCCAGGTTTAAGTGGATTTACTTCAGTCTTGTTCAGCTTGCTCTCTAGTTCACATTCAGCAAAGATTTTAGTTAAAAAAGTGACCGAATATCCTAAAACTTAATCATTCTGTTGCTGGTTTTAGTGATAGCTGCAGGAAATAAATTCTGTTTTTTCAAGCCCATTTGTGCCAGAAATACAAGTCTAAAGGGCTGATCTTCTCTGAAATATAGTAGATATAATAGCTAACTGTTTTGTTACTCAAATTACAAAGGAAATTACCAGAAATCTATGTGAGTATTCGAAATAATTCCTTCATCACCTAAATACATTGAAATACAGAAATGAATATATAGATATGAACCCATAAACAAGGGACAGAGACAAGGCAGGGGTGTTTAACGCATTCATTCCCTCTGTCTTCAGCATGGAGGATGGACCAAGAGGGTCTCAGTGCCTTGAGCTGGTGGATCATGACTGTGAGAATGATCAACTCCCAATGGATCCTGAACTTTTGTGGGATCTGCTGTGCCAGCTGGATCCCTAAAAATCCATGGGGCCTGATGGGATTCATCCAGAATCCTCAAAGAGCTAGCTGATGACACTGCAAAGCCTCTCTGGATGATTTTTGAGTGGTCTCAGGAATCTGGAGAGGTTGACTTCCAGTTAACTGGAAACTGGCTAACATTGTCCCAGTTTTCAAAAGGGCAAAAAGGACCCTGGAAACTACTCATCTGTCAGTCTCACTTCAGTGTCTGGTAAAAATCATGGAAAATATTATTCTGGGAGGTATTGAAAAATGCCAGGAGGACAATACAGTCATCAGTCACAGCCAGCACTTCTTCATGAGGGGAAAACTCTGCTTGTTGAACCTGATTTCCTTCTACAACAGGGCAACCCACATTGTTGATCTAGAAAAGCAAGGATATATATTCTTTCTGGACTTAAGCAAACCTTTGATACTGTCTCCCACAGCATCCTTCTGGACAAAACGTCCAGCTCACAGCTGGATAACCGTGTTATGCAACAGGTGAGCAACACCCTCATGAGTTGGGCACAAAGGGTTGTAGTGAATGCGGTGACATCAGGCTGGTGTCCTGTCACTAGTGGGGTTCCACAGGGCTCCATCCTCAGCCCTGTGCTCTTCAAAATCTTCATTTATGACTTGGATGCGGGACTCAATGGAATACTAAGTTTGCCAAGGACACCAAATTGTCGACTCCCTCAAGGGCAGAGAGGCCCTGCAGACAGACTTTAACAAATTAGAGAGATGGGCAATCACCAGTCATACAAAGTTTAACAAGAGCAAGTGCCAGATTCTGCACCTAGCATGGGGCAACTCTGGCTGTTTTTATAGACTGGGGAATGAGAGGATGGAGAGCAGCCCCATGGAAAGGGACCTGGGGTCCTGGTCAATGGCAAGTTGAACCTGAGTCAGCAGTGCCCTGGCAGCCAGGAGGGCCAAGTGTGTCCTGGGGGGCATCAGGCACAGCATCGCCAGCCAGGCAAGGGAGGGGATTGTCCTGCTCTGCTCTGCACTGGGGCAGCCTCACCTTGAATATTGTGCGCAGTTTTGGGTGCCACAATATAAAAGAGACATTGAGCTACAAAAGAACATCCAAAGGAGTGACATGAGGATGGGGAAGAGTCTGGAGGGGAAGCCTTATGAAGGGGGGCTGAGGTCACATGGTTTGTTCAGCCTAGAAAAGAGCACACTGAGGAGAGATCTCATTTTGGTCTTCAACACTGTCACAAGGCAAAGTTGAGGGATGGGTACCAATTTCTTCACTGTTGTGACCAGTGACAAGATTTGAGGAAATGGCATGAAGCTGAGACAGGGGAAGTTTAGGTTGGATATTAGGAAAAGGTTTTTCACCCAGAGGGTGGTTGAGCACTGGAACAGGCTCCCCACGGAAGTGGTCACAGCAGCAAGCCTGACAGAGTTCAAGAAGTGTTTGGACAACACTCTCAGGCGTATGGTGTGACTCTTGGGCTGTCCTGTACAGGGCCAGGAGTCAGATTCAGTGATCCGGATGAGTTCCTTCCAATTCAACACATTCTATGGTTCTATGATTCTGTGAACTGCAGAAAAAACATTCCCATTCATTATTATCTGTGACAAACTACTGAATCAAAGAAGAAGCAGAAGAATATTATTATGTGTACTTGAACACACAAAACATCTTTCCAATGGCACAGTTTGAAACAGAATCAGTATCTTGATTCACAGCCTCCTGTGACAGCCACCAGACAGAGCTACTACTAAAATGTTCAAGGTCATTTACTTAATTGTACTTACAATATTATTGGACATTAGCTCAAAATGATTATGCAGAAAATTATTGCTTATGTTCCCAAATTACCATTTGCTCTGAAAAGTTGTATAGAGCAGAGAAGTAATTTGTGTGACTGTGTGCCTCCTTCTATAAATAACTTTCTATATTTCAGTTGCAACACAGTAAATCATCACTTAAGTAAATTAAGCTGAATCACTGAATGGTTTGTCTCAGAACGGAAAACTACTTCCTAAGAAAACCTTTTATAGAGAGAAGATTAAGGCAGAAGTCTGACTTCACAGACTTCAAAAATTTGTGTCTTGCAGGCTGACAAGAATGCACAATGACCATTCTATTTAATTTCATCATCCTTTTTATTAAATGGGTTTACATATATTTTTTTTTTCCCTAACAGCTATAAAGAAAGCAGAAGTAAAATAAGAGGAAAAACTTGTTTACTGTGTGGGCGAATGAGCACTAGAACAGGTTGCTGAGAGAGGTTGCAGAGTCTCCCTCACTGGAGATATTCAAGAACAATCTGGATGCAATCCTGTGCCATGTGCTCTAGGATGACCTTGCTTGAGCAGGGAGGTTGGACCAGATGATCCGCTGTGGTCCCTTCTAACCTTACCCATTCTGTGATTCTGTGAAAATATATTTTTTAACAATTTCTGTACTGAGCTTGAGTATACACACTTTCTTATTTTAAATAAAACAGCTATCTGGAGGATAAATTGGATTATGTCAATAGGGTGAATTAATTCCAGAACTCACTTAGTAAAAAAATATTAAGCATAAGAATCCTGTTATTATAAATAACTGTTTTTCTGAAAATTTGTTTTCTTAACAAGATTTAGCAAAACAGTCTTCTGAAATGTTTTCTCACCAAATATTCTGGCCAAATCATTCACTATATGGAGACTGTCTTATTGCCTTTAAAATTCAGAGAAGTAGCTCAGAGGCTTTACAATTTCCCACGGCATGATTACAGCTGTTTGATAGTATCCTGGTATGTACATATGAAAGATGAACTGCTGCACATTTTCATGTACTACTTCAAATATTTTTTGAAAAAGGAAGATAATAAATTTCAATTTTCCAAAGAAATACTCCAAACTTGAATTGGTAGAGTCAGGGCTACTTGTCATATAAGGCATTAAGCAGATCCCACTAGGTGTGTTGAGCGATTGACCATGTCTAGTCTTTAAAAAGACATAGATTAACTCAGCTGTAGTCTCTGGGGCCTAATGGTTTGGCAGACTGATGATGCTGCAAGAAGCTCAGACATAACATAATTGCCTCTTTCTCTTTGTTTTTTTTTACATGCATATCAGCAATATTACATGTTCAGTAATGTACTAGTAATAATCTATCCTTTTCTCCCAGACTTAATGTGACCAGATATAAACGTCATTTAGTCCCCTGCCATGGGCAGGAGTATTTTTCTTTAGATTACATTTCTCAAAAGCTTATCCAACATGGCCTTGAACACTTCCAAGGATGGGGTATACACAAATTCTCTGGCTGATCTGTTTCAGTGTCTTGCCATCTTCATTGTAAACATTTTCTTGCTTATGTTCAATCAAACCCTGCCTTCTTTCAGTTTAAACCTATTGTTCCTTTTTCTGTCACTACAGGCCCTGGTAAAAAGACCTTCTCTATCCTTCTTATAAGTCCCCTTTATGTATTGAAAGGCTACAATAAGGTTTGCCCAGAGCTTTCTCTTCTCCAGGCTGAACAACTCCAGCTCTCTCAGCCTGTCTCCAGAGGAGAGATGTTCCACCCACAGACTGTTTTCATGGCCCTCCTGTGGACCTGCTCTAACAGGTCCATGTCTTTCTTGTACTGTGGGCCACAGAGCTCCTCTGTTGATCCAACTAAGTAAAGGATGAAATTTTTATCACTGATTTCTTATTCAAACCTTCTGTGACAACTGGCACATTCAGGCATCTTTTATAAACTCTGAGCAAGACAGTTCGATCTTAGATTGGCTCTATCCAAACCAATGAGAGGATGCAGAGAGGCAAACTCACAAAGCCAGATGGGCTACACAGTTGGGGTGAGCTCTAAGAAAGATGCGTGTGAAAATTAGTTAGAACAGTGTTGCACAAACCATATCATTCAGAAACTCATGTGAATGCTCTCAATTTACAAGGCTGGTGTTCCTCCCCCTTCACAATGCACTTATCACAGTAGCAGGCCATTTAAAGCTAACTTTTTGTTTAGCTCAGCTATGCATTTTATGCTCATGTTTGGTTTTATGCCACAGAATAGCCTTGGGATGGAACATTTAACCCTTTTTCTTTAACTGATGCTTGAATTTTTCATTTTTATTTTCAATTCTTTTGTACTGGTCAAAGTACCAGAAATAAATGAAAACTCCATTTCAAATTCACATGACTCCCAGTGTTGTAACTCTAAGGAAAATTAAATATTTAAGGCTTGCAACATATTTTTCCGTGCAGATAGTAAATATTTTGGAATACATTAAATTGTGTGCATACATGAAGGTATTGCACATGTGGATACAAATATTCTGCATGTAGGAGATCACAGAGATGGAAACACAGACACAAATGTTAATTTATTTCTCCCAGCATCACCGTAGTGCAATACAGATGGTAGCACAGGGGTAAAGACAAAATCCTTCTATATTCTGAGTGACTGCTGGTATATAAAGGAACGGTTAAGAGAGAGACTTTGCAGAAGAGGGTACAGATGCAGCAGAGTTATCAGAGACAAGGGGTAATGGCTTTAAACTGCAAGAGTAAACTGAGTTTAGATTAGGTATGAGGAAAACTTCTTCACTGTGAGGCTGGTGGGAGACTAGAACATGTGTCCAGAGAAGTTGTGGATGCCCCATCCCTGGAAAGGTTCAAGACCAGGCTGGAACGGAGTTTAAAGCAATCTGGTCTACTAGAAGGTGCCCCTGCCAGGCTGGAACCAGGTGATCTTTAAGCTTTCTTCCAACGCAAACCATTTTATCATTTGAAGATCCCCTTGTTTTCATCTGACATGAAAATATGGTTGTGTATGGACAAATTTTTCAACTCCTGACTCTGAAATATATAGAAGCTTTAAGTGAATTAATAGTCAATTTTGACAGCAATATTGTTATGAAAATCTAACAAAAGGTGTTCTGAATGACAGCTTTCAGAGTTGCTGTTATTCTTTCTTTGTAGAAGTACAAATGGCAAAAATCCCATAAATCCAGAGTATGAAATGAGGATTTAATCAATACTGCATTGTGACAGAGAGTACAGACATACTAAGTCTGTGTATGAAGGGTAGCTGAATAAGGAAAGAAATGGATTAAAAATATTAATTAAGGTCCAAATACTTATTTTCATACTGGAGCCCTTGGTCCATTATTTCTTACCATATCATCATACCTCACTTTCAGGTTGGATTATAAATTCTAGGAGGCATATACATAACAGATAGGCACTCTAGCAACAGCAGCTAATAACAGTAATGAGTAACTATAATGAATCTTGCCTCTGTTGGGGAGGTCCAATGTATCTAGGAAAGCTGTGGCTAACATTCAGTCTAGCTCTAAATTCCCCTAATACTGAGAACATTGTAATTCCTTAAAATGACTCCACTTGAAAGTTCATATTGAATGCATTTAATGATCATACTGACTTTTAACTTTTGTAGACTGTTACCAGTTGATTATTGCAGGTGTCCCAAAAGCACAGTAAGTAAATGTAAAATGTTACAGAAGCAAATTAAACCAAGATAACATTTCTATTTGCTTTATCAGCAATGCAGTTTGGAGTGCTTTTCTGTTTGTCTGTTTCTTACATGCACATCAAAATAAGCAAAAAATTAAATACTCACTCCTGTTATGTAACGAGGTCTATACTGGATGGTTCCAAATAAGCCAAGTATGACTATAATAATGTGAATAAAATTTGCGAGGATGGGTGCCCACTGATAACCAAGGAAGTCAAATATCTGCCTCTCGAGCACAGAAACCTATGATTAAAAAGCAAAAGCATAAATAGATTAGAACAAATCAGAAAACATATGTGAGGGTATTTCCCCTTCCCATACCCAAGACAATTGCTCTGAGTTAAAAAATACTTGTCAGCAGTAAAATGAGATAAGTTTGAAATGTTTCAACTTGTTTTAATGAACGCTGCACTTCTCACTGGTTACTGAGTTATATTTTACCAAGATACGAAATTCTTCATTAGAATGGTATGTTTGCAGGTGGAGAAACACAAATCACTTTGTTATATACACGAGCAAGTGCTATAATGTTTTAGGGTATCAGTGCTGAAAATACGTGATAGGCTTATGATATCTTCTCAGCTACACTGTTTCCATTCACAATATCACTCTTCAGCCTGGTCCTGTCTTTTTACTTCCCCTACTTCCCTGCATTTTGATTTTTATCTCTTCTCTCTATCCCAGCTATTCTGTCCGTGGGCTTTTACCTGTAACCCAATGCATATAACTTTCGGACCTGGTTCTACTGATGATGACTCTAGTTTACCTTCTTCCATTGTCACAAACATCAGCTGAAGTATAAACTCCCCCAAGACTCTAGATAAATAATTTTAAAAATCAATTGAGGAACAATCCCAGGCTGATGATTACTGTTTATAAGCAATACCATTCCAAACAGGTAGATCAGATATTAGAAAAAACCTCTTTCTAACAGCATCAGTAGAAATAATTTCATAATTCCAATAGCAGGTGTCCCTTAACTGGTGTTTGGACATTATGTAAAAATACAGTACTGTAGCCTGACCCATAGGTAGAATGGCAGGTTTTGACAAAAATAATGTTTATGTTAATATTAGAAGGCAATGTAATGGTGAAGTGAATTTAGACAGAAAGATCAAAGAGTTTCTTTGACAGCATTCCAAAAAATTCATTAACTGGAATGGTGAATTGATGAACTTTATGAAAATGTGGATAATAAAAATAAAATTAAAAAATCTTAATAATTATTATTAATAATTAAAATAACAGAAAAATAAACACCACACACAAAAAAAGAGAAAGAAAAAGAGAGAGAAAGAAA
>VZTF01001716.1:2590009-2627940 GCA_013397755.1 Cnemophilus loriae
AAGGAAGGAAGGAAGGAAGGAAGGAAGGAAGGAAGGAAGGAAGGAAGGAAGGAAGGGCAGGTTGTTTCTCGATTAAGTTTCATTAAATAGCAGGTAACTATTGATTTTATGTTACGCTGTGGATGAACTGAATTGGGTTTATGTGCCAACCACTCTGTTTATTTAAAAAAATAACACCTTTGGAGATCAAGTACTAAATGTGTAATTAACTACTGTTCTTGCATGATATAGCTATGGGAGAATTTTTCAATTTTCATGCAACGGTCCACTATCACACCAACACTTTCTTTTTGAAATTAAGTAAGAAAACTTTTCATTTAAAGACAGCCTACATTTACATCAGCATTGCAAATGCAAAAAGGCTGTTAATTATATACCATGTACTGACACTTGTTGAACTTTGAGATGAAGACTGTCAAAATAATCCTGGGAAAGTTTGTCAGCCATGTAATTTCAAATTTGAGTGTTCAGGTTTCATGTCAAACATTGAATTTCTCTCTTCAACAATGACCCCTTCCACACAATGCATCCTGCTTATAATTGGTCTTAGTATTTTGACTACCATTTTATTTTATATATTTATTGAAAGAGATTCTGTTCCCACATTATCCAAAATCTTTCTGAACTGATTTGTGCTATCCTACAACTCTCCCTTGCTGAGGAACGTCACAGAAGAGTTCCCAGAATTCCAAGACATGTCAAATGGTGACAATGGGATGAAGAAATAAAAGGAAGATCAAGCTCTATTAGGAACTTCATGAAAACTCAGACTGCCAGTGCTTCTAAGTTAATCATTAAGAAATATTTCCTTGACTACAGACACAGTCAACTATATTAAAAAAAAAGGCCAACATGTGGCACAAAGCAGTATTATGTAGGTCAGTGTGAAGTCTATTAGGTGCATCAGCAAAAAACCTGTTACACCTTAAGTGCTGTTAAACAGGTAACAAAGGGGAAATGCTCCCTCTGAGCACAGAGCTCTTATTTGCATCAGATAAACAAAGAGCAAATGAGAATAGCAAAGCAGCAGCAAAAAGAATCTAAGCCGTACACGATTCTAGTTTAGTAACAGTAGAGATTCAGCAAGCAAAATACAAAACATGGGAAGATGCAAATCATTCAAACAGCAGGAGATCATCCAGTTAAGTATGCCAATTATAGAGGAAAATTGCAGCATGCTAGTTAATTGTATAAAAAGTAGAAAACCTCATATCCCTGCCACGACTTTTAGTCTAAAAGGAAACTGTGCTATCATGCATCAACATGGGGTTTTTTTTTTTGCTTGTCTTGGTGAAAGTTCCACCAAAACTCATTTATGGGACTGCACTGGATAAATGGCTACTCCGTAAGAATCTTTCCTTTTCACACACCAATGTACTTTTTGTTTTCTTCCCACTACTAGCAATTTCTTCAGTACCAAGCAACCACTCCCTCAGATTCCGTGGTCACGTTGAACTTCTGGTGAGTAAATCTACCAGAAAGCAGGGCATGCAAGGCAGTGGATAAATACTGGCAGTACAGAAGAAAAAGACAAGTCTGTGCCACTTCTGTCCATGTATATCTACCTCTCATTTGCCACAGGCAGACTTGCAATTAGATTTTCTCACGTCACTTCAAGGAATCAGCTGTGTGTGGCGATTGCTGGGTATGTGAAATGACAGCATTCTGGTTGGGTATGCACAGATGAAATGCTGTGGAAATACAGCTCTTCCTTAGAAGACCAGACTAACAAGGCAAAGTGCCTTGTGGATTTATCAAATGGAAATTACAGGACAGAACTAGATCTTTATTCCCACTTCCTGAAGAGATGAAGGTGGAGAGAAAACATAACTAATCCACAAACTAACATAAATACAATACAGACTTTCTACATGAGCTACTTTTAAAAGAATCTCATTTGGTCTGTGTTTCTAAAAGGAGAAAAGTGGAAAGTAGGACAAAGTGGTGACAAAGACTATTAAAAATAGTATTATATAGCTTCCTCCTCTTCCACAGATGTCAGAATCATAAGGGATTTCCCTACATAGCAAGAGAAAATATAGATCTGATTTTGAAAGCATTTTATTCCTGTACTTCGAAATTTTTTGTTAAACAACTGCACTTCTTCAAATCACACCTACTAGCTTCAAATGTTTAATGATGTTTCAAGGATATTGCAGAGAGAAAGGAAAGAACTAACAAAGAAATATTAATCTTTAAAGTCAAGGAATTCTCTTTCTTCTTCCTCAGGGGTTGGTATTGGTATCAGCACTTTTTAACATCTTTGTTATTGACATGGACAGTGGGGTTTCATGCACCTTCAGCAAGTTTGCTGATGACACCAAGCTGAGTGGTGCAGTTGACATGCTGGAGGGAAGAGATGTCATCCTGACAGACCTTGACAGGCTTGAGATGTGGGATTGTGCAAACCTCCTGGAGTTCAACAAGGGCAAGGTCCTGCACCTGGGTAGGGGCAATTCCAAGCACAAACACAGGCTGGGCAGAGAACAGATTGAGAGCAGCCCTGGATGGACAGACTTGTGGTTGTTTGTGGACAGGAAGCAAAACATGAGCTGGAAAGGTGCACTTGCAGACCAGAAAGCCAACCACATCCTAGGCTGCATCAAAACCATCATGGCCCGCAGGGTGAGGGAGGGGATTCTGTCTTTCTACTCTGCTGTGGTGAGACTCCATCTGGAGTGCTGCATCCAGCTCTGGGGTCCTCAGTACAAGAAAGATGCTGACTGGTTGGAACAAGTCCACTAAGGCCACTAAGTTGGTCATAGGGCTGAAACACCTCTATTATGATGACAGGCTGAGAGAGTTGGGACTCTTCAGCCTGGAGAAGAGAAGGCTTCATGGAGGCCTTATAGCAGCCTCCCAGTACCAAAGGGGGCTTACAAGAAGCCTGGAGAGGGATTTTTTTAACAAAAGCATGTAATGACATGACAAGGGGGAATGGCTTTAAGATGAAACAGGGTAGGTTTAGATTAGATATTAGGAAGAAACTCTTTCTTGTGAGGATGGTGAGGCACTGGAACAGGTTGCCCAGAGCAGCTGTGGACTCTTCATCCTTGGAGGTGTTCAAGGACAGGCTGGATGGGGCTTTGAGAAATGTCATCTAGTGCAAGGTGTCCCTGCCCATGATAGGGGTGTTGGAACTAGATAATCTTTAAGGTCCCTTCCAACCCAAGCCATTCTATGATTCTATGATTCTTGGAAAGAGTTTAAAATGAGAAAAGGAGAAAGGAAAAATAGATGCTTTGGACAAAAAAGTATAGTATGGTTAGAAAAGAAAAATATGTTTTAATTCAACTCCACTCTAATAATGCAGTGAACTCAGAATGTAGGGTTATGGACAGTCAGTTTCTAATGTTAGAAAATAAACATCCAACACATTGTCTTCTTAGACAGATTATTTGATGTATTCACTGATAAAATTACAGAAGACTTTATTTAAAGGGAACTATTCTGCTAATGCATTATTTTTTTCCAGACTTCTGTTAACTGTTGTAAAAATAAATACAAAATAAAATAAACCCATATACTGTCAAATTGGCATAGCTCAAAAACTATTTCCAGATTCTTGTCAGAGGCTGGTACTTAATAGATTAACAGTGTTACTGACTTTGAGAGATCTAAGAATTGAATTTCCAGAGGAACATGAAACACATTTAGAGATGATTCTTAAAGTATATGATTGGACTAGAATTTCAGACAGGAACCACAAAGGAGAAACCAGTCAAAAGATGATTTATAATATAAACTCGAAAATGGAAAATGACTAAGTGCTTTTGCTCAGAAAGCTCCTTGAGAAAAAACTCAACCACGACCACTTTACAATGATACAGAATTTAAACTTTGCACTGATATAAATTAAAGCGCACACAGGCACACACACAAGAGGGTAAGTACAGCCCCTGCCAGCCAAGGTCCTTGCGCAGCAAACACAGCACACAGACACTCAGCACACTGGGGCTGGGGCAGGGTCATGCAAGCGAGGGACTCACTGGCTGAGTAGTGGTAAGAGGCTCTCAGTTAACCCCAAAGGAAGAAGAGTATTAGATTAAATTACAGTGTAGGAGAATTAAACAACCATGGTTTATATCACTGACTGGTGCATGCTAAGGATGAGCTAAAGAAATAGAGCTCTAATCACTAACTCATTAAGTCCCCTCAGTAAAACTGTGTTGTATCAGATGCCCACAGCATCTAATAATTTGCTTCTGCTTTTAAGTTAGCTTTTAAGTTTTTGAATGACTTTCAGTTCTTGCTCTATGGAAAATAAAAAAGAGTCAAATAAATACAAGTATTTTTGTGCCTTTGGCTTATGAAAGTTTTCTAATGCTAAAGCCTGACTGGATGACTACAATATCCCCAGCTAAGACTCCTCCAGCACTTTCATCACTTTGAGGCAGAATGCATTTATTTGTGCCATTCCTTAGAGAGGTTCATTTAATTTTTCATCAAAATTTCAGATAGCATCCTGAGATAGAGGGCCCAGCTACTCAAGAAATTCTCCACAGTCACCCAGCAGAAAAACAGATTAATATTTTGAAAGTCAAATCTATACAAAATACACATACACATCTGCAAGTGTGCATGAGCATGTGAGTCAAGTCCTTTACTGAAAGACAGCAGGGTAAATAACAATTTGATTTTTATTTTTTTTGTAAGAAGAAAGGCAACACTAAAATGAAGTTCTGTGAAGAGCTGTGGACACAATGGTGTTCTTGGCACATCTAATAAAAACCATCAAAACCATAGCAAGCACACATAATTCAAGTCAAAATCAAGAAGGAATTAGTTTCCACTTGTCCATTAGTTCCTCAAAGAAATCACATAAATAATACTAAGCCCCCATCCTTAATCCGTTTGATGTTGCTGAGAGAAGGAATAGGCCTTCACCACACTTGATAAGAAGGTAATCATAGTTTTTTAAAATCCTGTGTAGGACCACATTCCTGCATCGTATTGTATATAAGTGGATTTCTGCTGTGACCTACTAAGGACAACAAACCTCTCTGCAGGTACAGAGTGCCTTCTTAGTCTCAGCTGCTGCCTTCCCTAACTAGACATGGCAATAATAAAAAAATGGCAAATACAAGTTTTCTACAGTGGGTTTGCTGTTATGTAGTAGGGAGAAGCATATCTACACAGCACTGTAGAGATAACTGTGCCTCAGATGGTTATAGTTTTTACTGTACAAGACCAAAGTCACTTTTGCTAATATTTAAAACAACAACAAAAATCCAGAATTTTTGAGGTATATTATATTTCAATACTCTTGAAACCAGCAGAGCATTTCAGTTCATTTATTTGTTTTCAGAGTGAAGTTTTGTACACAATTGCACACTCGCTCCCAATGACTTACTTAGATGGGTTAGAGCTTCAAGTTCACGTCACAATTTAGATTGCAAATCTTAACATCAGGGTACAGCAAATTTTGTGTGTGTGTGTACATATGTGTATGCTTGAAGACAAAAGAGTTTCTTGTATCTGGCTGGCTACCAGTAACAAGACTTAGAGATGTGTGTGTCTGAAAGAAAACTTAAAAAATCAGTCTCATGTAAACTGTTCTACCCATGAGACTATCAAGCAGTCAGTAGCTCAGCTACAGGATGAACTTTAGCAAGAGGTGCTAAAAGTTTTAATCCCTGTAAAGTATTTTATTTCCTGTTCATGAACACTTGTAATAACAATTTGAGCATTATTTTAACAAGATGTATTCGCACTCCACCAAACCCAGGGAGAGGTGCATAAAAGAGGTTTGCTCTCAAAATGATAAATTGAGTCAAGTTATGAGGTTCCTTTTTACCTTAAAACCAAGATAATGTTATAGCACAAAATACTCAGTTGCCAGGTCCCAGCAAGGGCGTGCAACAAGAAGGCTAGCTGTGACTGTGGCCAAAGGAGGGATCATGACAGATGGGTTAGTGACCACCAGTGGGAATTAGTTTAAACACTGCCAACATAAGAGCTCCCTTCCATCTCTTTGGCTGACCCTTATTTCTTCCTCCATCTCTCTCTCCTAATCTCTCTCTCTCTCTTCCCCGTTCACATCCTTCTAGCAAGAACATCGAAGCACTGGCACCCCCACCTTGCTTTAGGGTGGCAAAATTCAATTTTACTGACACTGCTGAGAAAGCTTGAACCAATTCTAAATGGAAAAATGTTTTTGAAATAAGATTTAATAATAATTTATAATTGAATAATCTGAATTTGCCTGCAGTAAAGCCTGAAGGCAAAATCAAGCATTCAGAGATCATTCAGAAAGATTAGCCTTATCAAATACTTTCAAATTGTTTCTGTCTTTATGGAGACATTTAACAATAAAACAGGTCTTGGTTTCATTCAAAAAGATACGACTAGTTTCTACACACTTGTTCAAATTATACTATATTACATTTGTAAATTCAAGAAAGATGTGATAATGCTGTCATGGAATTTAAAACAGGAATTATCTCAGGTATCTTCAGGTAGTGAACCTATATTCTGTGTGTGATTCTCAGTCTAGAACAAACTCTGGTTTAATATCTGGAAAAAAAAAACCAACTTATAACAACAGCAAAAAATTAGTCTCTAGTTCTCAGCAGGAAAGGCACACCTGTAAGAAACCTCATTAGCCAAATTATTTTGAGTGGAATTGGCAGGGATCACATATTATCTCATCAGGACTGAGAGAACGAGGCATTTAGTATCAGAAGACTGCATCAAATGAAAATAGCCAATCTAGAGTCACTAGTTGTTGTGTCCTGGTGGCTTTATTTGTATTCAGGCATATAAGAGTGTCCACAAAGCAAGAGAGAAAATTACTTGGGGACAGAATGACAAGTAGCCCATGTCAGAACAGCAAGGCACAGAGGGCTCCTTTGTAGTCTCTCATTCCACATCTAAATCTGGATAAGCAGAATGCTGACTTTGTCTGACCTTACAGAAATCTCTCTCTTAAGACGCTTCTGCTGGAATAATCATTATTACTACATAGAATATTTGAAGCACCTGCTACATTTACACGCCTTGGCATAACCTGAAAACTGATATTTAAACTGTTGTAGATCACTTTATGGAAGAAAGATAATTGACATCAGTTATAGATAGAAAAGCTCCTACCTGCTGAACTTTGCCTATTGCCTGTGCATAAAGCCATCCATCCTCAGGGAACTCCAAGTACTGAGGAAGGAATCGATGCATCTTCTCTTCACCATGTCTGCCTTAGAGTCAGACTTGTCATCTGGTCTCTACATCAGAGTCCAAGGGAGAAGCACAAGGCCTCAGATCTCATCTTCCAGATTTCCAGTGCTCCCAGTTCCCAGGTCCAGTGTCTTTAAATTCAATGGCAGCTGGGGCACGCCAATTGTTGTCTACAACACAGTTCTACAAAGTACCTTTCTATCCAAAGTATCAAGTTTGGTGGTTGTTTTTTTGTTTGTTTGTTTGTTTTTTGTTTTTTGGTTTTTGGTTTTTTTGTTTTTGTTTTTGTTTGTTTGTTTTTGGTTTTGTTTTTTTTTTTTGTAAAGAAAATGTATTGTCATAGGCTAGTTCAAGACTTGATTCAACTCAAGAACTGTTGATTAGAATCGGCTAATTTGCACCATATTTCATTATTTCATAATTTTTATTCAATCTGCTTTGGAACATGATTATAAGGGAAAAAAAAGGCAGCATGTGAAGCACTCTGTGCCGTCATACTCATTACAGGAAAACTCTAGGTCATTCCAACTCCCATGGACAACTAGAGTGAATCAGTCAGACACTGCCCTCATTGAATATTTCAAGGAAAACACAAAGAGGTGGGTTTTTTGTGATTTTATGAAGCAACATGTTTAAATTAGTGGGACCCTAAGCTTTCTGTTTTGAAAAAATACAAAACCTATCCCCTGCCCCTGGAAAGCACAGCCTCTGTAATATAAGTAAGTAGTACAGATTACAGTCTCATTGTCTAGCCTTTTCCAACATTAACACTTCAATAAAATGAAGAAGCAGCCTCATCATTCCTTTTCCCTAGCCCCTATGACAAATTTAATGAATATAAAGCTAGTTTGTAATGAGTAATGTACTAATAAGGTGTGCTGTGCTGAACTCTTTTTAGTAGCCAATTCCCGTATGGATACAAATGTCTCCTTCTCTTAATAAATTCTTTCTGAAATATTACCTATTTGCATCCAAGCTTTATCAAGTTATAAACTAACCAATACAGAAAAATGGACAATTATAATAAAGTTCCAACTTAGTGAATCGCAGAGCTCTCCTCCCAGTCAGTTATACTGAAAAGTTAAAATGTCAGGGACAAGGAAAAGGATGGATGCCAAGCTCTGACAAAAGACTAAACACACAAGATGAATGCTCGCTATATTATATAGTGCTAATAGGTGTTATTAGTGATGAGAATTATGTAAAAATCTACACTTCCATGCATGTAGATTGTCCAGAAAAAAATATATTGGGATCAAAATTAAAATTTTCAAAGGAAAGGGAGGTACTGGAAAAGAAGAAGAGATACCGAAGATGGATATAATTGGCCTGCTTATTTGCATAATGTTTATTGCAGTCAAAAACATTTATCTGCGAATAATTTACATCAACTAATTTGAGACTAAAGTAAGATTTTTACTGGGTGTTTATTTTGTGTATTAAAGGCTAGTATTGTGTCCTGGATTAGACTCATTTTTTTATCCAAACTATGCACTCAAGCACAGCAGCAGGTTCTTGGAAGGTATTTTAATGATGACAATATTGTTAAATACCTAAAATAAAACTTTTTAAACTTTCCTTCAGTTCTTCATATGGTAAAACACTGACAAAAAGTATTATACTTCTCTGTATTGGAAGAAGAATACCATCCATTTGCTGACACCAGCTGGTACCTTAACTTTGTGAGGAAGGCTGGAGAGGGCCGCCTAACAAACCTGCATGGGTGACATGATGGTGTTTGCAGAAGGTTTTTTCTTCACAAGGAGAGCCAATTACATACAGTAAACCAAAAATTGCTTCCTTGTCAGAAATTATCCTCCACCCTTCTGCATTTGCCTTCGAATCTTTGTTTTCTCCACCTTCCTATTTGTTTTCTTTAATTCAGTGCCCACAGCAGTTCCTCCTGGAAGCAGCAAAAGCTATAATCTAGGACTGCTGCAAGCTCTCCTCCAGCAGAGGCCTATCCCTGCCAATAGCTGTCATCATTCAAGTGGCACTTGCTGGCAAGATAGCACGGAGTTGCAGCAATTTCTTCCCACTTTTTCATACCTCATATCCCCAGCTGTTCCAAGGGGGTGATCACCTTGCTGGTTTCATGAGGTCTAGAAAACACAGCAATAATTATTGTGCTGGCAGTGCTGAAGGCACCCAGCATCACTAAGGCAGGAATTGGAATGCAGCCCAACCAACATAGCAGAATCTACTAATTTGTTGCACTGAATATTCTGTTGTAAGAAATAATCATGAGCCTTGTGATAGACTATGAAAGGCAAATTACATTGCCTGAGCCAGAGCCTTCTACAGTGCCTAGCAAAAAAAAAAAACCAACAAAAAACCAAACAACAATCAAAAAACCAAAACAACAACGACAAATCCCAGAACCAAAACCAAACAAAAAACCACCTGACAATTTTAGGTTAGCTGCTTAAATCTAGCCTTTTAAATGCTCTGTCTTGTCAGTAAATTACCTCCTTGAATTTACAAAAAAACAATCTTCTATCCAATCATGACCTGTCAAAAAAAGAGGTGTTTATAATTGATTTTGACCGATTTTGTTTGTATTACACTAGGAGGGGAAGGCTAACAGTGTTCACTTTAATTTCATATCCCATGATACCTTATGCAAAATTGTAAAAAAATCTAACAGTTAACCTTTCTTCCCTTAAATGTATTAGTCAATGTTTTAAATGATGCATGTCTATGACTTTCGAATCCTTGCTAGACAGCAGCTTTTAACACAATTATATGAGGGTAACTACAGTGAACCAAAGTGAACTCCTATTATTAATGAAAAAATAGGAAAAAATAACATTTACATAACACCAAATTCCTGAGTGTTTCTTAGTGGTACAGGTGACCTCTCTAGAGAGTATTTTTAACTCAAGGAAAAGATAATCTGGTAATACTGTGCTTGCTGCTTCTCTGCTAAGGCAATAGCATACCTTTATGCAATGAATGCAGCACCTACTGGTTCCTGCTTTGTGCTGCATGGCACTGCTTTGACTGTGGCAATAGTTTACCCTGTGGTTTGCTTCTAGCCTGATGACATATTGACTGGAACTCCATTTACAGTGAAGATACGGGAAACTGCTGTACCCTGCAAATAATGCAGTTAGGTGAAAAAGGAACTTAGGTTAGTGAGAACTGCCTTCTTTCTAAGCAGGAAAAAGTAACCAAAGCAGAATCAACCTCTTTCACCCTTGCTGCTCTGTTACCTCAGCCAAGGAAAGAAAGGATCAATGCCCATTCAAGATGCCCTGTTATTGACAGGTAATTCTACATTGGAGAGAAGAAGGCATAGATAAAGCTTGTGCAAATCTGAGAATATAGGAGGAAAAAACAGGAGTCATCAAATTTTCCTGTAACATATCTCACCATACAAAGTAAATCATGGCAAAAATTAAAACTTTTGGGTAAAGACAGCTTTGTATTCTGGGAAACGAATCAAAGTGCCCCAGATTTCCTAGATTTCTGTTGAGAACTGAAAATGATTGTCAGCACCAATAATATTTTTAAAGGGATGTTCATGTCCTAGCTTTGTGAGAAGCTCAGGTAGGAACCACTCCTGCATAGCTGCCCTCCTCTAGATGGAGCTGTCTTCCCTGCTGTGGTGACTGCAAGTCTCTTCCTTCATCCTCTGCCTAGCATGTTTCATCCCACGCATGGCCGTAAAGCCCTCTGAGCTAAGCAAACAGACCTTCCTCGTGCAAGGATACTAGCTTAGAAAAGAAGCCACTGGCCCATCCCAGTCATAACTTCTATTTAGAAAGTAGAGGTGAGGTCCAATCTACCTAATCTAGGACTCAAACTTCTATCTACATTTTAGGTATTGAACCTCCACCAAATTTCTGGTGTACTGAATTGAAGTGTGTGTCACTTCAGAGGCAGATCCATTCTGACAAAGAGCAGATACCTAAGCAAGACAAAATGAATCTGATCCATCCATTTAACCTAAAAGAGCCATAATTATTACTAAATTAATCGATACATGTGATAGTCCAGGAATAGATTACTGGGCTCTATACTGTTTCAGGGACTGGCACAGATTCCCTATGGGATTCAGACAGAATCTTTTAGCTTTAAGGTAACACAGCTAGGCAGTGTTTAAATCCTGATCTCAAAATGGAGCCATGCAGAACTGTAGATTTCATTGACATTCTCTAATTATTAAGTTCCTAGCTTAGTTAAGTAATAGTGAATATTTTATTTTGTTAAATCTGTAATATGAAAGCTGTTCAAAGGCAAGGATTAACTTTCAGCATTATTATACACTGGACTTTCTCTTCCACTCTTGTAAAAGTGTGCCAGGAGTCAGAGGTGACAGCAACAAATGTCTTGTCAACAATCAGTGTGACGGAGTATAAATTTGCTCAAATGCTATTCGATCAGGTTCTTCTCTTCCTGTAGAGAAGATTACAATGAGGTTAGATTGGGGAAAAAAAATTGATGAATGTAATTTTTTGTGGCAGAGTTAACACTGTTTTTGCTAAAAGATTTTAAGAATCAGTGACCGAACCTTCCCAGTATAACTTCTTTCATAGAGCTTCAGCAAGAATGAACACTTGAAGGAAGTATGTTATAAGAGGAAGTTATGTGGGAAAGCGCTGAAATTTTATGTCTATCCAAATTTGCAAGGTAGACAGTATTAAAATTGCCAGAATATTGTTGCAAAGGATATTACAACAGTGAATGACTAGGCATCAAAATGGCAGATGAAATAAAGTCCTGATAAATGCAAAATTATGTACCTCCATGGGAAAGAATATTTACCATACACAGTGGATGATTCTAAATTAACAATCGCTACTCAGGAAATTATAAAATTATTCCAGAAAATTGCCATAAAATGTCAGCTTGATGACAAACAAACCCAAAATTTTAGAAATCATAAAGAAAGAGTGGGCAATGAAACAGAAAACTGCACCATCCAAGAGAGCACCACATTTGCAACAGTAGATACAGTAAAGCTGGAAAAGTACAAAGAAATATAACAGGGATTATCAGAACAGTGGAAGATTTCTACTAAGGACAAACTAAACCAATTAGGACTCTTGAAGTCAGTAAAGAGAGAGCTGTAGGGGAATATTAAAAACTCTTTAAAATCAAGGATTACATAAACTAAATACGAAAGGAACAAGTTTTATTACCTTTTCTAGCACTAGCCATAGAGGCAGTTGGCTGCAATGAAGTGAGAAAAACTGAAAAGAAAAAAAAGGAAATGTATTTTCATAGGAATAATAATGAAACTGGGAAATATATTTCCACAGGCTTTTGTGTTTTAGACAGAAAAAAATCAGATAATTTCATGGAAAATTAGTCCATTGATAGCAGATAAAAATGATGGTCTTGCTACAGCCTTTGGTTTAAGAAGTCTCATAATTACCAACTGCTGAACGCTGAGAAGGTAAATTGAAGGAATGACCATGCTCTACAGGGTCCTGCACTGTTCACTAGGCAACTGCAACTGGCTGCTGCTTGAGGCAAATTTCCATGCTTAGGTGATCTTCTGTTCTCATCTAATATGGCTTTTTTATCTTCCATTTGAAACAGCTTACAGGTTTGGGTTTGGTTGGTGGTGGTTTTTTTTTGTTTGTTTTTTTTCCCCCAATTTAAATTACAATGATATGACTGCAAATCACAAACCTTATTAAAGTTATGCCCATTGATGGCATATGAGAATATGTAGACTTATGTTAAAGTCACACAACATTACGCCTTCAGATACATGAAGTCTGAAGTGTTAAGATTTAAATTGGGTCAGGAACAAAACCAGTATGATCTAAAATCATATTGCGTGAACTTATTTATAAAATGACTCTTAAACATTATCATTTTGGAGACATCCCCTGTTTACATTTCAGGAACTCTGCAGGACAGTAATCTCTCTCACGTCCTGTAGAAAGCTGCTCTCTAGTGGCTAATGGGAAAGACCAAGAATTAGGAGAGTATAAAATGAAACAACTTCCTTTATTTACAAGTCCTTATCCATTTGTTTTCATTTTCAGCTTATTGCACACGTACACAACCGTGACGTTGAACAACACTAATCCAAAACTTTTGAATAACACTGTAAAAGGCTCCATTTACTTACACGTCAAGATACAGGGGGGCAAAGAGGGAGGCCAAAGCTGAGGAACAACTCATTTTATTTGTGGATAAAATGAGACTACAAGAAGTCTACCTCAAGTTTGGATTTATTAATCCTTTGTGATGGGTAACTTTTGTCTATCTTGGGATAGGTATTGCAGCACTGACCCTACTCAGCTATTCCTCTTCAATTGTTCACATCCTCTGTGGTCATTAGCAAGCCTACATAAATAATTAAATAAACTTGGAATTCTGTAGCTGTACCTTTTATCCAAAGACCCTTGTAAAAGGACATGAAACACCACTATCTTAATTTTAAAAATAAAGACTTGAAGAACAAGTAGGCTAGAGATCTACCAAAATTCACCCAGCTGAATACACCAGCATGGAGCTGACAGTGAAGTACGCAGTCTCTGCTTGCACTGAAGACTGTTAAGTGGCACTTTCCTTTTGTTATCAAGAACCTGAAGAGAGCCATCTAACCATTTCTACTAAACATCTGTTACTTATATTCTTAGCTGGCTCTAATAATGTATGCCATGAAAAAATTTAAGACTGTCAAGTACATGCACAATTAATTGATGGTGTTCCTGAAGCTTTAAAAGCATACAAAATATGAACAATTCCTTATTTTAATTAGCCCCTTCATATGAGCATAGCATGGCACCAAGAGGTGACACACCTGGTAGCTGCTACAGGATACACCCCCACACAATACTGTCACTGTAATGAGAACAAACTAGTCAGTGTAATTAGAAATTAAAAAATATCACTCAGATATGGCAGATTAGTGCCACATCACGCAAGCTGGAGCACAAGACAAAAAAGTCTTGCAGGCTTAAAGTGTAAAGTTTGAAGAGAAAATATATACTCTATGAAGTCTGGATAGGAAGGAAAGAATGGCACATGGAAGACTCCACTGCATGCTTCATGAGCCACCCACCAACCACTGAATGCTGGCCAGTAAAAAAGCTACACCTTATTAAGTTATAACAGGGAAGGTGAACTTGGCACAAGTGGAAAAGTGCAGCAGTTTTGGATACTGATGAATAGTTGTCTCTAAACAAAAGAAATTCAAGTTCTGCTTTGAAAAGAGCAGACATAACTGAAATAATGAACTGGGGGCAAGGCACACAAGACACTGCAGATAACCATCCTTTTAAGTCTTTCTATACAATTAATCTTAAACTTGAAGCTTTTCATATCTAAACTAGCTATCTATTTACTGTGGGCCAGAGAACATGAATGAACACAAACAGGTTGGATAAGGGAGTTTCCTAGGACTTTGCACAGTGTCCTTGAGATTCAGGTAGCTAAGAGTTCTATACTCCTTAACCTTGTAAAATTACATTATGCTACACAATACATATCTTCTTAGAAGAACAAAAACATTAAAATAAAAAAGGTTATTTTTAAGAGACCTCCAAATCACAATTACAGCACTTTCTTCTTGTTGTGAATCCACAAAGGGAAGAGATAACAGAAAACACAGTTGGCATCAGAAGTCTATAGAAAAACTGCATTATTGTAGCAATGATACAACAATTACATTGCCTTTGAAACCAGCAGTGCTATCAATGGCAAACAGGTAATGATTAAAAAAACCACAGATCTGGACACAGAAAGTACTAAGGTAGGGAATCAAACTTCTTTTCCTGCTATTTAAAGGCAGCAAACATGGATTGAAGCTGAACCAGGCTAACACTAAGCATTTGCAAAAAAGGTGACTTATGTGCATGTATAATATGGGTTTACAAATCCATGCTTATGACTGTTATGACCATTTGGTTAATTAATCTAGGCAATGGGAAATATAATTCTACTTGTATCTAGATATTATGACTACTATAACAGGCAAGCTATTAGTATCGTCTGAGGGATAACATCATCAGATATCTCAACATAATCAAAATAATATGAAACAATACACTACACTGTAGGAAAAAACTAATACTTTTTTTTTTTTTTTGCATAAATTCGTGAGATAGTGCTAAGACACAGAGAGATTTATGGTCTTATGGTATTCGTTAATGGGATATTTTCATTTTCAATGTGTTTCTTAACTTGTGCTGTTGCTCCATGTCACTGTGCTCCTTGTTCTGTCCTTCACTGGCAGAACTATGTAGAGTTGAGGAACCCCATCCTGTCCTTCCAGAGCGTGTTTTATGGGATATTGCCTAACACAACTTCGTGTGACTCTGCAATACTGCTAGAGCAACATTTTATCACTAAATCTGATTAAACGATTGTAATCCCATGCATGTATATAGCAGATTTTGTCAAAAAAAACAGAAGTCATATTAAACTGGTACTATTCACTTTCTGTATACTTTCTTCAGGAGAATTTTTATGAGAAATCCCCTCAAGTTTTGGTGATTAACTTTTTATTTATTTAACTTACCACTATAAATTAAGAAATATATCATTAGTGAACAAAATTAAAAGCCTCATAGTTATGAGAAGTATGAAGCCTAGCCATGAAAAAAGCTCAGATGAAAGAAGTTGTCTATAACTCATACTGTTTTCATTCTAGTACAGTTAATTAACTTACATTTTACTTGTAAACCTGTGCTGAGTACCCAGGCAGTGCGGGACCTGCCCTGTGCCAGACATGGCCAGTTCCAGTGGGCTCCAACTCACCCATCCTAGGGCAGGGCCGAGCCCCCCAGACAGGATGGCTGTGCCTCAGGGAAAGCGAGTGTAGGGATGGGCAGGACACTGCCCATGAGCAATTAATGAGGGGAAAATGGTGTGAGAAACAACCCTTTGAGCCCCAGGATGGAGGTGGGAGGGAGGAGGTGCTCCATGTGCCTGGACAGAGTTCCCCGCAGTCCCTGGAGAGGCCAGGCTGGAGCAGGGGAACAGCACGAGGCACGAGTGGGAAGAGGATGTGTTATGGGCTGATCCCAACCCCCTATTCCCCATCCCCTTGCACCAGTCAGGGTGGGGAGGTAGAGGAGTTGAGAATGACAAAGTGAAGTTGGGGCTGAGAAAAAAAGCCAGGCAGAGGGTAAAGTGTTTAGTTTTTGTTTCCCACCATCCAAATCCACTTTAATTGGCAATAAATTTATGTATTTTTTTTTTTCCCCAAATTGCATGTGTTTTCTCCTTGACAATAACTGGTGAGTGATCTCCTGCCTTTATCTTGGCCCATGAGCTTTTTCATCTAAGTTTTTTGCCCCTGTTCTGTTGAGGAAGGGGAGTGAGCACAACAGGGTGAGCACATGGCAGCTGACCAAGGTCAGCCCACCACATGGCTATGACAAACTTAAAAGCAGGACTAAAAGTACTAACTCTTAATGATTATGATTCTGATTAAAGATATCTTAGGATTTTTATAATGATTGACTATTCCTGCAGAAGTCTATAAAAACTGCAGCTGGTGGTTCAGCACCTCTGGGGCTCTCAATTTTCAAGAAAATCTTTGTTCAGAAATGGTTTATACCAGTTACATGTATACATAGCACAACAGCTTGTATTAGTAAAAGTAATTTCATTGACCAAAATTTCTTTGAAAGATAAATTCTGTGGCTTTTCAAAATTTGAGCCGTTTTACCAATCTACATGAAAAACATTTTTAAAATCAGGAACTATAGTGCTGCTGGAGCTGTAGTGAATCTGTTCTATCCTGACTTGCCTGACTTATTCTATGAAGCCTTCAATTATTTTGGTTGAGCTTGCCTTGTCTTGCTGGCCTTTATAGAAAACAGAAGGCACAAAAGATAACTGATGTTTCCCCATCTGTTTCCTTAATAAATGCCCTTTGCTACAAAGGACTGGTGTGCAGACAAGAAAATAGGACTCACTTATCAAACGATACACTCAGTGCCGCCAGAGATCCAAGCTGTGTTTTGATAAGGATTTCCTGGTTGATGCGACAAATTTCTGCCTGAATCTCAGAGGTATCCTAGGCATCTGGTGAAAATACTTCATCCAGATCATGAAAACAAATCACTTTTAATTAGTAAAGTCTCAAGCCCATCTCTCCCCACCCCCAGAAAAAAGCAAAACAAAACAAAATAAAAATCTCCAACTAAAATAAAATACCTCTGGCTCAGATATTTGGAAATGTGACGCCATGCTATTTCCTAAAGGCCCAAATGACAAGACTAAATAACAGAAAAAAAGCTAAAATCAAACCTGACTTGTATGTAAACATAAAACCTTCAATCTGCAATCAGAAAAAAATCCATAAGAGATTACTCCATTCGATGCTCACAAATTACTAGTCTGGTTTTGGATATATGTTTAAATGCAGCTGTATAAAATCATGAAATGTTTTCAAATACAGACAGCTAACAGCATTTTGTTCTGGTCAGGTATTTTATCACAGATAAAGCCCTGTATCTTTAAACATAAAGAAAGAATCTGGATGCAGCCTTTATTTAAACTTCCCTACTGTTACTAATTTCAACATGCTAGATCTTCCCAATGTAATTGGCCAAAAGTGCTTTTCATGCCAATGTTGTGATTGCAAAGTAGTCTATCTAGGATGCTGCACCCCCTGTACCTTGCATGGAGGACAGGTTCTGTTTGAATCTATCCCTTATCTTGTACCTGATTTTCTCCACAATACCCTATGTTACCACATAACACCAGCTCTTCATCTTTTTTACCTCAGACAAAGGAAATTCAGACAACAGGGTCTCAGACATGCTGCAGTCATAGGTGCACCAGTTACAAAAATAATTTCAAAAAATATTCACAATCAAGTTGAAAGAATCAATTTATCCTACTTCACTCAGAATAACCCAATTGTTCAGGTGCCATTTGTATGTCTTTTTTGCCACTGCCAGAGGCAGAACTTTGAGATAAATCAATGATCATTCCCACATGCCAAACCAAGAAACTGTCAATAGGGTGAAGTACCTTCCAGTTTAAATGCCTGCAGCACCTTCCCTACGTCTTAGTAAGGAGTGGGGGTCTCTGACTGGATTAGTCCTGATAGCCTGGGAAGGAAGCAATACATTTCCCAGAGAGCTATCACTCTGGAGAAAGCAGCAAGGAGAGAAAAGGGTTTATGGACTACAAAGCTCTTTGGCAAAAGGTCAAACTGTAGATGAGTATAATTCTTCAAGGAGAAAAGACAAGAAGAGATTGAAAATGTTACTTTACAAAGCAAAAGAAAAAGCAAACTCACAAACTGATGAAAGAGCTGAGATAAGAAATCTGTGGCATAACAATTAGACAATTTTATAGTGCTTTTCTTGACAGACTGAAGTTTCTGGATTTGAAATAGTTCTTTTGGAAAAAGATTTTCTGAATGGGTTTTAGAGATTACTTCTCTGGATACAGATCACTCTAACAACTTGCAGAACTGCAAGAGTGAGGATAATTGTAATTCTCATACAGTGGATATTATTGTCTCTGCTCTTCCTGAAAATGGATCGACAAAATTAACCTAACATCTGAAACGTGCACAGAAAAGAGCCTGTTGTCTTGCTCTTCTTGTGAAGACAAGAGGTTTTGTAACTTTTTTTCCCTTCACTGGGAAACAAAATACCTTACAGTGAAAAAAAGTATTAACACCTTGGAGTTACACATCATGAAAACAGTTTTCAATTCTGAATTCTTCCTGAGATCAACATACACAGGATTGTGTTTTTCTTTTGTATACACTTTGTATTATGTAAAAATGACAAGTTTTAATAATCTTTGTTGAAATAAGTTCATTGTGTAATTGTACTTTGCTACTTTGCTGTCAATGAACCTTTGGTAAGCCCTCAGCCAAGCATTTCAGAAATTGTCTTTCAACCATAAAATATCTCTCTCTCTCCTTTTTTTTCTTTTTCTTTTTTTTATTATAGGGTTGAAAAAGGGTAACCAAAACATGCCTATCTCAGAGTTTTCTAAAGCAGGTCTAACCCACATCTTTAGCAAGCACTGAAGATTAATTGAAACATCCTTGAAATCATTGCTGCATTGACACTCACAGCACAGATTTCTTTGTGACACGTCGCTACCTTGGTTTCAATATGACTTCTCTGACCCGAAGAAAAAGGATTGATATGTAGTCATTAAATCTGACCAACTGTAGTGATGGGCAGGCCATCTAAATCACTGTCCTTAAACCACCACTGTCACAATAGCCTTGATCCTTGTTCTGTCCTTTATGACCTTCTGATTGTCCAGCAATAAGTCCAGGTACTAATGTCAACCCACAGTCCTCAAAAACACTCTGTATCTCCCATCCCAGGGCTCCCAGCAATGACCTGAGGACAAGACAAGATTACTCTGTGGCAGTTCTGAGTCACATCAGCACTGAAAGGTGCATATGGAGGTACACTGTGGCCACCAAGCAGGTCAGAGAATAATTGAGAGCTATTAAATTCCCTTGCAGTCTTGCAGACTTGCCTTCAATGATGCCACTAATTCAGTGTCTTTCCTCTTTATCTAGCCATCACTTTGCACACTTAGAGTATTATTTTAGGGAAAATAATGTAATAGGAAAAATAATGTAAGCAACTAAGAAATATGGGAAATGCATATATGAAGTAAATGTGAGTTTTAGGTAGCATTGACCAAATCTGATACATTGCACTATATTTTATACATATAATCTACTCACAGAAGTTCCATTAGAAAACTGAAATTGCCACATGCACAAGTTTTCTTCTCTTTTTGAGTGTGTAATTTCAGTTTCTTTTTGAGAATGTAACTGTTGTGCAAGGAAGGATGATAATGCTTTAAAAACTATTAAAGTATGTCCAGCAGGATTTTTAAACCTGCCTTCTAGGGGCAAATACCTCTTGTTCAGAGTCCAGAAGGGATAAGCATTTGCAAAGCTATATCACTCCAATTTCATTCCTCCTCCCCTTCCGACTGTATATAAACTATCTCTGTGTCCATCTCTTTTCCCTCCATCAGCCTTTGCTTCCATTGTGAAGTTGTCTTCTTCTTTTTAATTTTTTTTTTCTCCTGCATGTTTTCTTTTTAATATGGTAAATTTCTCTAAGAGACTTTTCAAGAACCCTTTATGTAGACAGTTTTACGCTTTAGGAAGCAATACTTAGCAGATCAAGACAAGATATGCACCTCAAACAGAATTCAAAATTTCATGTGCAATGTTAATTTATATCCTTTAAAAGATGCTCTGTCATTTGAATGAGCTTGTTCTAAACCACTGGGATTATTATATTAATCTTAGATTTTTTGTTTTGCACTTTCCCTCCTCTTACCTCCTCAGTAACAAATTCAGAATACATTCCTGATTCTGTAAAAGTTCAATCTTAAACTTCATTTACCATCTACTCCAACAAGAAACCTAAATCAAACCAAGCTTTGCTGAGAAGAATGGCAGCTTGTGTTGTTGACCAATACTTAGTGATGTACACTTTACAATAAAATATTCAGTCAAACATAACCAAAACAGCAAAAAGCATACTGATTTTAAAAACTCATACTGGATGGAGTTTATTCTAGAACAGATGGTTGGAATAATGCCAGTGCCCTTAGTGAAGAACACTTATGCTTATAGACCATTCTGACATCCAGAGATCCCTGCTGCTTAAAAAACTGTACAAGAATGTAACACATAAAACAATGTCTCCATTTGCCAAACAAGATGTGATACAAATGACTTTCTAAAAGAAAATAGAGCACAGCAGCCTTAACATCAGGCTGAGGATATCGACCAAAGTTCCCAGATTTTTGCAGCACTTGTCACAGTACACCTTCACACAATTATAATTTTTTTTTTTTTTTTTTAATAAGGAAGACTTTGCTTAATATTCCAAGGATTTCAGAACAATAAAATTGGTATTCTTTTACTGCGTTTACACAGTTGTTTGAAGACTGTAGGAGCCAATGCAGCTTTCTCAAAACTGTGGGGTTGCCCTTGCATTGCTCTTTTACTTTCTCAGTGTGTAGTAGGAGAAAGTAAAATCTGTGGATTCAGAGATGTTGGAGGAGTTTCCAGGAAAAATGTTTAGGATGCCACTTTGCTGCCTTGGCAGCAAAGGCTAGGTTATTTTGCCTAAACCCAAACGTGGTCCCCAAACCAAGTACCAACAACTCCTTTTTCCAGCAGACTAGTTCTGAAGGTGGTTAAAGTCACCAGGTTGGCTTACCTTGTTTATTCATCTGCGCATGCTCAAAATTACCTCAAAAGGCATGGGAGATGACATTTCTTACCAAAGGCTCCATTATGGTTTAGAATCAAGCAACTAGACAGTATTTAAATTCCATTAAAATGGAGCTTATCACCAATTTAACACCTCAGTGGTTAAGCACTGATCCAGAAAGCAGCCAGCATTCACTCTAAGCCGCACACAGCCTTTGGCGTTCTCCAAAAGTGCATCACATGGAGCAGGGTAGTGTAAGAAATCCTTGTCAGGTGCATAACCAAAACACTCACACTAGGCTGGCTAAAGCATCCATACCAGCACTGTAGGGCTTCAGAGCCCTGTTGTAGAAAACTTTTTAAGAATTTTAGGTAGTCTGGCAGCTAGTCAGCTTTAGAGTATACAGACACTTGAGACAGACAGGGACAAAGTTTTGATGTACGGTGGAAGTTAATGTTGGGCTTCTAAAAGACTAGATTAGGTTTTCTCTAAATCGAAATGCATAATAGGAAAAAAAAAAAAAAGAAAAGAAGAAAAAGAAACTAAAACCAAACCAAACCAAGGCTTAAAGTGTCTACACTTTCTTGAATAAATTGCCCAGACAGCTGAATTTCTACTGTGACATATAATGACTTCCACAATGACCGCTGCAGAGCTAAGCAAATCCACGCCTCTCTCTTTACCTAGTCCTTTTCAGACTTACAAACCAGGTGCCCAAATCCCATGAAGTGTGTGGTCCTGTGTGAGAGTTCAGGGTGCACAAACTACAGCATTTCAGCCACTTATAGTAAAAAAAACAACCCAGGAATAATAAGATAACTGGATTTGGAGGCAGCCCTCACCTCAAGATATAACAGCCCAATGACTGTTAATCACTAACCCAGGAAATTGGACACTTGAAGATGAGACAGAAAAGGTGGAAAGAACATGCTTTTATCCCTGCCATGTAAAGGATTTGATTTCTAATACAGGGCAGGTAGATAATCATATGGCTTCCATAAAAAGAATAAAGTTTTAGGTCCTCACTGACAGAGGGTGTGTCTTCATAACTATAACTTTGAGTGTCTTTTTCCTTGTTCACTCTTCCTTCATAAATCTTGTATTCTTGGCTTTTTGGTGTAAGGAAGACAGAAAAACTTGAGAAAATATGAAGAAAAACAGGGAAAAAAAAGTTATGGAGCGAAGAGAACAAGAAAAATGAGCTAAAGGTGAAAAGCTTAAATTTATAATCCACAAAAAGAAAAATCATGATTGCAGTCTATAAATACATTCAAGCTAACAATATAAGAGTATGGGTATGTGAACACAGGAAGAAGAAGTAACAGCCTGTTGTTAGGAAAGAAAAATTTAAGCAGAACATAAAACAATACTAATGTCTTCCCAATAACAAGAATACTGTGAAAAAGAAATGCATTCCTCAAGGAAAATAGGCATGACAAAAAATTTGTACATGTTCAGCAACTTTTCAAACCCTTCACTAGCAAACTACTAGCAACGTTATCAAATGGAATAAAAGTGGCTTTTGAAGAATGACCATAATTAGTTAACTATTTGTGCGATAAAAGAACTCATATGGTGCTAGAGTTGAGGATTTATGCAGTTATGCATAAAAAAAGAAAAAAAAAAAAAGAATTACAGCACCTTAATCTTAGCCACACTGTATCTAATAAAAATGCATACGGAAAAATAGAAAAGATTATTAGGATATTTTAATAAGGAACAGAGGAGTTTTAAATACAAACCAAGGCATGAAATATAAAAAATAAAAACGTATTTCATAATAATTAAATCCATAAAAAAATTCTAAATACTAACATTAAAAAATAAGGATCTAGTGAAATCAATAAATTAACACACAATTATTATTGTTTATTTTTTTCCAAACTGATGTTATTACATATTGATGGAAGAAAATGAGTCTTATGTCTAAAATAAGACATGAATATGCATACATAGACAGACAGACAGTTAAATACTGAAGAAAGCTTGATAAGAAATTTAATGTGACGTTAAAAATGCACATAAATTATTTATAATTTATTATTAGACTATACATTAGTAAAACAGAAAAACTGAAGCCATGAAAACATATATGATTATACTGAACCTCGGTTAAGGATATGTTTTCTGATTGTCTTAATTGTGCAAGTCTAAACGTGGAACTGAACCACTGAGCAGTATGATTGTATTTTGATTTACAAATTGCTCTTATTCTATTCCATGTGAGAAAAAATAATTTCAAAGGTAAAACAGTAAGACAGTATTTCAGACCTACTTGGTATTTTAGACATACTCTATGAGAACAAGTTCCATGTTCTGTAAGATTTATCTTTTAAGCCCTAAAACGATAATTACATTTAAATTACTCTCCAATTCCATTGCATTAACATAATTGTGTGTCAACTAACAAGATGTACTTATTAAATGGAGAATTTCTGGCCCATTTACACATGTAATAACATGTTATTGTTAAATTTATTGTACACCTAACAATACTTTGCCTAGCAACTCGGTCTCACTGAAAATGGTGTCACTAAATAACAGCAGCTCTGTTTCCTGTTGACCTCAACAAACTCCTCAGTGCTCTGTAAAGAATATAAAACTTGCTGCTGCACTCCTTTAGAGAAAAGCATATACTTTAAACAGAAGTCTAGAGTAAGCATTGTCTTAAAAATGCAACATTCTCTTCAAGCTAGTTAGGAATATTGCCTTTGCAACAGGTGCAGTAAAAGAAAGAGTTAGCTTTTGCTTTAATTTTGTGTCAGATTAGTAATTCACAAAGACATCTGGAGAATTAAACTAGGCAATTTCAGTAGTTAGGTGCTGAACCCAGGAAAAAAAATTTTCTTCTTCCCCCTGCTACTATAAGCAAAAGTTCACAATTAATTTATTTCCGCTTTCAAAACTGGACCTTCAAAGTGAGAATTTAATCATCCTAGTGCAAACTGTTAACTTGGTTAATCTATACAATTACATATATATATATAAATACCAATTCTAAAACCTTCAGCCAAAGGTTTTGTGTGAATTCAGAAGTGTCTGATGATAAGAAATATTATTAGGTTACCACTTGCTTGCTTTTCCATCCCAGTGCAGAATTGCTCCCAACAGTATTAATGTTTCTGAAAGCTTAAATGTACGTATGGAGTGCTTGTCTTCTGTGAAACACTGTTAAGTCTAAAAGGTTCTGTGAATGTTGAATGGTCTGCTTGCAAGTTGTCTCTTGCAAAACTCTATGTTTACCTAAAAGACAATAAATCCAAAAGTCTACAGTCCTGGTATATTATATTGTTTAAATACTGATTTCTCTGTGAGAGCAAACATACATATTTCTGATGTGACAGTCTGGAGATTTTTCTGCTCTACTCCCAAAGCAACACTGACTCTGTACATTCAGAAAAGTCTTAGAAGACACCTTGCTTTTATTTGCAAGTAAAGTTTCTCACAGAAAATTGAATGTACTCATTTTTCATGACAAGTTTGTCTATTTTTTGGGTTCGTACCAAAAAATGAAAGAAAACACTTCTCTAGTTCTATATTTTTCTCAAAAGTTCTTGGATATATGCTACAAGTTTCCAGAAACTGCTAGTTTCTTTGAGTCAAATATTCAATCAGAATGAATATTCAACAGAATATTCAACCAGAAAATTAAATCTCCCATTAACAATCTAAGGGTATGCACAATTTACGGGCGAGCGGTTGTTGTAATTAAAAGAAAAAAGTGAAATAGAAAGTGACTTAAATCTGAAAACAGCTACTGAACATTTGCACTAGCTACTTTGCTAATCTATGCATTCAAGAAGGGCAGCCACACTGTGTGCAGACCTGGAGATGCCATACCAGAGTGAAGAACAGCAGAAGGGCTGGCACTCCAGGAAGCAGAGAGGGGAAAAACTGCTTATTAAGTCTCATCCTTTCACTGTCAGTTTGTTCCCTAGAGTATTTTTCTTCAGTAGTATGTTGAATCTGGTTTTAGAGGCCCCAAGAGATGAGGTTACCGTCACTTTTCCTAAAGAGCTATCTCTAAATCAAAAGGAAGAGATGAATTTTATTATTTTTGATAGTGTATACCAGTGCTCTTACAGTAATGTTATCACTATGCACCACATTAAAAATAATAACGGGAAAGAAAAATGGAATGCTTTCAGATACTTATACCATGTTTCCCTTTGGTTATGAAAGGAACATTGTAAGAATTTATGGCTCACTATCTTTAATACAGTGCTAGTTCAGGTAACTTATTTTGTGAAGTAAATATGTCTTATCTTCAAAGCAGTTAGTTTCTTACTTTTCTATTTCTGATAGCTTTAAACACAAACCTGTCATGGTTAGAAATCTATTAATTTTCAGGTTGAAATAATTAACTGACAGTTTGTATTCAACTAGTTCTCTTAGTAAAACTAATTCCTAACTTTGTAATTTTCTACTTTCTTTTATTTATTTTTTTGTGGATTTATAGGAAACAATCAGGTATGCTTTCAGCTTTAGGTTATTTTCAGCTTCGGGTTTTTTTCAGCTTCTTGGTATCTTCTATTTTGTTACCTTTTTCCCCTTATTGATTCTTTTGGGATGCTTTCATCCCAAAAGTTACACTGTGAATTCATTTTTTTCTTAGATTTAGTAACCTCAATTTTACAAAGCTTTTCGGAGGAGGACTTAATACTCCCTTGAACAATGACATAAGCATTTTTTAATTTTCAGAACCAACCGCTCAACTAAATTTGCTTTATTCTCGTCTGAGTGGTTTTGAAGATTCAGTCATCTAATACACCCAATTTTTTTCCCCCTTCATCTACTGAATATCTCCTACTGTAAAAATTTGTAACAGTCTCTAAATATATTACTATCCATTGCATTGATGAATTTAATTCTATGTTCCCATTTTTGTTATTTAACCCTTCACATTTTTAAAATTATTTCTTTTTCCTATGCCAGTTTTTTTTTCTTTTTTAATTGACCATATGTACCGTAGACAAAACCAATGACATACTTTTACCTTTTAGGCCAAGGTCATTAAGGAAAATACTAAACGAGAACATAACAAAAATGCTAAAAATCACCTGCAATAACCCCCTTCCCCTTCCATTTATCTTATCTGTTTTAATATCACACATTTTCTCTCCTTTAGTCATTTCCTTGCAAGGCATTAAAATTCTTGTAAGAATCCTATTTTTAATTTACTCTTTGGCACTGAATCAAATATTTAACTGAAGTCCAAACAGATGAGTTTTACTGCACGTCATCTGCCTAGAAAATTAGTTATCAAAGAAAAATTGCAGTTAAAAACATGTGTTTTGTCCTATTTCTGATTGCCTTCATACATTTCATTATAATTGCCATCGAAATTTGTTCTCAAACTTTGCATGTTATAAGAGCCAGATGAATCCACTATAACAAATCTCTAAATTCAATCATTTAAAAATTAAGCAGGGCAAAACCCCCGCTAAATTTAAAGTGTAGGCTTTTAGCATTGTTTTCTGAGTATATGGTAGCTGCTGGGAAAGGTTGACTAAGGATAGGTTAATTGAATATATCTGTGGTTTGAAACAGTTTTTTTTTTCAAAATTCTGGAATGAAGACTTTCTAATCTCCCCCATCTGGATCACACTGAATTTTTTTAAGCTTTTTTTCCTCTGTGAAACCGTAAGTCACATTTCCATGTCCTCACTTTCATTATTTTCTCCATATTAAACCCCTTTGCCTTTATGGAAAGCTTTGACAAGATTTTTAATTTAGAATCTGGGGCAAAAAACAGCCATTTTTAACATCTGTCTAATCCTAGAATAAAAACCATTTTTCTTCCTTTTTTATTCTTAATTTTGCATGGCTAAAGATCTTTTGTTTTGATTACCTTTTGTATGCTGTAGCTTGGCTTGATATTTGACAATTTTCACACTCCTAGTGTGTGCCAAGTTCTAATATGTAGCTTTCATACTGACAAGTGAAAAAAAAAAACCTGTCTGCTTACGATCATTAAAAAAAAAAAAAAAGGAAGGAATAAAAAAGGAAGAGCTCTTTATTTATTCCTTGTTAACTTAATTTATTCCTAATGAAATATTTTCTCTTAAGTATCTTTTGCATTCATGCTTAAGGAAATTCTAACTCTTCTTAATTTTTAAATTCTGGAACTGTTTAGTCCACTCAGTTTTACTAGACAGTCTACATGATTATTCACATTTCCTCTTCTAAAATTAAGTACATTGTATATATTCTTTACATAATCCAGCAAACTGATCCATTTCAGGAACACTCACAGGCAAGGTTGTTTTAAAGCAAAAGGTTTTATACAATGACT
Organism: Cnemophilus loriae; assembly: GCA_013397755.1. Lineage (NCBI taxonomy): Eukaryota > Metazoa > Chordata > Aves > Passeriformes > Corvidae > Cnemophilus > Cnemophilus loriae. The sequence goes on from VZTF01001716.1 coordinate 2,617,628, forward strand.
GGTCAATGTAAGATACAAAGTACTCTTTTGTTGGTAAATTGATTATGTGGTGTAAAAATACATAAGACCTACTATAATTTACCTCAGTTGTTCTTTAATCAGGCAACCTCAAATATTCCAAAGGAAATTTATTCTTGTAATACTAATAAAACAATATTGCACCAAACCTGTTACAACTTAACACTGGCAATCTGTAACAACTCTCAAATTAGAGGTCTGAGTCTTTTCCACAATTCTGTTGCATATCTTGACCTACAGATATTCAATTTTTAATGATCACTGGCCTTTTTTCTATTACCCCAGCACTTTGTAAACAGTCCTGCTTTAGTACACTTGCATTTACATATCTTCTTACTAACTATTTTTTACAGTTTTTGGATGCCTTCTCTCTGCTAAATATGTTTTCATTTCCTGTCAATTTTAGTTATCTACAAATTTCATTTTCATGTCATTTAGTTCTTTGAAATCATTAATTAGGATGTTAAACCAGAGAGCACTCTGCAAAAACCTAAGTACTTATTTAGCTTTAACCTTGCACATTCTCACTGCATTATATCTTACATATTTTGTGTCTTTTCACCTGCACATGCCTATATAAAAAGTATAAAAGTCTCTGTCATCTGAAGTTTCAACCACAGTACCCAGTGAGTTGGTGAGGGGCATCCATTTCACTCCATCCCACTTGTCTTTTCCTTCACTGTTGGCTCAAGTACCAGCCTCAGTTTTCAAGACCATTTCTCTCTCATCAGCCACAAAGACTGAGTTCTGCCACTGATTAGCTCATGATCCAAGTTTTCATCCAGTTACCATGTTTAAAAAAATCTGTTTCTCTTCTCTCTGTTTTGCTTTTCAGATTTTGGAAGATTTCCTTGTAAACACAGGCAGAACTACCTCATTATTCTCCTTCATGCCCTTTTATATTTTTTTTTTTTTCTTGAAGCCATCACAAAGTTAGATTGTTAACATGCTACCTATCATGCTCATGACCTTTGCCTCTTCTTTCATCTCTGATGGGGCAGTTTCCTGACATGATCAGACCTTTAAGGCACCAAATGTAATTTTTTTTTTTGGTATTCACACATAGAGTCCTAAGCCATGACTGAGTTTTCTACAAAATATTAAAAACAATAAACAAACAAACCCAGCAAAATAGACACATACACGCACACAAGAAACCCTATGAGTTTCTTTCATCCTGATTTTTATTGCTATTGTATCTCTTAAGTGTTATAGCTAGTAGTTAACCAGCCTAATTGTATTCCTATTCCAGCCAATAAGAAGCATTGCTATGTGTTTTTTCCAGTGAACAGACACTATGTCCAATCTTTTGCTTTCATAAAAACCTAAATTACAGAAAATTATCATATGACTTAGCATGGTAATCATGGACTGCAAATAGCAAATACTGGAGGCACTGTGCACAGGAGAAGATCTCGTAAGTGATGGGCAGGATGATATTCTGCAGCATATAACGAGTGTCAGAATGACTGGCAGCCAAATACAACTCCAGAACAGCTGAGTTCTGTTTGGAATTCCTCACAAACTGATAAACAGTGATGCTTCTGTAGATAATTTGCCAGAAAGAGAAACTTTGCCCTCACCATGTGAATCTTCTCACTGAGAATATTTTTCATGGTATTTCTGTGAATAGCCCTTTTTACCCATAGAGAGTGCGAGTTAGAGGTGAAACAATGGGAAAACTCTGTACCTTATCACAACCTGACAAATTTTAAGTTTCATGGCATTGACTGCTATGATGCAAAATCTACAATTTCTGAAGGAAATTTCTGAAGGAACTGATTATATAGCTATCACATTAAACACACAGTATTTAAAAAACTAAGTTTTGCATGGTGCATTTAGCTAAGCCAGTGATAGATAAGCAAGATAAATTTCAATGCAGCCAGTGATTCAAAATTGCTTGTCTTGAAAACATAAATAGCAGTGCAACTCCTGGATGAATAGCTGGCAACACTGGGTCCAGAAGATTGCTATTTACCCCCAAATGACCCACTCAAATTACGTTTGGTTCAAATTCATAGATAATAATGGTCTCAAACTAACACTGACCTTTTTCAGGTACAGAGACAATTTTCTAGGACTAATGAAACCAAGGGAAGATTTTCTGAGTATTCTGTCAACTTTTCTGCCCCCTTCCATTATGGGCACACTGGAGCTTAGTCAATAAACCGTGATAAGAAGACCAACTCCTTACTGGTTATTTGGCTTAGTAGTCTGAAGAGCGTAATGCAAACATCCCTATCCACAGGGCGCTCAAGGGAATCTAGTAATCCAACAATCACCATTTCTGACATTTCTTACTCTCTTGTTATCTTTACCTCCCTATTCGACCAATACTGAGTTTCAATGTAAAGTCAGTTGCAGATTCTGGGAAAAGAAGAAAAGAAGGCCCCTAGGTTTTTAACCTGTCGAAAAGAAGGACTTAAGAACCTCCTATATATGAACAGTCTTCTAATAATTTCTAATCTTTTTTCATAGCTCATACATGTAGATGCACTTCATCCATTTTTTTCTAGATATGATTCTAAATTTAGAAGAAATACAGAACTAAATTCATCATGAGACAGTAAAAAATAATCTAACAATAAAATGTGCAGCCTTCTTGATTTGAAAACATTTTTCTTCACATGTCCTCATTTCTTTATTTTTCTTCCGAGCATAAAAAGAAGACACTGAAATAATGGAAAGATCAGTTACTACATTTCTGACTAAATCACCTGGTTCTTGAATTACACAACTACATAGTCATACTGTCCCCTGAAGCACAGGAAGTTTTCTGCTTTAGATTATTTAACCTTTTTTTTTTCCCCTTCAAACTGTCCCTTCACATCATTTTAGCAAAGATTTTGATATTTAAACAGGCCTCTTTTTTCTTTCTCTGTACACACAGGGATTCTCACTGATTCGTGTCAGATTATATTTTGTATTCTTGCAGTCAGTAGAATTTTACAGATGTCAAAATTGTTCTGGAAAGGTAGAAAAGCTGGTACTTCTGCTTCGAACATGAAAAGGCCTCATAAGCCAAGAAAACTCCGTAATTCACAGAAGGACATATGCTGCAGAGGCCGAGTGATGGGTGAGTATATGGTGGAGAAATCAGGATGTAGGAGGATTTCGACAGTTGGGAGAAAGGGAGAGGATGCCAGGTCCTCTCTCCTACTGCTGCTGCAGCCACACAGCACAGTGAGGAGCACCAGAGAAGCTGGTGTACAATAAACGCTGTTTCTCACAACCATGCCATATTCAGGAGGCTTTTCTGAGAAACCCAAAGGCTTTTTCCTCTGGTTGTCCGTCCACTCCCTGACTTTAAGACACCAAACTGCATGGCCCTAGGTGTTAAATATGAGCAAAATTATTGCCTTCTTTGAAATCAAGAGACATACTTGTAAGTCTCAGCCTCGTAAATTCCCACACCCCACAGAAGCAGAATACCTGATGGCAATCGAGGCTGTAAGCTTTTAGCTCATAGCTCGGACATTCTGAATCTTCAAAAAAAAACATATTAAAAAAAAAAAAAAAAAGTTGAATCTTCCACAACATTAGAATAAAGGTGCCTGTAAGTGTATCTCTGTTAAAACTGAATAAACATAGAGTATCCTTTCAGCTTGAAGAGATGTATTTAAAAATCCTCCCTCTCAGTCCCCAGACAATTGATGCTGCCAATTATAGGACTACTTCTTTAACATCAAGTGATGAAAGTACATCCCTACTAGCAAAGCAGAATGAATCAGAGCTTACAGTAGCTACTACAGAGCTGTCAGAACTAGTAAGCTCCCAAACCTCTATCCTGGCCTACAGCCCCACTATCACAAAAGCCAGAGTCAAAACATAATTTCACCCAGTTTTCTTTAATTAAGAGATGTCTAATCCTTTTTTTGCTGAATTTTCAAAGACATCATTTCAAACAATAGTGTTTGGATCATTCAGGAACTTACTCACATTGGGTTTCTTCTGTTTTCAAAAAGGTGAAGATTGCTTTAAATACTTCAAAATATTCTGACTGACAGAGACACATGCAAAGTTGAATAATCTTATTTTCTTGGTATATCTGAGGTAAGATTCTCTAAAGCTCATGCCTGCATGCTTTTGTCTTACATTCCTGTTCTATTCTTTATTAACTACTACTATCTTCTAAATCTCTTTGTTTTAGATCTACTGTACAAATTTCCCTAGCATTGTCATCCCTTCCTTGCAAAGTGCACTTACATTTGACCACAGAAGCAAGCACACCAACTACAGTTTAAATCCCATCCTGATTAGGTCTTATACATAGTGTTTTTTAAGTAACACTTACTTGCTTTTATTAATTATGAAGATCTTTGCGTCATGGTGAGCTTAATCCCCATCTCAGAGACTCCTCAGAAAAGGAGTGTCAAAATGGAATTCGGTATACCCAGGAAAGATATTTGACTATAGCTTAGGACTGTAAATCATACCAAGAAAACATATTTAAATAGAATATAAACCAGTGTTCTTTATTTTTAAAAGAATACATACCATTCTTTATTTGGAGTTACTACAGACAAAGGGTATACATCAGCAGGCATAAATGTCTCATGGTCTCACTGAAATCAAGGCATTTGTCCTCATCTTCTTTTTAGTTATTTATTTTTCATGACATCTTTCACCTTTTTGAAGTGAAGAGCTGAACTGCACGGATAATCTCTTTATTAGTGTATCTACTAAAGTACAAACTGAACAAGCACAAGCTATAAAATGGTCCATAAGAGAACATGTGTCATTAGAATATAATAGGTTGAACTGCTGGAGTTCTGCACAGAGTATTTGCTGAGTTCAGCAGAGGAGAAGGAGAACATGGGTTGATCAGTTCCTCTCACATGAGCCATCGTTAACGGCAAAGCATGGGAAACATGGATGAATGCAAGGTGTTAATTCTGCTGGGTGGCACGCAAAGAACACTTTAAAACAAAGCGACTACGTTCAAGACAATGCATTTCAAGGAATTTCTTTATCATCTGGGAGGTCTTTTTTACCAAATAATTTAAATAAATTGCCCATTCCGCTATAAGCAGTATGGAAAGGTCCCAGGTCGGGAAGAAAGTATTGCCCCTTTCTGACTAATAAGGATGCAGTTTAAAGGGTATCTGCTTGAGGTTACTTGTGCTGCTATTCGTCCGATGTTTATTAGAGTAAGCAATCACTCAGGTATTTAGCACTAAAAAGGAAAGATTTATTGCAAACACTAACCAAGCTTTGTTTTTGATATTAAGTATCAGAAAATAGTTCTTTTGCTAATATTTTTTTTTTGAAACATGTATATTAGCTCATTCCTCACAGTATTTGTGGTAACAACTTTCTCATTCTCAACTTACATCACTATTTGTTTCCGGCAGCTTGGCCATTAGCAAGAAAAAGAAAAAAAAAAAGAGAGTTGTCCTGTTGATTTGGCAACTGCACACATGCTTTGAAGCATAAAGGCCATAAGCTGCCCTGACTAATCTGCAACAGCTCAGCTTCTTTCCCTGCCTCATCAACACCATGGCACTAAAATGACATGTCCTATTAGAGACCTATTCAAGCTTGAATTAAACAGGATCTTCCATGACCTAATGGCTTTTGGATGACGTCCTAGAGCTCCTGTTCTCAAACACAGAGATGTTTGGGTATTTTGGTAAAGAACTATCAGATCTATCAAGTGACTGAAGAACTGATGCAAAAGCAATACAATTAAGAATTGCTTGACCTACTGTAATACATACCATAAGTACAAGGTCACCTTTTAAGCACACATGCTGTCATGGTTTAACCTCAGCCAGCAACCAAACCCCACATAGCCATTCACTCACTCCCCCACCAGCAGGATGTGCAATAGAATCAGAAGGGTAAAAGAAAAAAACTGTGCACTGAGATAAAGCCAGTTTAATAGGGAAAGCAAAAGACGCACACACAACCAAAGTAAAACAAGGATTTAATTCACTGCTTCCCATGGGCAGGTAGAGGTGAATCCATCTCCAGGAGAGCAGGGCCCCATCACCTGTAATGGTTACTTGGAAGACAAATGCCATCACTCCAAATGTCCCTCCCTTTCTCCTTTTCCCCACACTTTACACACTGAGTATGATGTCATATGGTCTGGAATATCCCTTTGGTCAGTTCAGGTCACCTGTCCTGTCTGTGTCTCCTCTCAACCTCCAGTGCACCTCCAACTTCCCTTGCCAGCCATGGCAGTATGAGAAGCAGAAAAGGCTGTGGCTCTGTGCAAGCCCTGCTCAGCAATAACAAAAACATCTCTGTATTATCAACCCTGTGTTCAGCACAAATCCAAATACAGCCCCATACCAACCACTGTGAAGAAAACTAATTCTGCCCCAGCCAAAACTAGCACACATGCAAAGAAACGCTGTGACCATCAAGCTGTGCCAGGATGTTACATGCTGCCTACAGCTGAACTGGATTAAAAGGATACAGGCCCAAATGCCCTTTGTCACAAACACAGCACAGCATAGATTTGTAGATCCAAGTTTATAAGTTGTTGTTCTTAAATTGGCCAGAACAACCCAGTTCAATGTGGCCTTAGTGTTAATGCTGTCTCTTCCTAGATAGAAATGAGTTAGAGAGCAACAACCTACGTTGTTATGCTGTCAGATATAAAAGCATGCAAGCTTCTGGAAAGCAGCGAGATGTAGGGTCAAGAATTATCCCGCATCCAGATATAGCTGCTAAAATCAGGAAAAACAAGACTGACTTTTTGACTTAACACCTTTCAGTGAGGTTGATGCAATGACTTGTGATGGGGTGATAAAGAATTCCAGGGCAGTTCTGACCTTCCACAGGTTTGGTAATATAATGGATCCTTTCTGTCATGACTTTAACAACAGTTGTACTGATATATCACAAACTCAAAAAGACAAACTAAAATCAAATAGATAAAAAATCACTCTGTAAAATCAAATATACTTGTATCGATGTGCTAGGGAAAGAACAATAGAGAAACAATACTTTGAATAAAATAAAATCAAAGAGATAAAAAATAAATATTTGATCCTTATTTCCTATCCAAAATGGAAATGTTTAGCAGAATATTACCTTGAGAGCTTAATTGTGCTTAATGCAGCAAAAGCACTTAAAGATTACAAGGAAAACATACATCAAGGCTTTCACAATTTGAAGCATCAGGTCTTTAGGGAAATCCCACTGCCTATTGTCTGGCTACTCAGGACAAAATTATTATCCTTCAGCTACATTTTTCCAATAAAAAAATTCCTTGTAGCCTAAGGGAAGCACACGGATCTGTAAACCAGAAGAATGCATTCTCTTCCTACCTATCCTGGAAGCTGTTTATACTTCCATGAAGAGGTTTGTTGAGGGTAAGATGCTATTTAAAAGGCTGATCACCATTGCCTCATATTAGTACTAGCTGGTGGTGTTGCATGAGGAAACTAATACCCAGTCTGAACTGAAAATTTACAGAATTCTCAACTCTGCTGAATGTGACCTCAATCCAGGAGTCTCATGCAGTGCCTCATACAGCAAATGTATGAAGTGTGTATGGGGTTTCTATCAGACTACTTGGTATTATTTCTTACCTTGCTAGGATTTATGCCATTATTATGAAATTAAAGTAGCCTTTACTTTGACTGACAGAAATTTGCAATGATAAATAGTTTTTAACTTATGGACCTGTATACAGATTTCCTTGGATTATACATAAAATAGTTCAGATTCATAGACTTTTTAAAAATTATTTTTGCAGCCTAGCTCATTTTTCAAGCTAAGGAAATATTCTAAATAAAATATAATATGTTAGAAACTGTAAAAAAAAAAAAGTTAGTTTAGCTCTACACAAGCACTTATGGTAACTGGTCATTTTGACAAGCAATATTTCACTTCAGGGAGCAAACAGGAAAGACTCACCTGGGAAAAGTAGCTAGTAATAGCTGAATGAGAGTTTTGGGATGGTTGAATTTCCTCAAAACTTTACTCAAGGTAATTTGAAATAACTACTTATGCATGATGAGGAGAAACTGCTGTAGAATTTCCTGCTCTCTTTCATTTTATGGCTTAAGGTACAGACTGGCAGCAGAAACATGACCTGTTTGGGTGCCCAAACACGGATTTAGCCTCAAGATGCTTGACAAGGGAAACTACTTCTAGAAGAATGGGGTGAGAAGGGGAATAACGGCACATTGGTGAGGCAGAAATGATGCCAACTCCCACAGTAATTCCATAATATGTTATCTGCCATAAAAATATGCTAGCTTAAAACTCATAAAACACCCATCCCTTTTTTAAAAAATTAGTCTGATAAAATAAGCCATACCCTGAAAAGTTCTGGCAAACTTTAATACCACTGGTATTAGACATGATACTTGTTTAGAATCATCTATTCATCATTTGTGTGTGTTCTGTCTCTATGAAAACTATGCCTTACTTGCTTAACTGGTCTAGGGTAAATCAGAGTAGTATGGGATTTTTGTGCATTCAGTAAGTCAATGGCAAAATCTCTTTATTAAGACTTGCAATTTGAAAAAAACCAAAAACACATTATGTCATCCAGTCACCTTCAGCAAAAATTAATATAATGTGTGGGAGTATTTTAAGGCGTATTATACAGAGTGCATGCTACAATTTAGACAGACTGAATAACATGGCTTAGAATATTTGTGAAACTTTTTTAACTCTAAAATTTTTGAATACATAATTTAATAAACCTTTATGTTCAGCTTAAAAAGAAATGGCATAGTACATACTTGGGAAGTGCAATTTGGGATCTCTAAAAGTTCAGCAATTCCTTCATGGCAATGAAGGTTTTTATAATGATTCTTGCTGCTGAGGCTTACTGGACAGGGTTGGGCTTTTTTTTTTTTTTTTTCCCATTCTGCAGTACAAAGGACTGATTAACTTGAAATAAAAAGCATGGACATTTAATCCACTGAAAGTAACAGCATGAATGTTCTTAATCCATCCATTCATTTTATCCGGTAATTTTACGAGCAGTTCTTTGTACAGCAGTGCATCTTGCAGGAGCTGTAAGCCATTTTTACACTTTGTTTATGTAACACAGGAGATGTGATTTGAGGATATAACAATTCAGAGAATCTCTCTATATTCAAGCAGAATTCTAACTGAGGGTATGAAGTTGCTGCATCATTAAATGGCTTAGAGTATATGATATCAAGGCAATGCCATGGGTGTCCTAGACCACGAATAATAAAACTTTAATAGCTCACATTTGAATGGCATCATTCTAGGACAGTAGACTACCAAAGACTAGGGAAAACCTTAGATATTAGGAAGAATTTTTTACTGTGAGGGTGGTGAGGGTGAACAGGTTGTCCAGAGAAATTGTGGATGTCCCATCCTTGCAGATGTTCAAGGCCAGGCTGGATGGAGCTATAAGCAAACCTCATCTAGTGAAAGGTGTCCCTGCCCATGGCAGAGTGGTTGAAACGAGATGATCTTTCAGGTCCCTTCTAACTACAAAAATGGTATGATTCTATGATGCTATGCATGACCTCCTGCTCCAAGGAGGTAATGGCTTGGTTCAGTAGAGAAAAATACGGTACAATACTGAGAATGTGAGTAAATCAGAAGTACTTGCACAGTACTAAACGAGAAGCAATTTAGCACATATTAAAAAAAAAATAAACAAAATTCTGAAATAGTTTGCTTTAATTAAAGTCATAATTTTACTGTAGATAGTCCACAGTATGAACAAACTGACTGATATCAGCTTGCCTGGCTGTCAGAGTCAGTGATGTGTGCATCCTACTGCAACCTGAGAATCAGATGCACATTCATTATTTAGTTGGTGGAAGTTCATTTCTATAAATATTTTTATGTGGTATGCTACAAAGTAGAGACATAAATTCATACTTTTTAAAGAAAAATTCTTGTAGGTCAAAAAATTGAGATATCCAAGATATACCTGATATATATATATATATATATATATATATATATATATATACCTGATAGNAGAATTGCAGATTGCCAACTGCAGCCAAGTAGCAGGACAGCAAAACATTTATTATGCATAGCCACTGTACCCTTGACAAAGTATAATTTCAATAGCTAAATATTCAGGCAAGAAGTACTAAAACACACTATCACAGAAATGTAGAATAGTTTCAGCTTTTCTAAAGCAGCTTTCTAAAACAAAGCAGGTTTCCCAGTTACTGCTTTTTAGCATGTGCAAAGGCACACAAACTAAAGTCTTAACACCTGACTTGACAGAGATATGGAATTCTTATATGTATGGAGTTAGAGCTTGCAATCATGATTGATAAAAAGAAACCAAAAAACTTTTTCTCTCCCTCTTTTTTTTTTTT